>CM030325.1:987674134-987777611 GCA_002915635.3 Ambystoma mexicanum
CAAATAGCTCTTCGCCCTGGGCACACCACTGATGCTGCGAAATGACTGCTGCTCGCACATCGGAAACATAATCTTTCCTCCTTTTGCTCTACTCTGTGGTAGCCTCCTTGTCTCTTTTTGTCTTCCACAATCCCGTGTGTTGCTTGTCTGTCCTTCCCTTTTTTCTTACTCTTGGCATCAACCACATTTAATATTTCCACTTTCCCTTCCTTGGTTTCTTTCTTCACCAATTTTGCCACACAAGCCAATGAATGCTCCACACGTCTTGCTATGTCCAATACCTCGTCATGGCGGGCTCATCCCTCAACCATAACTCTTCACAAATTTTGTTCGAATTGCAATAGGTCATAAATTGGTCTCGTATGTGCTCATCAAATGACGCTTGAAACTTACAAGACAAAGCCAGATGTTGTAAAGCAGTCACATACTCTTCTACTGATTCCCCTTGATCTTGCGCTCGCATACGGAAATTGAAGCGCTCTAATATTGTGCTTATCTTGGGATTGAAGTGTAAATCCAACTTGAGAAGGGCCGCTTCAAATTCATTTTCAGAGTCACCACTTCCTTCTCCGGTTGGTTGTGGAAGTGTTTCAATGATCCTTTGCCCTTCATATCCCAAAAAGTGCAACAATAGCACGAGTTTCCTCTCACTGGAATATGAATTACCACCGGCCGCTTTGAGGTAATGCATGAAACCTTTACACCACTGAGCCCACAATATTTTTGCAGGCCCCGGAGTCGTCATGAAGACTGGAGGACCAGCTATATTCGGCAAGGCCATCTTGATTCACTTTTGACTCCCCCAAGCATTACAAGTGACAGTATTTTATTTCTTTTCTCCTTGACAGAACTGTGGAATCCGTGTTCTTTGGATACATTCTCACTTTGCCAGGCAATGTTCAACTGTTTTGCTAAGGTAAGTGTCTCTTCCAGGTGCCTATTATTGGAGGGACTTGATACTCTCATATGTCTCTGGTGCCTGTCTGCACTGCCTGCCCCTCACACTCTCGGTCCTTGGATCTTTGCACCCTGTCCTTGCAATGTGCTTCTTCTTTGACAAGCTCCACACCAAATACTTGTGTGATATTACTTAATGACTCCCTCTCCTTCTTTAGGATGTGCCCCTCCATTTTCTTTTCTTCCTTCCTCTTACAGTGGTCCCATCACTACTTGTTGTGTCTCTTTGCTTGATAAGGGCAGATGCTCCTCACTATGTTATTGCTTTTCGCCCATTGCAAGTGCGCCTCTATGCTGCTTAATACGGTAGAGGCCGGCACTCGCAGACACGGGCTCGCGCTGGCTCTGCAGCAGCCACAGCTGCTCTCTGAAGGCCTTCGCAGCCATCACTATTTATCAGGGAATAATTGGAGGGGCGGCGGGCGGGCAGGCGGTGAGGGGCCAGGGAGCCACTCACTTCTTTTATTTTTGTTGCAGTGCGTTGGGAACACGTTGCTGACTCCCACGTTGGCCGCTACCATGCCAAGTATAAAGCGGAGCAGCTTTACTGCTGCTGGGGGTCCGCTTCTTTCAACATCCTCGTCGCCAATGTTATAATGGGGACTACACGGCAAATAGCCTTTTACTTTGTGGTTTATTTGAAAGTTATACCATATAAGGAACCCCAGCACAGCCAGAGCATCCAGAGACAAAACAGAAACTCTTCAACTGCACATTACAACAGTACCCTATAGAGGTTATTCTACTGGTCCTCACTTGTCAGGTGGCTAGCCTTTCCCGTCCCAAGAAACGATCTATTACATCGTTGCAGAGTAATGAGCTTGGGCTTACCATTCGTTCTTTCATGATTTTCTATGCTCTGATTGGTTAGAGCTGATCTCCTCAGGCCTGAGCCTCGTTTGTTTTTCAGCCTCTGTGCACCTCTTCAAGGTGATGTGAACGATTATCTGTCTGTATTGTAAATGGTAGTGTACCACCTTTGCCTATGAGAGTGTGCTCCTGCATTGCAACACGTGTTGCCTTCTTTGTCTGGCTTGCTGAGATCGGCTCTGCTTTCCCACCACGGGTGAATGCCCATTGTCTAGCTTGGCTATAGCACATGCTTGGAGACCACATAATCGAGCTCTTGAGCTTGTGTTTATAAGAATTTATTAATTTCTCTGCAGCTGGTCCCCTGTCGCCTAATAGTTTGGAATGCGGCTGTGTATCTCTGACCTTGGCTGTGAGCGTGCTTTGCTGTTTGTGCGGCCTGAATCTGCTCTTCAAATCTCAGGCTCTGTGGCTTGAGGCCTTCTGTAATTTTCCTTAGTCTTATTGTGATTTCTAAATGTTCTTGTTATGCTGGGTAACCTATAATTTTGTCACATGGTCCTACCAGGCTCCATTTATACTCCTGTAGTTCCAAAGTGTTCATTGCCTTAAGCATCTGCAAGCTCGCTCAGGATCTCTTGTTGCCTTGCAATTCTGCATTACTTCATATGGCTAATGAGAAAAATAATAAAAGCTTTGACAGTAATGTATATGTATTTGTCCTCTAGCTATAGAACTGGGTAAGCATGTTCTTCGTGTATGCGAGTGTGTGTCTGTGCAATGCGTTGCAGGACTGTGAGTGTGCTTCATGACTAACGCAGCTATGTCTTGGTGTCACTAGTGACATCAGCACAATGGTTTTTTCATGTTTAATCGAGACTGTCCATTAAGGAGTTGCCATCAACAATCTCTGTTGTCTCCCTGTGGAATCAGAAAAAATACAATATTACGGCTGTTACAACGAGCAAAGGAAAATACACCGACACGGGCTTATAAAGATTCCCAGAATCTTTATTACAAAACTGAACAGTATTGAACAAAGTACACAAATAGCTATTTGGCCATCAATACATCACAGAGACCACCAGCAGGGTTCAATGTGAGCAGTGAGAGAATTTCCTACTGGACATCGACGCATTTATACAATTTGTAAAATGATGTCCAGCCCTCTTACAGGTTAATCATCCACTGGGCTAGGGTCGCGCCAGGTTCACTTTCCTAATTTACATATCTCGTGCATGTGGTTACTTTTCAATACATTTACTAACACACTCCATTATTCTTTAATTTAACATTTATACTCTTTACATATCGTTTTAATATAGACCAAACAATGTTTCACATATTATATTCGGATAGCATTACTGTTCTTGTATACTTGCAGTTTAACATTGCTAATTCAAGTAATCCCCTGCTCCCGAGGTCAACAAAGGACAAGGTCTACATGACCCGAACCTGTAGCCTGAGGGCAGGTTGGACATTAACTCCCTACAGAGGTTGGAGAGGTTAAGGCAAGAACAAGGACGCACGAGACGGCCCTTTTAGATTACAGGGTGACTTTGTATAAAACCCCAAAATGGCGGTTTCTAACCTAAAATGGAGGCTTGATTCAAGATGGCGGCTTACATCAATTTCTAAGGTCAAGAACTTGCCGCAGAGAGTTATTCGCGTACAATTTAAAGCAACTTGGCGTAGGCCAATATACATACAAATCGTTTGTAATAAGAGGCATAATTTAATAACCGGTTTGACAAAACCTCCTTTTGGCCTATGCCAAGTGCTAATACTACTTCTGATTTGCTTGCAAGTAATTCCATGCGTCATCGTCCATACACCCCGAATCATTGTCGGACAAATCTATTGCCATTAGGTCTGATACCAGAGTTTCTTTCACATACTCTTTGGAGAGCTCCTTTGGGGCATATATTTTATTCCCCAATACACTTGTTGCTTGCGCGCAACATCCCCCTAATACTGGGCATATACCAGGGCGACACTGTATACAACAACAAAGAAACAGAAAACTTCCCAAGATAATCAGTAGGGCCGAGAACAACTTCCATCCCCATGTCCGTAGGAGGTCCCAAAACCATGTACCAAGTTCCAATTTCCCTCAGGAACATGTACTTCTGAACTAAGAACATGTAGATTTTGGATCGCCCTAAAGATCGTTGGAGAGGAGTCTGGAACGTAAACGCAGCAAGCGGACCCCACTCATTTACATACTCCTCCTCGCTCTGCCAGGATGACATCTAATGCCATCCGGTTCTGAAGAGCCACTAATTTTATCGCTCTCTGCTCTAACGTCATATTATAGAGTATGTCAGTGGTCCGATTGATGGTTCTCTCCAATACTCTCGCTAGTCCCCTAATATCTTCTGAATTCGTAATTTGCCCAAAAAATGGCACAAAAGATTTAATATCTCCTAAAGTTTGTGCTGGAGTATCCCCTTTTACACCTCGTCGTGGACGAGTCTTTGAAATTTCTGTAGTACTGGCAACAAATACCCCAGGTAATAGAATCCCTAAATAACAGGTTCCTTGCCAATCCCTGGGCAACCACGTAAATGCCACATTACCGCAAACAAAATAGACAGGTTCGCCTACGTACAGAGGTCTGTTTTCACTAGTCAAATTTGCAACGTTGGCGCACTTTCTAAAATTACCCATTGACCGTGTTCCATTCCTCTGTATGCAGAAGGATACTGAATCGGGGCTATGATTAACAGAATAAGATGGAGTTGTGGCATCCTTATTGCATATAGGAGCCATTTTGAAAGAGATTAAAGACTGAAAAGGACGAGACAATCTATCAGAGGGCCTAACAGAAGCAACATTTGGCTTACTTCTATTTGCAAAAAGTGAGCATCCCAGGGACATCAAAACATTCTTTTCAAAACTATTTAAATTTATACCATCAAAGTTCCCTGAGATGCTGTCATTCCATCGACCAAAATATAGTGCTCTTAAGAGAAGCGTAACAGGCAGTTGTCAGAGGCAAAGGGTAAATATACAAACCTAGCCCTTATCCCATGTAGCGGTAGATGTGTACAGATCCAGCAATTGGTCTTATTAAAAATTGCATGAGTGGCATTCATTATTAACAAAAGGGTATTATTCTGATAATTCCATCTATGTAAAGAATCTCTAGGCGACAAAGTATGCAATTGCACAGAGGGAGTGGGAATCACAGATACATTTTCAATAAGTAAAAAGTCTTCTAACGGATATGCTTCTTCCAGATACCAGAACCGAACCCAAAAGTCATTACAAATCCAGTAATTAGTACGAAAGGCAACAATACACTTGGGGGTCCCCTACATACTTGATCATTGTCTCTGCTAGTCACATTTTATCTAAAAGTTCAGTACGAGCGGCAGTGGGTGCAGGCATCGTAGTCTTCAATCGAAAAAACACCAATTGTTCTTTTGCTGGTGACTCCAGTCGCGCGCTTCTTAATGTCTTTCCGACAACCCTTAGCCAACAGAATCTTCCGTACAATCTGGCCAAAAGACAAGCCCTCAAATTATTTTCTCAGTCGCACAGTCAGACCATGCTGTACATTTACTTCCTTGGGCGCAAATTATATTTTGCCAGTTTCTGGTGAGAACAAAGTGTCGTCACTTCCTGCTGGAAGTGGCGAACGGACGGAAATGGGATCAGAAAAGGATTGATCCGGAAGTTCCACTGTTGGGAGTGCGGAGACAAGATGGCCGTTTTGTCCAGCCTTGCGGATTCTGAAACGGTCTCCGATTCTCCCTTGTTGGTTGTTGCTGTTTCAGGCATGCTAGTTACAGCAGTGGGAAAGGATTCTGTGTCTTCTGTATCATAAGCACGGGCTGTGGGATCCGTTTGGTGTGCGTCGCATGGATCCAGTGTTTACGACCCGCTACCCGCACGGCAGTCTGAGTGACCAGCAGGACTTGGTAGGGACCCTTCCACCGAGGTGCAAGGCAAGACGACCTCTCAAAAACCTTCGTGAGGATCCAGTCCCCCGGTCGTAGACTGTGACCAGGGCCCTCGTAGTGCACAGGTAATGCCTCTCGCACCTGGTGATAAATTGAAAACAGATTTTTAGTCAACTGGTTACAGTAGTCTGAAAGAAGCACATTTTCTATATCCCGTAATGAGCGACTTTTTGGCATACCCCAAATATTAGCAGGTCTCCCCATTACCACCTCAAAGGGAGAGAGCCCAGTCTTAGTTTGAGGGGTCGTTTTCATCGATAGTAACACGATCGGTAAGGCGTACGGCCATTTTAGCTTGGTGCCAGCACACGTCTTAGCGAGTTTGTTCTTTACAATGCCGTTGTGCCTTTCCACTAATCCGGCACTCTGGGCATGCCTAGCTGAATGGAACCACTTGTCAAATTTGCAGGATTACAGTGGCAATAAAGTGTGGCCCATTATCAGACCAGATGACTCTCGGCAGCCCGAACCTAGGAAAAAACTCTTTCAACAGAGTTTTGCCGTGGTTATGGCCGTTGCATCTCTAACCGGGAAGGCCTCAACCCACTTACTAAAGGTGCAAATAACAACCAATACATATTTAAGATTGTTACACCGTTCCATTTCAATAAAATCAAAGTGAATAACCTCAAACGGGACAGAAGGTGGAGTGAAACTTCCTCTAGGAGTCGAGGTACCTTTTCCTACATTGTGCTGCAAGCAACCATGCAGTTCTGGACAAAACGCTCCGCAGTTTTGAAAATCTTATCATTGGCCCATACACTGTGTAGCATTTTTGTTAACTTCCGCGCACACACATGTGTCGGACCATGAGCCATAATAACCATCATTGTAATGTAGGCATCACGGAGTAACCATTTCCCTTCAACATTGTCTACCCAACACCCATCATCATCCAATCTCCCTGCACCCTCGATCCATCTCTTACTTTCCTCTATGGTAGCATCTGCTTGAATGTCTTTTATGGCATCAATACTTTCTCCAAAGTGCAAACATTTACAATTTCTTTTACAGTGTACATTTCTGAACTGAAATCAGTGGCAGTCTGTTTAGCTATCTGATCGGTGAAGGCATTCCCTTTTCCTACATCATCTGTAACTTTTTGATGTGCTGAAAATTTTATGATAGCTAACTGAACAGGGAGTGCAAGTGCTGAAAGTAATCGCACTATTAAAGTGCCATGCTGGATTTTCATTCCGTGCGAGGTCAAGAAACCTTGTTCTTTCCAAAGTCTACCGAAATTGTGGGCCACCCCAAAAGCATACTGACTGTCAGTATATATATTCACTGTACGCCATTCAGAAAGCTCACAAGCTCGAGTTAACGCTATCATTTCTGCGGCCTGTGCAGAGTTATGCATAATTCTTTTAGTTTCCAACACCGTGCTTAAACTAGTGACAGCATAAGCAGCCGTGGATGTACTGTCTGGAAGTTTAAAACAAGAGCCATCACAAAATAGCTCTCCTTGAGGGCTATTCAAAGGCGTGTCTTTCAAATCGATTCTGCCTTTAGTCTCTTGTTCTGTCATATAAAGGCAATCGTGTGACGTATCGTCATCATCAACAGTATTTTGTGAGACAGGTAAAAGTTCAGCCGGATTTAATACGCAACACCTTTGAATTTGAATGTGGGGGGAAAACAAGATCAGTTCATATCTTGTCAATCGTTCAGGAGTGAGGTGTTGCGTTTGAGTTCTATTCAATAGAATATCTACAGAGTGAGGTACCATTAGGGTTAACGCATGACCCAGGACCATTCCCTCACTCTGTTTTACAGATGCAGCAGCAGCAGCAACAGCGCGCAAACATCTCGGCAAAGAGCATGCTACAGGATCAATGGCGGAGGAATAGTAGCCACACGGCCTATTCTTCCCTCCATGTTCCTGCATCAACACAGCCAACGCACATCCATCACGTTCATGCACAAACAATACAAAGGCCTTATCATAATTCGGAGTTCCTAAAACCGGCGCCGAACACAGCGCGGATTTGAGCAAACCGAATGCTGTCTGGTGTTCCAAGGTCCATGGCAATGGCAAAGAAATGCCCTTCTTTGTCAAAGCCAACATTGGTTTAATCGTTAACGAAAAATTCGGGATCCACAATCTACAATAAGAAGCCATACCTATCCTTTTACGTATTTGGGAAAGGCATACCAGAAATGGTCTTTATTCGTTCAGGTGTCAACCGTCTTCCCTCCTTTGACAGGAGATAGCCTAAATAGGTGACCTCCTGGCAACAATATTGGAATTTCTTAAGTGAAACTTTGTGGCCATGTTTTTCTAGATGACAAATCAACAACACGGTGCCTTCTTTACAGGCACTCTCAGAATCAGCAGCCAAGAGCAGGCCATCTACGTACTGGAGTAACGTGCAAGTAGTAGGCAACTCGAGGGTATCAAGCTGCTCTTTCAATGCCCTACTATAAATATTTGGACTCTCAGTGTACCCTTGTGGTGCACGAGTGAATGTAAACGAGCGTCCACCTAGGGTAAACGCAAACAAATACCTGCTATCCTTGTGTATGGGAATACTGAAAAACGTGTTTTTAAGATCAACAACGCTAAGGTGAGTGGCAGAAGCCGGAATCATGGTTGATATCGTTGTAACATCAGGTACAATAGGAAATTGAGGAGCCACAATTTTGTTAATAGCGCGTAAATCAATTATAAAACTAAAGGGAATCGCATTATCACCTTTTTTGCATACTGGGAAAATGGGGCTGTTACATATGCTACCCATAATCTCCTCAATTACTCCATGATGTACAAAATCAGAAACTATACATTTCAAAGCCTGTTCGCCTTCAACTGAGATCTTATATTGCAGGATGCGAGGCAATTTTACTCCATGTTTCAAAATCATTTTAACAGGTTCAATTTGGAGAATGCCCACATCATTATCATCAATTGCCCATAAGCATTCTGGAACATTACTAAATTCTGGCGGTAAAGGTCGAGTCAAAAACTGAGAGGCGAGGTATTGCTGAGGTGAAATTGTTAGCCGAATTCCATCCGGAGAATAATGAATTACTGCGTGTAATGCCGTCAACATATTTAGCCCCAGCAAGTTCTCCCCATAGTTTGTGGTAAGTAGAAATGGACACTGTTCCCAGGGGACCCAGTGTTATCGGTACCGGCAAAGAGACTGGACAAACTACAGGTGTGCCTGAAAACCCTACGAGGAAGCTCTTCGGAGAGGTACGTGGCAGAAGGGTGATCAAAAATGTTTCTATTATCCACATTCGAAACTTGCTTATCTTGTGAAGGAGGTTGCTGTGATTCTGGTGTAAACTGACCTCTGCCAGGGCCCCCTGCACCTGAGCGACCTCTGGATCGTCTACCCCCGTTCCCAAATGACTGTAAGGTCGGACATTGTGTGCGCCAGAGGCCTTCCTGCCGGCAATAGGCACACTGGTTAATGGCTACCGGAGCCAAGGGCGCACTTCCCTGTGGAATGTACTGACCTCTAAATTGATTACCCCCTCTAGGGTTTCTAACAATTTGCTGCAATAAAACTTTAGTGTTCAAGTCACCCTTTTTTTTCTCAAGTTTCTCTTTTTCAGTATTTACATGATTTTCATAATACTGAGCCATATGCAATACTTCTGACTGGGACTTCGCCTGCCAAGTGCTCTCAGAGGACATAATCTGTAACTGGATGTCAGGCAGCAATCCACGTACAAATTTGTCGACAAACAACCTTTTCCCTGGCTCTGTGCCCAAGTCTTGTCCACTGAAATCCGAGAATACCTGCTCGAACCGATTGAAAAAATCGGTAGCACCCTCAGACTTTCCTTGGACACAGGCCGTAAGCTTGTCCCAGATGATTCTTTTTTCTGGAACCATAGTTTTTAATTTTTACAATAATTCTATCAGGCAAGGTTAATATCACTTGAGGTTGTCGTTCGCCAGCTGGTCTTTCTCTGTCTAGCCTAGTCATGTTATCCCATGTATCTCCCAACCCAGGTATGTCATCTACAGTCCTAATCTGCTTCCACAAATCAGCTGGCAGGAGTACGGGAAATAATAGGTCAATATCTTTTTTTTAAAATTATTATTGAAGCATAAAACGAGAAAAGGTAATACATATTCACGGTAGAAAAAACATTCAGATAAATTCATGAGTTGACAAAATATTTTCACGATAGGATAAAATGATTACAGACAAATTTATCATTGTGAAGATAAACAATGTGACACAATTTTCATTCCATGTTCAAAGCCTTTAAAAAAACTAATGGTGGCAATTCTTATGCTCATGCATTCCGTTGCTGCCAAGGCGGCCCATCTATTTCTCGGGTCAATTTGTGCAAAGTACTCAAAATGATTAACAAAATGAGAACTTCTCAAGTTCGTGAGGGCTGGACAATCCAATATTATATGTTGCAGAGTTTCGACAATCGCTGCATTTTTCCAAAACCTACACCAATTGAGGTCCGAGGGAATTTGCTTCCTTCTTGTTTTAACCTCACGAGTGGGCCAGATGTTGAATCGCAACCGTAGGATAGCAGTTCTAATAGCAGCAGATGGAGCCAAACGTCAGTAGGAAGCAGTATCTCTATAATGTTTAGGTCTAAATATTGCAGAGTGAAAATCTTTGTAAGCTAAGCATTTGGCTCTAGTGTCAATCCAGTCCATCATATACACTTTCTTCTTTGCTTGCTCCGGGTGAAACACGAGAAGATCAAGTGATATATCAGCATTCACCATAATTGTTAGAATATTTGTGGACCAGTATTTTGGAAATACTTCTGATGAGTAAATAACTAGAAATGGAAGATAATGTAGAGTTATCACGTGTAGATAGCAAGCATTTACGAAATAAGGCACATAGTCGCCAATTATGTAATGAAATTAAACCCAATTCATAGTGCATCAACACACGAGGGATACACTGTGGTAGATGTAAAATGGCACGCGAGAACTTGGCTTCTAATAAATTGAGGAAGCCTGTGGAAATGATTTGCGTTTCAAGACCATAAAGGATAGTTGCTACAACATTCTGATTCCAATATGTAATGGCAGCTTTGATCGAAGATTTGCCATATTTGGAAACAATCAACCGTGTTTGACAGATCACCACAGTTAGCTTCTGTTTGATCTTTTTCAGATGCAAATCTAATGTGGGACAACCATCAAAAATAAGGCCCAAATAAACATAAATAGGAGCCATCTTTATGGGCATTCCCTCAATTTGCCATTCTAGCAAGTGCTTGCGTAAACCTTTAGGCTCAAACGTGACAATCTGTGTTTTACTAGTATTTACTACCAATTCATTTTCTTTAAAGTAGCACCAAAGTGCTGACAGAAGATTGCATAAGCCACTCTGTGTTTTGATACTAAGACAAGATCATCCGCGTACCACAAAGCACTAATTTTCACACCATTCAGTTTAGGCGCATCAGTTGTTATTTTGTCAAAGATCCAGCGTACGTCATTAATAAAAAAATTAAACAAGGCTGACGCTAAAATACACCCCTGTTTTAGCCCTCTAAACGTGAGAACTGGGGATGATAAGAGGCCCTCTGCATTTAATCTTATGTAGACCTTAGTTTTTGAGTGGAGAGCAAAAATAATGTCAACAAGAGTGGAAGGACACCCTGCCTTGATTAACTTATCTATGAGTTTTGGTCTTGATACCGAATCAAAGGCGTAGTGAAGATCCACAAACGCAAAATATCTGGGTTGTTTCTTATTCTGTGCTTGTTGTCTTATGGCATTTAAAGTAATTAAATTGACGCCAGTGCCCAAACCAGCCACAAAACCAGTTTGTGCTGGATCACGTTGACTTGCTGTTGATGACCAGACATTAAAGTCTCTGAGCACCAACCTAGAGAATATTTTTCCTGGAGCCACCATTACGAGATTCCGAATTCTTCCTGATGTTTTGTTTTGGAAGATCTTGATTGCGACGACTGTTACAAAGAAGTGGTTTGGGATTCGTGCAGGTGTCTGTTCGGGTTTTAAGAAATGGAGCTTCATTTTCAGTACAAAAATAGCTATTTGGCCGTCATTACATCACAGAGACCACCAGCAGGGTTCAATGTGAGCAGTGAGAGAATTTCCTAGTTGGACATCGACGCATTTATACAATTTGTAAAATGATGTCCAGCCCTCTTACAGGTTAATCATCCACTGGGCTAGGGTCGCGCCAGGTTCACTTTCCTAATTTACATATCTCGTGCATGCGGTTTACTTTTCAATACATTTACTAACACACTCCATTATTCTTTAATTTAACATTTATACTCTTTACATATCGTTTTAATATAGACCAAACAATGTTTCGCATATTATATTCGGATAGCATTACTGTTCTTGTATACTTGCAGTTTAACATTGCTAATTCAAGTAATCCCCTGCTCCCGAGGTCAACAAAGGACAAGGTCTACATGACCCTAACATGTAGCCTGAGGGCAGGTTGGACATTAACTCCCCTACAGAGGTTGGAGAGGTTAAGGCAAGAACAAGGACACACGAGACATCCATTTTAGATTACAGGGTGACTTTGTATAAAACCCCAAAAGGGCGGTTTCTAACCTAAAATGGAGGCTTGATTCAAGATGGCGGCTTACATCAATTTCTAAGGTCAAGACCTTGCCGCAGAGAATTATTTGCGTACAATTTTATGCAACTTGGCGTAGGCCAATATACATACAAATCGTTTGTAATAAGAGGCATAATTTAATATCCGGTTTGACATCCCCAGTATCTGCAAGAATGTGCACTGGATTGGGTCTGTATGTTTGATTGAGGGGATATCTTTCCATGTACGTGTCAGCAAACGGTGGACTTGGGTTTCGGCCGAAACAAGATGGTTGGCTGCGAGTGCTCCTGGTTCGTCGTCCCATCATATTTCTGGGGGTTGGGAGGGGCATTCTTGGGACCCTCTCTTCGACTCTTTACACAGTAATGTCCCAGAAAAGCCCTCTGAGCTAACCAAGCATTGCACTATGTAATGTAATGTTTCAATTAGGATACCATGGGTCACTAGTGATGGTACCAAGAGCAGTGGGCAAGCTAAGGAGCTATTGCACATTGGTCAAGCAGTAGGTCTTGTTGATACGGGCAATGTGAATACAAGTAGCATGCCCACAAAAAATAATCTAAATATACAAAAAATTACACCAACTCTTTTTTCAGTTTTAGAAAGTGATTTCACTTCATAAATGTCTCTGTTTCCTTAGAGAAGTTGCATACAGGCATTTTGTGTTCTGTGCTTGTCTGACCCACCAAACAAATAGGTAATGCTGTTGTAATTTAACTATAAATCTGTTTCCAAATAGGACCCCTTATCCCTAAAAACACCAAAGATGGACAGCGAGTTTGCTCAGAAGGGCGCCAATACAAATGTAATTTCAATCCATGAAAACTTGCAATCTTGTGAAGACTCTTAATGCCTTGTGATGCACTGAAGGGGCAGGTGCCCATTCTGCCCTTTAAACTTGCAAACTTCCGACTGTGCTCATGGCCAGCCCTACAGGTAAGGGGTGTATCTGCTACTTTTATTTTTAATACGTGGACAAAAAGACACATTTTTTGTGAAATACACCTAATGTATATTCGTGATGTTCCTGGCCAACTATCAAAAGATGGGAAGGCCATCCTGCGCTTCAGAACGCGCACGCTTGGTGCAAGGAGACTACAATGGATCCTAGAAGGACTCCTGTGTGTCTGATTGGAAAAAGGCTAAGAACATGGCGCCATTTTGAAGGTGAGTGGCAGCCATTATCAAATAGGAAATACAATGTCAAGATAGTAGGGTGGCAAACTTTTTGAGATCTTTTTGTGGGACACTTGCCCACAAAGCGGTGATGACGTCACAACATCATTCACGTTTGTCCTGCCCCATTTACAATTTAAACACCTGGCTTAATTGAAATGCAAATGGTCTGTCCTTGGGAGGTGATTGTCACGTTTTTTAACTGCAAACATGACCATCACGACCCCAGGAACAAAGCTTTAGCATTGGAAGGAAGACAGGTGTCGGAGCGTTAGTAGCAAGACAAAAGGAGCCAGGGCCGCGGAGCCGCCCAGAGAAAAAAAACTGCAGGCAGCAGTGCTGTGGTGTGCAGACGGCCACTTCAGTTTGCAGAGTGGCTGTGCTGGACGCAGGTTGTCCCGAGTTGCTGTGTCCGGAGAGACACTACAGGGAGCAAAGCAAGTTGGGAGAACCTGCGTACTGCACAGCCACTCTGCAAACTGCGGGACAGAGTACCTAAATACAGGACGATCCCGCAAAATGTGGGACAGTTGGCCATCGTACAAGACATGGGTGGACGTATTTCACGGTACTGATCCAAATTGATGTGTGCCGCACACACCCTGTGTGGAATGGGGAAATTCCAAACTTTGCTTTGGCCCGGTTAAAGCCTGTCCCGCTCTATTGTGAAAGTCGGAGCGCAGGACAAGCCCACGCGTCTCCCCCAGGGGCCTGTGGAACCTCTTGACGCTTTGCTCTGAGTCAACAGAGCATTATAACGGGGGCAATTAAACACTGATGGGAGGAAGGGCAAATATTAGCAGCGAAATTGCTCCCTTAACAATTGCGAATGGTGGGTGATGAGAAATGAGAAGGGACGGGGCATAATGGTGCATAAATGTCCACTGTTTCAAAAGCCAAGCGAGATTTTTTTTTGCTGACAATACTCTGCATATTGCCACAGTGAAATTCCATGCAGGAAGGGGCAAATAGAGTTAAAGTGATACTCATTGTGATCCCCGTGTTTCTTTGGCAATTTATGCAGTGGGAGGTGAGTAAAGAATTATTAAAGCACATGAAACCGAAAGCTCAATAATAATTTATATCAACTAAACATGGGAAAAAATGTGGTCAAATGCTTTAATTGACCACATCCCTGTTTCATCATTTAACCAAGGTGTGTGATCCTGGGCAAACCGTTTAATCTTATGGTGCTTTATTTGTAGTCCCTGTAAGGGATTCAGATCATAGCTTATGTTATTAGGTTATTATATGCTATTATAAAATAGGCTTGTCTCATGGTTTGCTTGACTATAGAGTTGTTTCATATATAGTAATGCTGACTAATCTTGTATTTCACACCACAAAGTTATTTATCTCTCTGCTTACTCATGACAACTTCTTATAATGTCCCTTCATACAGTGCCGCTAAGTATCAAGGACTGATAATGAAAATGATGTGTTATTTATATAGCGCCTTTATCCAAAGCGCTTTACAGAGCACATATTTACATAAACTATCACCCAACCAAAATTGGCACTCATGCTGCGCCTTGCAACTCTGCTTCTGATGGTGTGAATGCGTATGGAAATTAGGAAACGTTTAGGATCAGCTAGAAGAAATGTGAGAAGGCCTATAAGTTCCCCTGCCAGGGGAGTGAAGGGTGGCCTCCCAGACAATCGGGAGGCTCAGAACTGGGGCTCTAGCACGCAGTAAAACCCTTGTTCCGAGCCTCCTCAGAGCTGGAGGCCGCCATCTTGCCTCGCCAGGAATCAGGTAAGTTTCACACGCGTCACACCACCCTCTTCCCCCTTTTCCTCATGTCCAATCCCCTCACACTTACCACACTTACCCTGCGCTGCCCGGATCCTGCGCCGGCAGCATTAGTGTTCCTTGTGCATCCCCGACGAAGCAATGGCCGCTATGTAAAGGGAGAAGGGACTACGTGCAGTTTGCTTCTCCCCTGTCCATGGTGGGCATCTTTTTTGTCATTTATTTTTAAAGTTGAGAAACGGCAAACACTATTAGTAGGCCGGTACAACCTGCCGGGATGCTAATAGCAATATAACCAAAGCATGGGGGAGGGAGGGGGGCTTTACTGGGGCAGGTAATAACCGGGGATATCATTAAAGCTCTGACTTCACACGGGTTTATAACTAACCCAGTGCATTACCTGCCCCCCGCTTGGGGTATATTGCTTAAAAAACAGATGTGTGTGCCTAAAACGAGCAACTAGATGGACACATTGCCCAAAGCCTTAAGAGTGTAAAGGCAGGCTGCGACTAGAAGAGAGCATGGGTAGTGAAGACGCTGAAGGAGACAGCGTTGTGAGAGGACTCCGCTCAGAGGAAAGACAAGCTCTCCCCAGTGGGGAGCTCCTCAGTGACAAGGCAAGCTCCCCTCAGTGGGGAGATCCGCTCAGTGAAAGACCAGCTCCCCTCTGTGAAAAGACGCACTCCCCACAGTGGGAACTTCCTCTCAGTGAAAAGACAAGCTCCCCTCTGTGGGGAGCTCCTCTCAGAGAAAAGACAAGCCCCCCTCAGTGGGAAGCTCCTCTAAGTGAAAAGAAAAGCTCCCCTCTGTGGGGCGCTTCTCTCAGTGAAAAGACAAGCTCCCCTCTGTGGGGAGCTCCTCTCAGAGAAAAGACAAGCTCCTCTCAGTGGGAAGCTCCTCTCAGTGAAAAGAAAAGCTCCCCTCTGTGGGGGGCTTCTCTCAGTGAAAAGACAAGCTTCGCTCTGTGAAAAGACAAGCTCCCCTCTGTGGGGAGCTCCTCTCAGAGAAAAGACAAGCTCCCCTCAGTGGGAAGCTCCTCTCAGTAAAAAGAAAGGCTCCCCTCTGTGGGGGACTTCTCTCAGTGAAAAGACAAGCTCCCCTCTGTGAAAAGACAAGCTCCCCTCTGTGGGGAACTCCTCTCAGACAAAAGACAAGCTCCCCTCAGTGGGAAGCTCCAAAAACACCCCTCTTTGGGTTGCTTCTCTCAGTGAAAAGAAAATCTCCCCTCTGTGGGAGGCTTCTCTCAGTGAAAAGACAAGCTACCCTCTGTGAAAAGACAAGCTCCCCTCTGTGGGGAGCTCCTCTCAGAGAAAAGACAAGCTCCCTTCAATGGGGAGATCCTCTCAATGAAAAGGCAAGCACCCTTCAGTGGGGAGCTCCTCTCAGTGAAAAGACAAGCTCCCCTCTGCGAAAAGACAAGCTCCCCTCAATGGGGAGATCCTCTCAATGAAAAGGCAAGCCACCGTCAGTGGGGAGATCCTCTCAGTGAAAAAACAAGCTTCCCTGCTCCCCCTCTATGGGGAGCTCTTCTGAGTGAAAGGACAGCTCCCCTCAGTGAAAAGACAAGCTCCTTTCTGTGGAGCGCCTCTCAGTAAAACGTCAAGCGCCCCTCAGCGTATAGCGTAGGCTCAGCTCAGTGCAAAATGAGAATACACGTTTCTCTCAATTGGAAGGCAAACACCTCTCAGTGAAAGGACAAGATTCCCTCTATGGGGAGCTCCTCAGTGAAAAGACAAGATCCCCTTGGTGGAGAGCTCCTCAGTGAAAAGACAAGATCCCTTTGGCGCAGAGCTCCTCTGAGTGAAAAGACAAGATCCCCTCAGTGGGGAGCTCCTCTGAGTGAAAAGACAAGCTCTCCTCCGAGTGGTGAAAAGGCAAGCTCTCCTCTTGGTTGAAAGAAAAGCTCCCCTCTGTTGAGGGCTCCTCAGTGAAAAGCCAAGCTCCCCTCAGTGGGGAGCTCCTCTTGGTTGAAAGACAAGCTCCCCTCTGTTGGGGGCTCCTCAGTGAAAAGACAAGCTCCCCTCAGTGGGGAGCTACTCTCTGTGAAAAGACAAGCTCCCCTCTGTTGGGGGCTCCTCAGTGAAAAGACAAGCTCCCCTCTGTTGGGGCTCCTCAGTGAAAAGACAAGCTCCCCTCAGTGGGGAGCTACTCTCTGTGAAAAGACAAGCTCCCCTCTGTTGGGGGCTCCTCAGTGAAAAGCCAAGCTCCCCTCAGTGGGGAGCTCCTCTTGGTTGAAAGACAAGCTCCCCTCTGTTGGGGGCTCCTCAGTGAAAAGACAAGCTCCCCTCAGTGGGGAGCTACTCTCTGTGAAAAGACAAGCTCCATATATGCATGTATGAGATTTATGAAGCACAAACCTAACTGGGAAGCATCCGAGAGTTTGGGGGCACACAGGGGCAGCAGGGGAGCGGGGATTTAAAGGGGGTATGCGAATGATAAGCTCGCCTCAGTGAGAAGGTAGGCCTCTGTTGAGGTACCTGTGCAGCCCAGAGGTGGCCGGTTAGTGTGTGCAGATGTTGCAATTTGTGTGGCTGGGGGAGAGAGGGCATTTTCTTTAATTGACCGATGCCAATCTGATTACATCTAAAAGTACTGTTTCAATGTGACGTCACCTCATCCTTTTAGTTTTGACACAGTACTATAACCACCATACCCCCACTTTTGATAAGTTTCTAAAATTACATTTTCCTTACTACAAAAATAAACAGCCAGTCTGCATAAAGGAACTGTGTTTACTGAAAGCAAATGGCACGATGCAACAGTGACGTACAAGGCTGAAGCAGTACGAGAGCAACCAGACGAGAGGGAATAGGTGGAAGATACTTGTGCAGGAACATGGTAAAAACACATCAGGAAGCTCACTTGGATTACAGCTCTTGAGAAGCCAATAAAAATACAGCATGAAGACACATTTGAACTTTGCTTTCGTGGAGAAGGGTAGGTGGACCTGGGATCAAACAAACATTGCAATAGAACGCTTGTTCTTCCTGATATGCGAAAAGGAACTGCTGCACTTTGCTTATATAGCACTTTGTTTATATAGCGCTTTGGTGTAAAGCGCTATATAAACTTCATGAATACAAATACAAATACAAAAACATTTTTGATACTCCTGCATGCTGGCCTATCAGAAAATCTAATCGGCTATGTGACTGACTTTCTCCCAAAACTACCAACCATGAAAGAGTGATACTAGCGCCCAAGCCCCCGCCCGCTCCCCAGCGCAGGCCGCGTCCTCTCCAGCTTCACCTTGTGCCCGCCTCCGCTCCCTCCCACTGGCCCTTATAGGCTGCTGAGATCCCTGTGTGTTTACCCCACCTCGACCTGCACGCCACTTCCATTCGGGCCGTGCAGGTGCCCTGAGCCCCTCCAGGCCTTGACCTCGTACCCCTGTAGCACCCAAGCCCCCGCCCGCTCCCCAGCGCAGGCCATGTCCCCTCCAGCATCCCCTTGTGCCTGCATCCGCTCCCTCCCACTGGCCCTGATAGGCTGCAGAGATCCCTGTGTGTTTACCCCACCTCGACCTGCACGCCACTTCCATCCGGGCCATGCAGGTGAGTGGGTGACCCCCTGAGCCCCTCCAGGCCTTGACCTTGTGCCCCTCTAGTGCTCAAGCCCCCGCCCGCTCCCCAGCGCAGGCCGCGATCCCTCCAGCTTCCCCTTGTGTCCGCTTCTGCTCCCTCCCACTGGCCCTGATAGGCCGCAGAGATCCCATGTGTTTACCCCACGTTGACCTGCACGCCACTTCCATCCGGGCCGTGCAGGTGAGTGGGTGACCCCCTGAGCCCCTCCAGGCCTTGACCTCATGCCCCTGTAGCACCCAAGCCCCCGCCTGCTCCCCAGCGCAGGCCGCGTCCCCTCCAGCTTCCCCTTGTGCCCGCCTCCACTCCCTCCCACTGGCCCTGATAGGCTGCAGAGATCCCGTGTGTTTACCCCACCTTGACCTGCATGCCACTTCCATCCGGGCCGTGCAGGTGAGTGGGTGACCCCTTAAGCCCCTCCAGGCCTTGACCTCCTGCCCTGTAGCGCCCAGACCACCGCCCACTCCCCAGTACAGGCCGCGTACCCTCCAGCTTCCCCTTGTGCCCGCCTCCGCTCCCTCCCACTTGCCCTGATAGGCTGTAGAGATCCCCGTGTGTTTACCCCACCTCGACCTGCATGCCAATTCCATCCGGGCCATGCAGGTGAGTGGGTGACCCCCTGAGCCCCTCCAGGCCTTGACCTCGTGCCCCTGTAGCGCCCAAGCCCCCGCCCGCTCCCCAGCGCAGGCCGCGTCCCTTCCAGCTTCCCCTTGTGCCTGCCTCCGCTCCCTCCCACTGGCCCTGATAGGCTGCAGAGATCCCCGTGTGTTTACCCCACCTCGACCTGCATGCCACTTCCATTCGGGCCGTGCAGGTGAGTGGGTGACCTCCTGAGCCCCTCCAGGCCTTGACCTCGTGCCCCTGTAGCGCCCAAGCCCCTGCCCACTCCCCACGCCACTTCCTTTCCAGGCAGTGCAGGTGAATGGGTGACCCCCTGAGCCCGTGCTCTGCTATACCTCGCCCTCCAAAATCTTGGGCCTTGCCTTTTGCTGCCCCCAGGCCCTGCGTGCTGCCTTACAGCCCTGGCTCTCCCCGTCGTTCCTCCCTGGCCTTAAGCCTGCCTCCCAGCCCTCCACCTCCCGTGATTGGTTGCCTCCCTGGCCTTACCTGTTCTCCCCTGGGCAGCCCACTGACTGGCAGCCCCTGCGGCTAAGGGCCCAAGGACAAGGGCGGCTCCCACATTGGTGGTTCCAAGATGTGTCTGCAGGTGTCAGCAGGGGAAGCCAATGAAGCCAGTAGTCAACAGACACAGACAAAACTGCAAGTGTGGCATGGGTGGGGTGTAGAGCAATTACTCTACTCCAGAAAGCTCCTGCCACTCTAACTTACCTTTCAATGGCCTAGACTGCTACAGACCTACACCATGCATTGCTAGAGAGATATGTGACCACCAGCCTAAGCCTATTCATGGCTGGACAGCAAACACTGCCTGCAGTGTAGTTTTAACTAGTACCATACCCAGAGAGAACCACAAAAATTAGCCTGCGCCACATCTAGACAGAAATGTGATTCTTAGCATGCACCACACTTAAAATTCTGAACCTAGCCTGCGTCGCATCGAGATAGAAATGTGACTATTAGCATGCACCACACTTAAAATTCTGAACCTAGCCTGCGCCAAATCTAGACAGAAATGTGACTATTAGCATGTACCACACTTAGAAGTATTAACCTAGCTTGCGTCGCATCTAGATAGAAATGTGACTATTAGCATGCACCACACTTAAAATTCTGAACCTAGCCTGCGTCGCATCGAGATAGAAATGTGACTATTAGCATGCACCACACTTAAAATTCTGAACCTAGCCTGCGTCGCATCTAGATAGAAATGTGACTATTAGCATGTACCACACTTAGAAGTATTAACCTAGCTTGCGTCGCATCTAGATAGAAATGTGACTATTAGCATGAACCACACTTAAAATTCTGAACCTAGCCTGCGTCGCATCGAGATAGAAATGTGACTATTAGCATGCACCACACTTAAAATTCTGAATCTAGCCTGCGTCGCATCTAGATAGAAATGTGACTATTAGCATGTACCACACTTAGAAGTATTAACCTAGCTTGCGTCGCATCTAGATAGAAATGTGACTATTAGCATGTACCACACTTAGAAGTATTAACCTAGCTTGCGTCGCATCTAGATAGAAATGTGACTATTAGCATGTACCACACTTAGAAGTATTAACCTAGCTTGCGTCGCATCTAGATAGAAATGTGACTATTAGCATGTACCACACTTAGAAGTATTAACCTAGCTTGCGTCGCATCTAGATAGAAATGTGACTATTAGCATGTACCACACTTAGAAGTATTAACCTAGCTTGCGTCGCATCTAGATAGAAATGTGACTATTAGCATGTACCACACTTAGAAGTATTAACCTAGCTTGCGTCGCATCTAGATAGAAATGTGACTATTAGCATGTACCACACTTAGAAGTATTAACCTAGCTTGCGTCGCATCTAGATAGAAATGTGACTATTAGCATGTACCACACTTAGAAGTATTAACCTAGCTTGCGTCGCATCTAGATAGAAATGTGACTATTAGCATGTACCACACTTAGAAGTATTAACCTAGCTTGCGTCGCATCTAGATAGAAATGTGACTATTAGCATGTACCACACTTAGAAGTATTAACCTAGCTTGCGTCGCATCTAGATAGAAATGTGACTATTAGCATGCACCACACTTAAAATTCTGAACCTAGCCTGCGTCGCATCGAGATAGAAATGTGACTATTAGCATGCACCACACTTAAATTCTGAACCTAGCCTGCGTCGCATCTAGATAGAAATGTGACTATTAGCATGTACCACACTTAGAAGTATTAACCTAGCCTGCGTCGCATCTAGATAGAAATGTGACTATTAGCATGTACCACACTTAAGAAGTATTAACCTAGCTTGCGTCGCATCTAGATAGAAATGTGACTATTAGCATGTACCACACTTAGAAGTATTAACCTAGCTTGCGTCGCATCTAGATAGAAATGTGACTATTAGCATGTACCACACTTAGAAGTATGAACCTAGCTTGCGTCGCATCTAGATAGAAATGTGACTATTAGCATGTACCACACTTAGAAGTATAACCTAGCTTGCGTCGCATCTAGATAGAAATGTGACTATTAGCATGTACCACACTTAGAAGTATTAACCTAGCTTGCGTCGCATCTAGATAGAAATGTGACTATTAGCATGTACCACACTTAGAAGTATTAACCTAGCTTGCGTCGCATCTAGATAGAAATGTGACTATTAGCATGTACCACACTTAGAAGTATTAACCTAGCTTGCGTCGCATCTAGATAGAAATGTGACTATTAGCATGTACCACACTTAGAAGTATTAACCTAGCTTGCGTCGCATCTAGATAGAAATGTGACTATTAGCATGTACCACACTTAGAAGTATTAACCTAGCTTGCGTCGCATCTAGATAGAAATGTGACTATTAGCATTGTACCACACTTAGAAGTATTAACCTAGCTTGCGTCGCATCTAGATAGAAATGTGACTATTAGCATTACCACACTTAGAAGTATTAACCTAGCTTGCGTCGCATCTAGATAGAAATGTGACTATTAGCATGTACCACACTTAGAAGTATTAACCTAGCTTGCGTCGCATCGAGATAGAAATGTGACTATTAGCATGTACCACACTTAGAAGTATTAACCTAGCTTGCGTCGCATCTAGATAGAAATGTGACTATTAGCATGCACCACACTTAAAATTCTGAACCTAGCCTGCGTCGCATCGAGATAGAAATGTGACTATTAGCATGCACCACACTTAAAATTCTGAACCTAGCCTGCGTCGCATCTAGATAGAAATGTGACTATTAGCATGTACCACACTTAGAAGTATTAACTTAGCTTGCGTCGCATCTAGATAGAAATGTGACTATTAGCATGTACCACACTTAGAAGTATTAACCTAGCTTGCGTCGCATCTAGATAGAAATGTGACTATTAGCATGTACCACACTTAGAAGTATTAACCTAGCTTGCGTCGCATCTAGATAGAAATGTGACTATTAGCATGTACCACACTTAGAAGTATTAACCTAGCTTGCGTCGCATCTAGATAGAAATGTGACTATTAGCATGTACCACACTTAAAATTCTGAATCTAGCCTGCGTCGCATCGAGATAGAAATGTGACTATTAGCATGTACCACACTTAGAAGTATTAACCTAGCTTGCGTCGCATCTAGATAGAAATGTGACTATTAGCATGTACCACACTTAGAAGTATTAACCTAGCTTGCGTCGCATCTAGATAGAAATGTGACTATTAGCATGTACCACACTTAGAAGTATTAACCTAGCTTGCGTCGCATCTAGATAGAAATGTGACTATTAGCATGTACCACACTTAGAAGTATTAACCTAGCTTGCGTCGCATCTAGATAGAAATGTGACTATTAGCATGTACCACACTTAAAAGTATTAACCTAGCTGCGTCGCATCTAGATAGAAATGTGACTATTAGCATGTACCACACTTAGAAGTATTAACCTAGCTTGCGTCGCATCTAGATAGAAATGTGACTATTAGCATGTACCACACTTAAAATTCTGAATCTAGCCTGCGTCGCATCGAGATAGAAATGTGACTGTTAGCATGTACCGCACCCAGATGGAATCCCACAATTGCAAGGACAGCAATGCCAACTAACCAACCAACTAACAATTCCATCCCTCTGCATACACTCTCACACTATAACCAAACACAACCACAAGCCTAAAACGCAGCAATCCGCACAAACTTCACAACAATGCAACAACAAACCACACATAGACTTGCACAACAGCACACGACGACTACGGACCATAAAACACCCCAAGCCCAGCCAACGGACCCACCGGGCTGAGGCTGCCAACAGCACATCACTGCTTTCTTGCACTTTTCCAGCTTATTCCCACTAACCCACCCCCTCTCCTCCCCTTTTTCAGAGCCGCCAGAGCGCCAGGGGACCACTTTGGTGGTGATAGTGCGCGGTACAAATGTCCTTTAACATTAACATTAACATCCGAACAGTGGCCTGACTCTGCCCCGCCCCTAACTGCCCTTTACGTGTGAGTCTGGCGTGTAACTGATGAGAGTGAGTGACTGTTTTGGAGACTTCGGCCAGTGTGGGAATTCTCCACATTTACTTAAAAGCCTGTCCAGCCCCCCTGGTATGCCCAATTGTTGGTAGCACGTAACCCCCTCCCCGGCCCTCTCCCCCAAGAGGAGCCTGTGGACTAAAAGTCGCCCCTTAACCCTCGAACACAGATGCAAGTATGCCCAAGAATGCGGTGTGGATGGATCGAGGGACATAGGGCACCGGCTGTGGGCTGCGGAGTAAGGTCAGCCCTTCCGGTCAGGGTCATGGGGCCATGACCTCATGCTTTCTTGGTACACAGCTGGCGCAAAGCAGCATGCCAACCAGGCGTGGGGGCTGGCGCACTGCAGATGTGCTGTCACCCTCTGGCACATCCTCCCTCGCTCTGCCTCTCTACACACACACCAGGTGCAATGCCAGTCCAGCCCGGATCAACATGGCTCTTAATCTTAACGACCTGCCAAGTGCCGACCCTGGGAGAGGAAGCAGCGTGGCTGCCAGGGGGAGGGGGCTGTGCATTGCACCCCTTCTACACACATAGCAATGAAATGCCTGTGCAACACGGATGGACTGGCACCCCTGACACCCAGCAAAGCAGGCTCAGCGCCGCCCACAGCTCCTGGAAGGGCAACACGCAAAGGAGCGAACTTGAGACCATTCAGGGGAAAAACCGCAAACTCATTAAAATTCTGCCTGGTGGCACGGAAGGCGACCAGACCTCAAGACACAACTAGCCAGGGCTCAGAAGAAACGCCACCCAGGGCCGGGATGCCAGAGAGGCCTCCTCGAGGATGGTGTTTGTGCAAAATGTACATATGCTAAAGAAGATTAGACGTGCATTTCTTTTTCTGAGCTGTAACAAATGTACTATTCATGGGTTCTTTGAGCCTAGAATATGTGTAACTACTATAAAGACGTTTGAAAAAAAATGCCATCTATGCTCTAAGAAAATAGCTTATATGATATACGACGCGCTTAATACCCAGAGGTTTCTAAGCGAGGACCCGGGGATCGAATCTAGGTTGATTCGCTTCGTCTTGCTTCCAAGGCGAGTGCGTAACCCCTGAGCCATCCTCCCGAGCTTGTGCACTTTGAGCAGTTCCCAGGAATAACGTGGAAACTGCATCATTCCCCGCGGTCCAAGTGTTGGGGAGACATATATATCAGAACTAGGCTCAGGGGTATAACATGAGCACAGGACCCAGACCCAGTTCTGCTCCCGGGGAACTACACCACATGTGCACGCCCAGTGGCACACCCCGGTGCGGAGAGACACTGAAGACATGCTCTCTGCATCTCGGTGCCTGTGAGCATATGGTGGTTCTGTGTCGGAAGTGTACATTGCTTTTTTTTGGGTGACTCTCTGAAAAATGAGCAAGATTATCTACCTATGTTTTCGGGTTTTTTTATGTGGGGTTCCAACCCCATACCTCTTTTCCCACTTCCCTGCGCCTTCTTTCTCTTCCCCTACTCTTTGTCACCCTTTGTCCCCCCTTTTTTTCTTACCTTTCCATAATATCTGTGGTCCCTATGGAGGTCTTCCCAATAGGGTCGTTAAATAGAACTTCTTGAAAACATGTTTTGAGAATGTGACGGCAAGCCACCCAAATAGCCAACCCCAGGGTCTTCTGACAAAAAAGTTGCAGTTTTTTGCAGAGACATTATTACATTGAACATGCAGGGGGCACCCCACAATCCCCAAATATTTTTTCACAAGGGGAGCAGGGGACATCCCCGCAACCTATCCCCATATATGATATTACCAAAGCCTTTTCCCGGCGACATTATGTAGTGGGACTTTATTACCTGATACGAAGGGTTCTCTAGAGACTTACGCACGGGTTGATGCCGGAGTTGATGCTGCGCAGAAGCGCCGCTGTCGCTCCCACGTCCATGGGCAGACCAAGAGCAGAGAAGGGTTATCGAGCACGTTTCCTGGCCCCTGCCGCCTTAATAACACTTTAGAGCCCTGCGCCTGCTGGGTGGAAGATCAAATAATACGAATCAAACATTATGAAGATTATCAGACCACATCCCAGGCTGGGTAATTCCTGTCACTACGCCTCAACCTCAATGGCACTCAAAGGGGTCTATACAGAGAGAGGAGACTGACAACTTCTCTCCCCTAAGTCTTGCCCTCGGATGGCCTACAGGAGTCTACATCAGACACCCCCATGAGCCTCCAAGGGGCAGTGGAATCACAAGCCAGGCCTTCTCCCTGCTGGGACGGAGGCACCATAGGCCAACATGGGGCCTAGAGGGCCACTGTCCCTGCAGACAGAAGGTGACCCAGATGGCACAGTGATCCCTTGGCTAATGGAGTACAGGGGGGGAATCTCCCATCAATGGCCGTGGCCCTTCCATCACAGATGAGCTTCTGCATGCACTAGAAATGACAACCCCTACTGTTTCTCCTGATAGGACAGGACCCATTCTTGAGATGCCGCTCGCTGATATTTATTTCTTTTTCTTTTAAAAACAATGTATTTATTGTGATTTAATTCCACCAGGAACTTTTAACAATTTATTTACAGTCATTCATGAGACAATTTACAGTAACACAAATACTATTCTATAACTATGTAACTATCTAACTATGTAACTGTACCAACCAAAGCCAACGTTATATACTTTTTGGGGCGCTTATTGTAACCCTCAAGCAAGCCTTCTTAAGTATCCTTGACAGCGCCTCTATGCCCGTGGGCTGTAGCGCGCTCTACAAATGCAAAATTAAAAAAATATATAAAAAATATAAAACATATCCTCAAAACAGAGAAAATACAAACACAATTGTTACAAAATATCACATAAAACCATATAAAATAAATAACTATCAGAGTCTAAAAACGATGCACTGTGTTTCTCTCTGATATTACTGAAGCAAATTTCAGAGTGGGACAATTAACCACAACCAAGCTACAGCAAAATACTAAATTTTCTTTTTTTTTATTTGGGTGTCAGGGTATCACACCCAACCCCCCCTGTTTTTGTATCCTTCTAACACCACGCCAATCCCATCCACACCCATTTTAACCCCTCACCCCACTACCCTATATATATATTTATTTAATATTTTCAGTATTTTTCAGTATTATGGTTGCAGTGAAATGTACCACTCTGAAATTTGCTTCGGTAAATTGACTGGGTACTGGAACTTTCCTGTATATGCATTCAAAATTGTGTAGACTTTTTGACATAGTTACCCAGATTCTGTAAAGTGCTATGCGCGTTGCTACTGACTCCGTGTTTATGTGATAGGACCAACATTTTAGAGATTAGATTGACTCATTACTCAGAAGCGTCATGTACAGTGGGCCTAATTTAGGACATTCTGTAAGCAGATGTTTTGCCGTTTCCGTGTTCGATGGTATCAAGCAGATTCTGTAGAATCTACCTTCGGGAGGTATACCCCGTTGCGCACCCGTTAGTTCTTTCTGGTAGCTGATTGGTACGTATATGTTGGCGACATTTAAGGACATTGGGCTCGGGACAACTGAACAAATAAAGTTGGGGCTTCATGTACTTGTGTACGACCATCGTCAGCTGAGAGCAGCTGTGCAATCCATACAGATGTTCGTAGTCCCTCCCCCCGCCCCCCAATCCCATCCAATTAACCTTCTGGGAAATGCACTTTTTAGTGTGCTAAACTGGTTACATCGTTCACAATCAGGAGACCAATTTATAGCAGCAACAAAGGGTTTAACAAAACCCCAGCCCGTCACAGTTTGGTAACTCTCCGCCAGCATCTTTAATAGGGGACATACAGGGCACAGTTTAGCTTTTAAACATAGGCCCCCTCTCCGCTTCAATAACATTGTCCTCAAAGACATAGGACCCAGCTCCAGCCGGATATATTCAATAGGAGTAGAGCATGGAAGACTCAGAGCACAGCGCCAGAAGAAACCCTCTGTGATGTTCAGCCATTTCGTGTCCCGTAGAGCAAGGACCCTCCAGGCCGTACAGCACAGAGGGACTGTAGAGTACAAGACGTCTTCCCATTAAATCTGATTTCTTATCTATTATACAGTCTTTTGTGATCAAAAGAGCATTGATCCTTCTGTATATTTAAATAAATAAATGCAACGAAATGCAGTTTGCAGAGCTGCACTTTCAGAGTCTATTCCTGCATTCAATTAATTTCTATAACGCGGCTTTGGTATTCTAAAATGAGAATGATGGAGTGGGGCTTCTCCCCCTCTCAGATGGTAAACAATGAATTGACCGCGAAGATACTTTAATTTTCTTTACATTACTGTGATTAAGGGACTTCTACTTAGAATTATAGGTACATTACTTATTTTGAGCACTAGAGGGAAGCAAACCACTTATAATGTTTTATGGTAAATTCTATGATTTTGTATCGGTAATCTTAATTACACCAATCCTACTGTCCCTCGTCACAGTCCTTGCTCTATAAGGCGGTGCTATATCCTGAAAATAACAACCAGGCTAGAAGTTTACATTCTTAAAAAATGTAAACTGCTCCCATACCCGAACTCGGAAGCACCTGTCCACATAATCCTGTTTGTAATGGTTCTGTTCATTCAACCCTAGTGCTTTTTTGCAGCGTTTTATTGCCGAAAATATTTGCCGGAAAATAAATCATTGCATTTTCTATTTATTTTATTTGGGGGGTCGGGGCGTCCCCCACAAACCCGTCCTCCCCTATTATGTATTCCCTATTCCCCACTCCACCCTACCACCCTACCACTTATATGCCATTACCGCCCCTCCGCCCCCCATTTTTTTGATGAGTTTATTTTGGGAAAACATTTTCGGCAAAAAATGTAGCGGAAAATAAAGTGGCGACGAATGAACGTCATACCGTGTGTAATACTCAAGCAGGATTCTAACGTGGACGCCACATGTCCCACAGAGGGTAGGAGGAAGCAAATCCAGGACTGTGATGAAGATGACACCCCCCATCTGCGGGTCCAAATGGAAAAGTGACGCGTCCCAACAGGAAGACACGGATATGGATTCTGAGCTAATACGAGAGTGGAGGCAATGCATGAAGTCCACCAATCTTGCAAAGCTGCGATTTACGGTGTTGCCTTGCCAACCACCCCACATGTAAGGGGTTGGCAGGGACTGTATTCTGACCTTGTTTGCACCAGCCTAAAGAGGCGTTAATTAACGGCTCCCTGGAGGTGTCTAGTGTAGAAAACAGGCAGCACTTAATTATGAAATATTTGCTTTTCCGTAAAAAAAGAAAGTTGGGGAGAATACGTTTTAAAGCTATTACTCTGAAAGACCACAAGATGGCAGACTGCGCGCGTAGGAAGCAGACAGTCTAAATGCAAAGACTGTCTGAAATGTCTGAAATATTTTCCCTTCTCACATTGTCAGTGCCACCTTTCTACATCACAGTAAGTGCTACCGAGGATCTGCCAGCTCGACAACACTTCCTGTGCACGGTAACCCTGCAGCACTTCATCTGCGCATGGTAACCCTGCCAGCACTTCATCTGCACATGGTAACCCTGCAGCACTTCATCTGCGCATGGTAACCCTGCCAGCACTTCATCTGCGCATGGTAACCCTGCCAGCAATTCATCTGCACATGGTAACCCTGCCAGCAATTCATCTGCGCATGGTAACCCTGCCAGCACGTCATCTGCACATGGTAACCCTGCCAGCAATTCATCTGCGCATGGTAACCCTGCCAGCAATTCATCTGCGCATGGTAACCCTGCCAGCACTTCATCTGCGCATGGTAACCCTGCCAGCAATTCATCTGCACATGGTAACCCTGCAGCACTTCATCTGCACATGGTAACCCAGCAGACCTTCATCTGCACACGGTAACCCTGCAGCACTTCATCTGCACACGGTAACCCTGCAGCACTTCATCTGCACATGGTAACCCTGCAGCACTTCATCTGCACATGGTAACCCTGCAGACCTTCATCTGCACATGGTAACCCTGCAGCACTTCATCTGCACATGGTAACCCTGCAGACCTTCATCTCCACATGGTAACCCTGCAGCACTTCATCTGCGCATGGTAACCCTGCCAGCAATTCATCTGCACATGGTAACCCTGCAGACCTTCATCTGCACATGGTAACCCAGCAGACCTTCATCTGCACACGGTAACCCTGCAGCACTTCATCTGCACACGGTAACCCTGCAGCACTTCATCTGCGCATGGTAACCCTGCAGACCTTCATCTGCACATGGTAACCCTGCAGCACTTCATCTGCGCATGGTAACCCTGCCAGCAATTCATCTGCACATGGTAACCCTGCAGACCTTCATCTGCACATGGTAACCCAGCAGACCTTCATCTGCACACGGTAAACCTGCAGCACTTCATCTGCACACGGTAACCCTGCAGCACTTCATCTGCACATGGTAACCCTGCAGCACTTCATCTGCACATGGTAACCCTGCCAGCAATTCATCTGCACATGGTAACTCTGCAGCACTTCATCTGCACATGGTAACCCAGCAGACCTTCATCTGCACACGGTAACCCGGCAGACCTTCATCTGCACACGGTAACCCTTCAGATTTTCATCTGCACATTGTAACCCTGCAGCACTTCATCTGTGCATGGTAACCCTGCAGCACTTCATCTGTGCATGGTAACCCTGCAGCACTTCATCTGTGCATGGTAACCCTGCCAGCACTTCATCTGCACATGGTAAACCAGCAGACCTTCATCTGCACATGGTAACCCTGCAGCACTTCATCTGCACACGGTAACCCTGCAGACCTTCATCTGCACACGGTAACACTGCAGCACTTCATCTGCACATGGTAACCCTGCCAGCACTTCATCTGCACGTGGTAAACCTGCCAGCACTTCATCTGCACGTGGTAACCCTGCAGACCTTCATCTGCACATGGTAACCTTGCAGACCTTCAACTGCACATGGTAAGCCTGCAGCACTTCATCTGCGCATGGTAACCCTGCAGACCTTCATCTGCGCATGGTAACCCTGCATCACTTCATCTGTGCATGGTAACCCTGCAGACCTTCATCTGCACATGGTAACCCTGTAGCCCGTCATCTGTGCATGGTAACCCTGCAGCACTTCATCTGCACACGGTAACCCTGCATCACTTCATCTGCACATGGTAACCCTGCCAGCAATTCATCTGCACATGGTAACTCTGCAGACCTTCATCTGCACATGGTAACCCTGCCAGCACTTCATCTGCACATGGTAACCCAGCAGACCTTCATCTGCACACGATAACCCTGCAGACCTTCATCTGCACACGATAACCATGCAGACCTTCATCTGCACACGGTAACCCTTCAGACTTTCATCTGCACATTGTAACCCTGCAGCACTTCATCTGTGCATGGTAACCCTGCAGCACTTCATCTGCGCATGGTAACCCTGCCAGCACTTCATCTGCACATGGTAAACCAGCAGACATTCATCTGCACATGGTAACCCTGCAGCACTTCATCTGCACACGGTAACCCTGCAGACCTTCATCTGCACACGGTAACCCTGCAGCACTTCATCTGCACATGGTAACCCTGCCAGCACTTCATCTGCACATGGTAAACCTGCCAGCACTTCATCTGCACGTGGTAACCCTGCAGACCTTCATCTGCACGTGGTAACCCTGCCAGCACTTCATCTGCACATGGTAACCCAGCAGACCTTCATCTGCACATGGTAACCCTGCATCACTTCATCTGTGCATGGTAACCCTGCAGACCTTCATCTGCGCATGGTAACCCTGCAGCACTTCATCTGCGCATGGTAACCCTGCAGCAGTTCATGTGGACGGTAACCCTGCAGCACTTCATCTGCACATGGAAACCCTGCAGCACTTCATCTGCACCACAGTAACCCTACAGCACTTAATCTGCACATGTTAACCCTGCAGCACTTCATCTGTGCACAGTAACCCTGCAGCAATTCATCTGCGCATGGTAATCCTGCAGCACTTCATCTGCTTTCGGTAACCCTGCAGCACTTCATCTGTGCATCGTAACCCTGCAGCACTTCATCTGCGCACTGTAACCATGCAGCACTTCATCTGCGCATCATAACCCTGCAGCACTTCATCTGCGCACTGTAACCATGCAGCACTTCATCTGCGCATGGTATCCTGCAGCAATTCATCTGTGCATGGTAACCTGCAGCACTGCATCTGCACATGGTAACCCTGCATCACTTCATCTGCACATGGTAACCCTGCAGCACTTCATCTGCACCACAGTAACCCTACAGCACTTAATCTGCGCATGTTAACCCTGCAGCACTTCATCTGTGCACAGTAACCCTGCAGCACTTTATCTGCGCATGGTAATCCTGCAGCACTTCATCTGCTTTCGGTAACCCTGCAGCACTTCATCTGCGCTTCGTAACCCTGCAGCAGTTCATGTGGACGGTAACCCTGCAGCACTTCATCTGCACATGGTAACCCTGCAGCACTTCATCTGCACCACAGTAACCCTACAGCTCTTAATCTGCACATGTTAACCCTGCAGCACTTCATCTGTGCACAGTAATCCTGCAGCAATTCATCTGCGCATGGTAATCCTGCAGCACTTCATCTGCTTTTGGTAACCCTGCAGCACTTCATCTGTGCATCGTAACCCTGCAGCACTTCATCTGCGCACTGTAACCATGCAGCACTTCATCTGCGCATCATAACCCTGCAGCACTTCATCTGCGCACTGTAACCATGCAGCACTTCATCTGCGCATGGTATCCCTGCAGCAATTCATCTGTGCATGGTAACCCTGCAGCACTGCATCTGCACATGGTAACCCTGCATCACTTCATCTGCACATGGTAACCCTGCAGCACTTCATCTGCACCACAGTAACCCTACAGCACTTAATCTGCGCATGTTAACCCTGCAGCACTTCATCTGTGCACAGTAACCCTGCAGCACTTCATCTGCGCATGATAATCCTGCAGCACTTCATCTGCTTTCGGTAACCCTGCAGCACTTCATCTGCGCATCGTAACCCTGCAGCACTTCATCTGCGCACTGTAACCATGCAGCACTTCATCTGCGCATCATAACCCTGCAGCACTTCATCTGCGAACGGTAACCCTGCAGCACTTCATCTGGGCACGGTAACCATACAGCACTTCATCTGCGCATGGTAACCCTGCAGTACTTCATCTGCGCATGGTAATCCTGCAGCACTTCATCTGCACACGGTAACCCTGCTGCACTGCATCTGCTCATGGTAACCCTGCAGCACTTCATCTGCACATGGTAACCCTGCAGCCCTTCATCTGCACACAGTAATCCTGCAGCACTTCATCTGCACACGGTAACCCTGCAGCACTTCATCTGCACATAGTCATCCTGCAGCACTTCAGCTGCATGGTAACCCTGCAGCACTTCATCTGTGCATTGTAACCCGCATTGTAACCCTGCAGCACTTCATCTGTACATGGTAACCCTGCAGCACTTCATCTGTACATGGTAACCCTGCTGCACTTCATCTGCGCACGGTAATCCTGCAGCACTTCATCTTCCCACAGTTACCCTGCAGCGCTTCATCTGCGACACAGTTACCTGCAGCGCTTCATCTGCACACAGTTACCCGCAGCGCTTCATCTGTGACATTGTAACCCTGCAGCACTTCATCTGTACATGGTAACCCTGCAGCACTTCATCTGCGTATGCTAACCCTGCAGCACTTCATCTGTGCATGGTAACCCTGCAACACTTTATCTGTGCATGGTAACCCTGCAGCACTTCATCTGTGCACAGTAACCCTGCAGCACTTCATTTGCGCATCATAACCCTGCAGCACTTCTTCAGTGCATGGTAACCCTGCAGCACTTCATCTGCGCGTTGTAACCCTGCAGCACTTAATCTGCGCATGGTAACCCTGCAGCACTTAATCTGTGCATGGTAACCATGCAGCACTTCATCTGCGCATGGTAACCCTGCAGCACTTCCTCTGCGCATGGTAACCCTGCAGCACTTCATCTGTGCACGGTAACCCTGCAGCACTTCATCTGCGCATCATAACCCTGCAGCACTTCATCTGTGCATGGTAACCCTGCAGCACTTCATCTGTGCATGGTAACCCTGCAGCACTTCATCTGCACACGGTAACCCTGCAGCACTTCATCTGCGCATTGTAACCCGCATTGTAACCCTGCAGCACTTCATCTGTACATGGTAACCCTGCAGCACTTCATCTGTACATGGTAACCCTGCAGCACTTCATCTGCGCACGGTAATCCTGCAGCACTTCATCTTCCCACAGTTACTCTGTAGCACTTCATCTGCACATAGTCATCCTGCAGCACTTCATCTGCACACGGTAACCCTGCAGCACTTCATCTGCGCATTGTAACCCGCATTGTAACCCTGCAGCACTTCATCTGTACATGGTAACCCTGCAGCACTTCATCTGCGTATGCTAACCCTGCAGCACTTCATCTGTGCATGGTAACCCTGCAACACTTTATCTGCGCACGGTAACCCTGCAGCACTTCATCTGTGCACAGTAACCCTGCAGCACTTCATTTGCGCATCGTAACCCTGCAGCACTTCTTCAGTGCATGGTAATCCTGCAGCACTTCATCTGTGCATGGTAACCCTGCAGCACTTCATCTGCGCATGGTAACCCTGCAGCACTTAATCTGTGCATGGTAACCATGCAGCACTTCATCTGTGCATGGTAACCCTGCAGCACTTCCTCTGCGCATGGTAACCCTGCAGCACTTCATCTATGCACGGTAACCCTGCAGCACTTCATCTGCGCATCATAACCCTGCAGAACTTCATCTGTGCACGGTAACCCTGCAGCACTTCATCTGTGCATGGTAACCCTGCAGCACTTCATATGCACACGGTAACCCTGCAGAACTTCATCTGCGCGTTGTAACCCTGCAGCACTTAATCTGCGCATGGTAACCCTGCAGCACTTAATCTGCGCATGGTAACCATGCAGCACTTCATCTGCGCATGGTAACCCTGCAGCACTTCATCTGCGCATGGTAACCCTGCAGCACTTCATCTGCGCACGGTAACCCTGCAGCACTTCATCTGCGCATCATAACCCTGCAGCACTTCATCTGCGCACGGTAACCCTGCAGCACTTCATCTGCGCATGGTAACCCTGCAGCACTTCATCTGCGCACGGTAACCCTGCAGCACTTCATCTGCGCATCGTAACCCTGTAGCACTTCATCTGCGCACGGTAACTCTGCAGCACTTCATCTGCGCATGGTAACCCTGCAGCACTTCGGTAACTCTGCAGCACTTCATCTGCGCATGGTAACCCTGCAGCACTTCATCTGCGCATGATAACCCTGCAGCACTTCATCTATGCACGGTAACCCTGCAGCACTTCATCTGCGCATCATAACCCTGCAGCACTTCATCTGCGCATGGTAACCCGGCAGCACTTCATCTGCGCACAGTAACCCTGCAGCACTTCATCTGCGCATGGTAACCCTGTAGCACTTCATCTGCGCACGGTAATCCTGCAGCACTTCATCTGCGCACGGTAACCCTGCAGCACTTCATCTGCACACGGTAACCCTGCAGCACTTCAATTGCGCATGGTAACCCTGCAGCACTTCATCTGCACATGGTAATCCTGCAGCACTTCATCTGTGCATGGTAACCCTGCAGCACTTCATCTGCGCATGGTAACCCTGCAGCATTTCATCTGCGCATGGTAACCCTGCAGCACTTCATCTGCACATGTTTTACATTTGTTTTCTTGGCTGCTTCCACAACATCACTCCTCCCGCCACCCTCAGAATGAAGGTGGGAGGATTTGGAGGGGGAAATGTCATTTTTCTACGTGTTATTCACTGCGACCTCTGAATCAGGCCCTGTGTGTAATAAACATTACTGGTAAGTAATCACACCACTCCCTCTTTGCCCGTCTTGCTCTTTACACAAGCAGTGCAGAGCCTTCCACCAACTCTCTCTAGCAGGGGTCTGCAATCTTTGGCTTTGCAAGTGTTTTGGACTACAACTCCCATCAGCCTTAGCTTGCACAGTCAATGGTGAGGGAACACAGGATTTGTAGTGTAAAACATCTGGGCAGCTGCAGTTTGCAGTCGTGGCTCTACAGCAGCTCAGATGAAGTAAGAAAAACCGATAGACCATAAAGGCATGCAGGGCACACCACGCAGCATGGGACCAATGGAACAGCCTCCCTCAAAGGTCAGAGAGCAACTGCTCCTGTAAACTACAAAGCTGCAGCAGTGCTACCAGCAAAGGAACAGGGTCACAGTGCACAGGACTCCAGGTAGCCCTTTCCAAGCCCCTTGTAAACAAGGTCTGAACAGCTGACCAGCAGGATATGAGACTAGCTAAAGACAGCCTCTGCATTTAACATTCTATCAAATGAGCTCAGGGGAACGCACTAGCAAGACGGCGCAGAGCAACACAGGTTCCATCCCCGGGTCCGCGCTTAGAAAACTCTGGGTATTAAGATCGTTATAAATAACCAATTACAATGTAAAGCGCTCCGTAATCCCCACAGAGTGTTTCCTAATGCGGCACACGGTTTCATTGGCTGTAAACTCCGTCGTTACTTACCCTCAAGAGTTCTTTGTTTTGCCTCTGCCAATCTTCTGACCAGCCCCCAAATTTAGGTTAGAAAGATGGGGTGGCCGTTCATTCTCTGTCCAGGCAACGAAACTGCGGTAACACTCCGGGGAATTATAAATCATGTAGATTTTAGACATAAACGATCCCCTATTTGTTCCTTGAGGTGGGATTTTCCAGCTGGGAGGGGGCACTATTTGGGGTCTGTTCTTTCCCTTGGTCAGCGGCATGACGCCTTCTTAAGGTGTACGTTTGCGCTTTATAAGTGTTGAACCTTCACACTTAGGGCAGGATATAGCAGTTACATGTCTTTATATCGAAATATTGTATATTGAATGCACATATCTCGAATATTTTATATTGAAAACGTTTATAGTGAATGCATTTTTCTTTGTTCTTTTGTTGGGGGGTCGGCCCACAAACCTCCGTTTCCCACCCCTAAAAACCCACCCTGCCCGTTTCCCAAAAATATTGAACCCTTTACCACACCCCTAAATGTATTTGCTATAAATGTTTACACTATAAAATATTCGATATATGGGCATTCAATATAAAAGATTCGATATAAATACTGTATACCGATATAGCGCCGTTGACTGTTTCATGGATATGAGTCCCCCTCATAAAGGTAGAACAATGATGAGGAAGAGGGAGGAAGAGTGATGAGAAAGAGGGAGGAAGAGTGATGAGGAAGAGGGAGGAAGAGTGATGAGGAAGAGGGAGGAAGAGGGAGGAAGAGTGATGAGGAAGAGGGAGGAAGAGTGATGAGGAAGAGGGAGGAAGAGGGAGGAAGAGTGATGAGGAAGAGGGAGGAAGAGTGATGAGGAAGAGGGAGGAAGAGTGATGAATTGTCAATCACGTATTCTTTTTTTTCATTTAATTATACCAGTGGCAGCTGGTCAATGTTTTTATTGTCAGACATGAATATTTTCCACAAATGAATGCGTGTGACTGAACGCAGTGAGGGAGCTCAACTAACCAACCGGCATTCTGGGGGTTCTCCCCTTCAGATCTTTTCTTACAGCAATGGACTCCACCGCAGGCCCTATTTTGCTGCCCCATGACCTTATCCACCGCAGGCCCTATCATGCTGCCCCATGACCTTATCCACGCAGACCCTACCATGCTGCCCCATGACCTTATCCCCTGCAGGCCCTACCATGCTGCCCCATGACCTTATCCCCTGCAGGCCCTATCATGCTGCCCCATGTCCATATCCACCGCAGTCCCTATTATGATGTCCCGTGTCCATATCCAACTAGGTCCTATCATGCTGTCCCATGCCCTTATCTACTGCAGGCCATATCATGCTGCCCCATGTCCATATCCAACTAGGTCCTATCATGTTGTCCCATGCCCTTATCCACTGCAGACCCTACCATATTGCCCCATGACCTTATCCACGCAGACCCTACCATGCTGCCCATGACCTTATCCACCGATGACCCTACCATAATGCCCCATGTCCATATCCAAAAAGGTCCTATCATGCTGCCCCATGACCTTATTCACCACAGACCCTAACATGCTGCCCCATGACCTTATCCACCGCAGACCCTACCATCCTACCCCATGACTTTATCCATTGCAGGCCCGACCATGCTGCCACATGCCCACATCCAACCAGGTCCTATCATGCTGCCCCATGACCTTATCCACGCAGACCCTACCATGCTGCCCCATGACCTTATCCCCTGCAGGCCCTACCATGCTGCCCCATGACTTTATCCATTGCAGGCCCGACCATGCTGCCACATGCCCATATCCAACCAGGTCCTATTATGCTGTCCCATGTCCTTATACAACCATGTCCTATCATGCTGCCCCATGACCTTATCCACTGCAGACCCTACCATGCTGCCCCATGACCTTATCCACCGCAGACCCTACCATGCTGCCCCACGACCTTATCCACTGCAGACCCTACCATGCTGCCCCATGGCTTTATCCATTGCCGGCCCTACCATGCTGCCACATGCCCATATCCAACCAGGTCCTATCATGCTGCCCCATGACCTTATCCACCGCAGACCCTACCATGCTGCCCCATGACGTTATCTACTGCAGGCCATATTATGCTGTCACATGTCCTTATCCAACCAGGTCCAATCATGCTGCCCCATGACCTTATCCACTGCAGACCCTACCATGCTGCCCCATGACCTTATCCACCGCAGACCCTACCATGCTGTCCAATGACTTTATCCATTGCAGGCCGTACCATGCTGCCACATGCCATATCCAACCAGGTCCTATCATGCTGCCCCATGACCTTATCCACCGCAGACCCTACCATGCTGCCCCATGACCTTATCTTCTGCAGGCCATATTATGCTGTCCAATGTCCTTATCCAACCAGGTCCTATCATGCTGCCCCATGACCTTATCCACTGCAGACCCTACCATGCTGCCCCATGACTTTATCCATTGCAGGCCCTACCATGCTGCCACGTGCCCATATCCAACCAGGTCCTATCATGCTGCCCCATGACTTTATCCACCGCAGACCCTACCATGCTGTCCCGGGCAGTGCTTTGCCACTGGCCAATCATGCTGCTCCAGGCTTGGCTCCTATGTAACCCCTATAATGCTGCTCCATGCCCTGCAACGCCATAACCCCTATCATGCTGCCACAGTCCCTGCTCTGCCATATCCCCTATCATGCTGCCCCAAGCCTGTGTTCCGCCGCAGGCCCTACCATGCTGGCTCAGTCTCTGCTCCACTACAGGCGCTTCAATGCTGCCCAGGCCCTGCCCTGCTGCTAGCACTCGATCGCCGCAGGCCCTATCATGCTGGCCCAGCCTCTGCTCTACCATATCCCCTGCTGCAGTCTCTACCCTTCCTCTTGCCTCCCAGGCTCTCTGCAATGCCCTTGCCTATCACTTTATCTGAAAACCCCAGGACATCCTGTCCACCTTCTCCTCCCTTCCTCCTCCTCCTCTCCCCTCTCCATTTGCGCTTGCGGACCCACCTTCAGCCATCCCCCCACCCTCTTTCTCATCCTTTCCTCTTTTCTCCCCTGACGCGGTCACTAGACAAGTCCGATCTATAAAAGCCTCGTCAAAACAGATTCATCCCTGTTCCTCTAAAACCATCAAGGACCACATTGATATCCTCTCTCCGGGGCTTGCCGATTTTTGCAACCTCTCCTTTGCCTCTGGATCCTTCCCATCCTCCCTGAAGCACTCCCTAGTGCATTCTCTTCACAAGAAACCTACAGCTGATCCTTCTTGTCCGGCTAACTATCGGCCAATTTGCATTACTTCCTTTCAGGGTAAACTCCTGGAAAAGCTGTCCACCTCTCAGCTTAACCTTCATTCCAATTCTGTTGGCTCTCTCCATGACCACCTGTGTGGCTTCAGAGCTGCAAGAAGTACAAAAACTGCTTTACTTCACAGCCGTGATGATCTGCTCTCCAGCCTTGACTCCAACATTTCCTCTGTCCACATCCTACTCGATCTCTCTTCACCCTGCTCAACCGTCTCTGTGATAACCTGGGTATCACCGATCAGGCTCTGGCCTGGTTCACCTCCTTCCTCTCTGATCGACCCTCCCAGGTCTAACTTGGGTCATTCCTACCATCTATCTCCTGCTCTACCTGTGGTGTTCCCCAGGGGTCTAATCTCTCGCCCTGGCTTTTCAACCAATACCTGGCAACTCTCGCCCACTGCATTGCCATTTTCTGCTCAAATTTCCAGTGCTACGCTGATGACACAACTCATTTTCAGGCTGCCCTCAGCCACCTCCTCTCCCTCTCGCATGTCTGACTGCCTAACTGCCATTCAGGATTGGTGTGCCGCCAACGATCTTTGTCTGAATGCCAGCAAGACTGAGATCCTCCTCATCGGTACACCTTCACCATCCTTTCCCCTCACTCTCTGGCCGGCCTCCCTTGGCCCTCCTCCACCCCTACCTGCGAGGCTAAGAACCTCAGGTTCCTCTTTGACTCCACACTTTCCTTCTCCGCCCACATCTCTGACGTCTCTAAAAAGTCAACCTCCCTACTGCACCTCCTCAGAGGTACTTGGCCTTTCCTCTCCTTTCCCCAGACGCTCATTGTCTCCCAAGCTCTGGTTCTCCCTAGGTTGGACTATTGTAACAGTCTCTTTCTAAATCTACCTGCCTCTACTCTCCGCCCTTTACAACTAATCCAGAACAGGTCTGCGAGACTTGTCCTTGGCCTCAAGCACTGGGATAGTATCTCTCCAGCTCTGAAATCCCTTCATTGGCTCCCAGTGGATGCAAGGATTAAATTAAAAACCCTCTGCATTGTCTGCATGGCTTTCTGGGGCCTGGGCCCAAAATACCTTCAACTATCCCTCCGTAAACACATCCCATCTTGAGCTCTTCGCTCCTCTACCTCTAACTCCCTCAGGGTCAGTCGTTTTTCAAAGAAACAAGCTGGGGGTAGATCTCTGTCTTTGGTTGGGACCTCCCTTTGGAACAGCATCCTTGCCACTCTGAAACTTGAGTAGACCCATTTCCAGTTCCTGAAGCACCTCAAGACCTTTCTCTTTGCTTCTGACTTTCGCCCCCCCTCTCCCCTGATGATCTGTTTCTCTCTCTGCCCCTTGCACCTGGCCACCCTCTGTCCTCCGGGCCAGGTACCTGATCACCCTGCCACCCTCCTGCACTGCCACCAGGCTACCCCTTGCGCTGGGGTATGTATCTGTACCCATAGAGTCCCACACCCCCTTTCTTTTCCTTCTGCACTAGACATGCCCTGTCTGCTGCCTTAAACCCAGTGCTTGCCACTTGCTGGCTGCACTAACACAGTTTAGTGCCTTTATTATTTATTTAGTTTATGTATTTATTATTATTGATCTGTTTCTCCGCTGCCCTGCACTCTCCACCTCTCCCCCCTTCCATGCACTTTTCCCCTCCCCCTCTCCCATGCACTTGCGTGTTCTCAATGTCACGGGGCCTAGTAAGATCGTTGTTTTGTTCTCCCCTGTTCCCCTCCCTTGCCTTGTTGCGCTCTGAAACACTTGTGTACGAGCGCAATATAAATAAAATATCAATATCAATATCAATATCATGCTATCATGCTGCCCCAGACCTATGTTCTACAGCAGACCCTATCATGCTGGCTCAGCTCCGCCAGAGCCGCTTCAATGCTGCCGAGGCCCTGCTTTGCTGCTAGTTCTGCACCGCCGCAGGCCCTATCATGCTGGCTCAGCCTCTGCTCTTCTGTATCCCCTATCATGTTGCCCCAGGCCTGTGTTCCGCCACATGCACTATCATGCTGTGCTCTGTCAGGGGCCCCACCATGCTGCTGCAGGTCCTGCTGCTCTGCACACAGGTGCTTCAATGCTACCCCAGGCCCTGCTCTGCTGCTAGCTCTGCACCGCTGCAGGCTCTATCATGTTGGCACAGACTCTGCTCCACCATAGGTGCTTCAATGCTGCCCCAGGCCCTGCCCTGCTGCTAGCTCTGCACTGCTGCAGGCCCTATCATGTTGGCACAGACTCTGCTCCATCATAGGTGCTTCAATGCTGCCCCAGGCCCCGCTCCGCTGCTAGCTCTGCACTGCTGCAGGCCCTATCATGTTGGCACAGACTCTGCTCTGTCACAGGTGCTTCAATGCTGCCCCAGGCCCCGCCCCGCTGCTATCTCTGCTCTGCCCCAGGCCCTATCATGCCATCCCATGCACAGCTTTGCTGCAGGCCCTATTATGCCCCTCATGCCTTGCTCTGTTGGAAGCCCTATCATTCTGCCCCAGGCCCATAGCCACCACAGGTCCTATCATGCAGTCCCACACCCAATCATGGACCTCAGCCCCCCCACTGCACTACCTCTACCATCTCCATGGCAAGCCCCATCATGCTACACAATGTATTGGGACTCCTCGCCCCATAACATCTTGCCCACCCTCTCAGCCATGTCTGCTCGTCCCACCACACCTCAGCACTGTGTGCCGCTGTATCATGCTCGCTGTGTAGTGGACCAGGCCTCCTCACACCCTTCACGTCATGGCATAGCAAGCCTTACTCTCTATACCTCACACATCACCCATGACATCACCAGCCTCCAATACATGTACCCTCTGTCCGCCAGCTGGATCGACACTGCTGATCTACTGGGAGACGCAGGTTTCTGGTCATTCCAACTAATGCCATCCATTGAAATGTTTCCATCTAAAAAATGTCCATCGAATGCATAATTTTGGGGGGTAAAGGGTTAATTTTGTTTAGGTGCATTATAAAGCGTAAAAAACAGGGGTTAGTGGGGGACCCCGCAAAAAACAAAACTAAACTAAAAGAAGTGCATTCCGACGCACATTTTTAGATGGAAAAAATGTGATGCAAATGCATGTTGATGCAAGGGATTCGATGCAATGACCATAATACGAGACGCATGGGTATTGGGGCAAATCTCAAGACCCAAACTCGCTACGTTTCCCACCATCATCCTGTCTAGCAATCCACAACCTGATATCAACACAGTGTGTGGGGGGGGTGGAGCCTTGATCCTACCACTCCCACAACACAACCTGCAACCTGCAGGCATCTTCCTTCTGCAACTCTAAGCAGCTGTCATCACCAAGAGGTAGAGCCAGTAACGGACAGTGCGCTTTATAAATGCCACTTAACATAGGGGGGGTTCCCTCGTTCCCGACCGGTCTTGCTTCATGAGTCAAGGAATATCTGCATCTGTGCCCTACAAGCATGTGTCGCGTGCAAGATAGCACGCATCACCTGCAGAGCAGTCACAATCAAAACACCACTCAACTTGGGCGAGAAACTCATATCCAGAGGACAGCGCACCCCCAGAAGCCGCAACACCAGGCCAGAAACAAAGAATTGCAACGGGGGGAAACCAGGACAAAGGGTTTTCCTGGAATGCGCCCTGTTACCAATGCAGATAAGACCAGGTATCTCCGTCCTACACTTCAGGAAGGACCTGAATACCTACTGCTCAAAATGTTGCCAATTCTTGATCACCTCGCTCAATTCTATTTCTACCCTCTAGAGTTCCCCCTCCCCTTCTCTACTACTCCTGCACCCCACTTATAACCCCATGTGTGTGTCCCCTTTGGACAGTGGTCCGCGAACTCGGTGCGCATATACATACCAGAATAGGTGGACGGTAAAAATAAAGTGTACAAACAAATGTGTGACCTACAGCTCCCACCAGGCCTTCCATCCATTGCCTGAAGTTCAAGCGCTTGACGCAGGCAGGACGAGACGTGGGGTGTTTTGCCAAAGATCACACATCATCAAGGATGGGGCGTATCACTATAAACTTGCTATCCAAAGGGCAGGCCAATAAACTCTTTCTGCATCGGTTATCACATTCTGTTCGTTTTTCATTTTTAGGCGCTCCAGGGGCACTTAAATCCTAGAGCCACTCTGATTTACTGACACGAATAGTCGCATCAAAATTCAATGCACACACTCACTGATCTTTTTGCAATGTGTAGTGTGTGCAGCATGCATAGGGTGACCAGACATCCCGGTTTTGCGTGGACAGTCCCAGAATTAGGCCCTTTGTCCCCCGTCCAAAAGGTGTTTTCAATTTAAAAACCACGTACCGGTTTTTGCGAAAGGGGAACCCTGTCCCTGTTTTTGGATAAAGGGAATGTTACCAGTATTACACAATTGAACATTGATGGTGGGCAACAACAATTACAAAGCAAGCAAACATCAGAATAATTAGCATTTTACTTTCCATTTCTAAGACATCCCAGGCTGGGCTTGAACCCCCAACATTTCAGGAGCCACCATACGCATTACCAGCTTGAGCCACAGCATGTAATATTAATCAAACACTCCTTTGTTAATGAGATGTGTACATTAAAAATCAAAACCGCACAGTTTAAGTGCAGGATAGCAGTTCAGTCCTGAAAAAATGGGCAGAAGGGGGGCAGGAGGGTGTGCCATGATAGTCCTTCTTTTATGTTTGTGGCCGTCCCGGTTTTTACTTTTGCAAATCTGGCCACCCTAAGCATGCACAGTATTTACAAAGCACAAGCCTAGCTGGGAAGCCACTGTGTACTGGGCACAGGGCCTCACCTGCATCCATGCACACATGAAATGAGCAGGAACAGGGATATTTGGATATAAGTCACCTCTCAAAATGGTCTTCTACGAATGACATTTTCAAACGTACACTGCAGGGCTGATTTACAAAGCATTTTCCAATTAGGGCCTTGTGGGTTCTTGAGGGCCCGCCTCAACAGATAACACCTCTTGTGTTTGCTCCTCATATTTTTCTAATGTGCTGACCTGCAACAGTAGAATCACTTCAATACACAGACTTAGACTTACAAATATAACATCAGTGCAAGATCTCGCGTTTTTTTAAAATTTGTTGCACAATTCCAAATCCATGAATTACCAGGCACTGAATCAGAACGTGGGTTCAGCTGGAGGAACAGTGTAGGGCAGTGGTCTGCTACCTTTGACTCTCCAGATGTTACGGACTACAATTCCCATGATATAAGGATATTGACTATGCTAGTTAGGGATGTTAGGAGTGAGCCACAGTATCATACTCAAGGAACAGGGTGAGTGGACGGATAGTGACATCAGAAGATATGCATGCAGTTGCGCGCGCCTCTTGGGCTGGGTTCGAGTCAATCCCACATCATGCAGGGCCTGACTCTGATCAAGGTTATCAAATCAATCAAAAGCATGGGATGTACAGAAATTGACCCCATGCCACTGTACTCCAGTCTGCCACTAGAGGGCAATGCTGCATATAAAATGAAAATAATCCAAACCAAAATCTAAAACCTCAAACAATATTTTTTATTTTATTTATTGTATTGTGCATTTGTAAGGCGCTTATACAGCAAGTAAATTGTGTTTCAAAGCGCCCACAGGGCAGCAGGGAGTGAACATGGTATTGAACACGATCGATACACTGGAGGATAGATACACTAGAGTCCTACTAGGCCTTGTGAGCATTCAGAGCGTGCAAGAGCAGGGAGAGGAGAGAGGAAGAGGGAATGGGGGATGATGAGAGGGTAAGTGCTGGAGTGTCCATGCTCGGGACTGAGCAGCAGAAGTAAGTGCAGGAAGCGCTAGGGAGAGTTCAGCTGCAATAAATAGGTAAGTGCAGGCCTACAGTGGCATAGGCCGGCGGGTGCCAAGGCAAGTGCTGTGGGCTGGCGGAGGCAGAAGGCGATTGGGTGTGAGAGGCCAGGGCCCGAAGGACACATAAAGGCCCTGGTTACCAATCTCAGCCACTGTGGGGTTAGCAGAGGAGGGAGGAAGGGAGGAGGAAGTGAAAAGGAAAGTCTTGAGGAGCTTCAGGAATTAAGACGAAAGAGGGAGGGGGAGGTTGTTCCACAAGAGCGAGCCAGCTGAGGAAAGAGATCGGCCTTCGGCCCTCTGTTTAGCAAAACGCTTGACACACAGAGAGTTGGTACCAGTGGAATGTAGAGGTCTAGAGGGAGAGTATTTAGTAAGAGCAAGTTGCAGATAGCGAGGTCCCCCCGGCCCCAGACAGCCTTGTGGATGATGCAGAGGGATTTTAATTTGATCCTTGCAGAAACTTGGAGCCAATGAAGAGTTTTTAGGGCAGGAGAGATGCGGTCCCCGGGCCTGAGGCCAAGGATAAGTTTTGCTGCCCTATTCTGGATTAGCTGGAGGGGTCGTACGGAGGAAGAGGGCAGATTCACGAGAAGGCTATTGCAGTAGTCTAGCCTATAAGGAACCATTGCTCATGTAACATTGAGCTTCTGGGGGAATGAGAGAAAAGGGGGAATTCCTTTGAGAAGGAAGTGTTGAAAGTGAGACTACTTGGCAATGTCCTGAGTGTGAGGGAGTAAGGTGAGAGGGGAGTCAAAGATGACTCCAAGGTTTCTGGCTCTCAGATGAAGGAGAAGGGGGAGGGCCGATAGAAGATGGCCGGAGTGAGGGGAAGAAAGAGGGAGCATGGGTCCCAATAGGAAGGATCTCAGTCTTTCTGGCATAGAGGCAGAGATTGTTGGAAGTGCACCAGGACTGGATGGCAGATAGGCAGTCCGGGAACATGAAAGAAGTAAGAGGGTAAAAGGGAAGTTTGAAGAAGAGTTGTGTGTCATCTGCGTAGCACTGGAAGTTAGGGGAGAAGGTGGAAATGAGTGCCAGTGTAGCAAGGTAAGTGTTAAAGAGCCAGGGGGAGAGGTTGGACCCATGGGGCACACCACAGGTGGAGAAAGAGGTAGGGGAGTAGAAGAGGTGCCCAGAATAACATAGGATGGACAGTCACTTATCAAGGAGGTCAGCCAGTCCAGTGTCCGCTCCAAGATACCCAGGGAGCCGTGGAGCCGTTTTATGAGGATGGAGTAGTTGATCGTTTCAAAGGCAGAGGAGAGAGCAAGTAGAAGGAAGGCAGTTGGAGAGTTAGAGTACAGGGATGGGAGCAGTTCTTCATGGGTTTCAGAAGAGCAGTTTCTGTGCCTCTGGATGTTCGGAATCCAGATTGATGGTCGTGGAGACCAGCAACAAGTTCAGCGTGTGAGGTAAGTAGGGGGGAGGCCAGCTTCTTAAGGAAGGGGGTGATAGAAATAGGGTGGTAGTTGGCTGGACAAGTGGGGTCTGCTGAAGGTTGTTTCAGGAGGGGGCACAGAAGGGAGTGCTTTAGGGAGGAAGTGAAAGATCCAGTGGAAAAAGAGTGGTTGCAGAAATCAGCGAGTGCGGGGGCAAGCGATGAAATGCTGTCCCTAATGGTTCTCAAGGAGCAGGGGGTGACCAGTTTGGAAGAGACCTTCATGGAGCGGACAACTCTGGTGACCTCATCAGGTGTGACAGGGGAGAAGGAGGAGAGAGAGAAAGAAGAAGGGTGGGAGGCCATAGGAGGCAAAGGAATAGGGGAGGGGTTAGGGGAAAGGGACGCAAGGGTGCTCAGGATGTCCTGAATGTTTGTGGTGAAGTGTCCGGCCAGTGCGTTGCAGAGGGCTTGGGAGGGGAAAGGTGAGAAGGAGACTGTGGAAGGGTTGGCTATTTCCTGCATATTTAAATAATTCAGCCGTGTTGTTGGTTGCCCCAGAGACCCGTGCCTGGATGTGGGCCCTTTTCTTTGTGTGGATGGAAAGTCTGTATTGTCTTTGGAGCAGGCGACAGGGCATTTTGTCAGAGGGTGAGCCAGAGGTCTGCCACTTCGGTTGTTCCACAGCTCTGCACTTGCATTTCAGGGCTGCAAGTTCAGAGTTGTACCAGGTGTTTCGCTTAGAAGCAGGTTTCAGGTGGATCCTCATGACTGGGGCAAGAATGTCCAGGGTGTTAGAAATGGCCTGATGGAGGTTTCTGAGAGCAGAGTCAGCTGTAGAGTCTGGGGTGGGGTTAGTGGGGGTGTTGAAGGTGGATGCGAAGGCAGCAGCTGACAATCGTTTTATGGACTGATTTTCGTGAACAAGGTTAGCAGGGCTGGAGTAGGAGCGGTCAGAGGGCCGAGGGGACCCAGGTGAGAGGAGAGAGAGGAGAGGAGGGAGAGGTCTGACCGGTGGGGAGGTTAGTAAAAGATCAGAGTGGATGAGGGCATCCAGAGTTTGTCCAGTCGAGTGGGTTGGACAAGAAGGGAGAATGGAGAGGAATAGCGAAGTGCAGAGGTCATGGAAGAGGGGAACGCCATGAAAGAGGAGTCCAGATGGATGTTGAAATCACCCGAAGAGAAGGAGTTTAAAGGAGGTTGAGAGGAGAGAGGAGCAGAAATCGGCCCATTCAAAGAGGAACAGGCTGCTAGCTAGTGGCAATGGTCAGAGCAGAGGAGGGAGAGACGACCAACTCTCAAAGGAAGAGTACGGCGGGGTGGGTATGAGGGAGGAAGGGAGCCACTAAGGGAAAATCAAGACAAGCCCACTGCCTGCACGGTTAGGGCGGTGCTTGGAAATGATCTTGTAGACATTTGGGAGAAAGTGAGTAAAAAGCAGCACCTGAGCTGGCATTTAACCATGTCTCCGTAAGAGCGAGGATGTCGAGGTCAGTGTCTTCAAGAAGGAGGCAGTTGTTGGCTGAGTGTTTGTTTGCTGAGCGAGCGTTAAGTCTGGCTAGATGAAGGAGGTCACCACCTTTGACGGTTTTCCGAGGAGCGGTACAGAGGCGTGGTACACCAGTCGGAGGGGGAGGGACAGAGAGAGTGGGTGGGGGAGAAGCAGATGTGGAAAGGAAGTTAATGAGGGCCAGCAGGCATCAGGCCAATGAGAAGGAGGCTGGGTTGAGGACCCTGAACCAAGATTGTGCCAGTGTGGTAGACACATTAATGATACACCGAGATGATGAGAAGCCTGCCAAGAGGACTTCCCACTTGGTGCCATCATTAATGGGCTGAGGATGTGAAAGGATGAGAGAGTAGAGATGAGCTGAGGAGTCCATAGATCTGGAGAGGGAACAGAGAAGAGGATGTCGATGAAGACCTGTCTGGAAGTTGCACTGACATAGGTGTCTGCGATGGGTTGGTTTGGCTCTCTGCAGATCGACAAGTGAGTGATGGCTGAACTTTCCACTGCCTCCACCACAAACAAACTTTGATGCTTAATCAATCTGTGCCTGTCTCACTCTGCCCTCTTTAACTCACCTACTCTAACTCTTCAGCATTGCATGCCTCTTGTTTGATTTTCGAACCTAGGTGTGTTTGTTTTCAACATCTTGCACTCTGTTTGTGCATTGCATTTTGTGTCATTGGTGTCCATTTTGTAACTACTAGGCCGCTTGGTGATTTTGTGCTAGGACAGTACAGTGCAGCCACTACTCCATCCTCAAATATCCTCTGCTACCCTATGGCACGCACCATCTCTCCTATCTTCTCTAATTGCTACACAATCAGCTACCTTCCCTCTCTCACGAAGTCTGAAAGAAAAAAACACAAAAAAGTTCTTGCAGACTTCGTGAGAGAGAGAGAAGGTAGCTTACATATCACGGTCAGGACATGAACCTGCGAGCACCGATTTCTGAAGCTGGTACTCAACACGCCGAGCTAACTTGCAGATCTGAGTACATCTTTTAAACTCGAGAAAGCCTGCGCTCTCAGTGACGAATTCGACAAACCTATTATGGCTCAAATTATGAGCTGTGCTGGCGCATCTCATCCGTTGCGCCACAAAGTTGAAAGGGCATTTGGAAGTGTACATTATGGATTTGCGCCTCTACATTTCTTCTTTTACCCCCTTTGCGGATTTGCGCAAATAAGGGGGCAGTTCTGCGCATTTAGAACGTGGTCCTGACACTGATGTGTGCAAGAGCGCCATCCCTGGGTATAAGGGGTTCTATACATGTTTTAAACTATTGCAGACCAAAAATAAGCACCCCTCTGCGCTCGTTTGGTTTGCGTTCATTTTTGAGAATTTGCCCATCGTGTTCTAATCACAGTCTAGTGAGGTGCTTGGACAGCATTAAAACATTAAAAAAATATCCTAGTCTAGAAATCTTTCAAATGAAAACTCCTACTAAAGTTTACAAACGAGAAGGAAAAAACTTCTCCCGTTTCCTGCAGGCACGTGCCAGAACACATCTCGGATTTTCTCAGAATTCAAATAGTTACATGACAATGTATTTTTTTCTCATAACGTTTCAAGTCATACTCTTGCACTTTATATTAGCTGAGTTCTCAAGTTGGCCATTGTTACTTATGAAAAGATTATCTGTGCTTGTTTGTTGCTTTGCATTCTGGTATTCGTAGTCATTTAAAAAAAGTAAAACTTCAACTAGCCCTGGTGAGATAAGGGCTGGTGGAGCTGTTTAGCTGTTTGGGTGAACGGTGGACGGAAACCCGTACTGCAGGAGTTCGCTCGCACTGCGGCAAACATCGAGAAAAGAGGTATTCCATACCGGCTGAACCCCGTGACAAACTCCAGGAGCATGGAGGACGAAGGGCGTTCGCTCCAGAGCAACAGACCACGGCTGAAGCGCACGATGCTGAACAGGCCTGCCTCAGCCTCTAACTGCGATTCGCTAGAACTCGGTAAGCGAACCCTCCAGTCTTTCTTGTCACACCGACCAGGGGGAAACTACCTAAATGCGACGAAACTTCCAAAAATTCCTACTAGTAGAAGAAAATCTACGAGTGGTATTGGAGCCACCAGAACTAAAGTACACGATTCAGATCCCCAAAAGCCACACAATCCTTGTCCGCTTGATCTAGAGGAACCCAGTGACATAAGCTCCCCACTAGCGGAGCCTACGGAGGCCGTCGTGGCCTCCCCATTACTCCCCCATAACCTGCCAACTGTAGACATCGTAGCAACCACGGAGGAGAAAGCAATACAGATGGCTGACCGAACGGCATATATAAATGAAAGCTTTATGACCGGCGATGATTTCAATTAATAAATGCACCCATTAATGGATCTACGAAGTCTCTATCTCGGCCAAAATTGTGTTCCATCGACTTGGATGTTACATCACTATAAGAGGGCCAGGACTTCTGCCCTAGCAAACTAAGAACTAACCAGGAAGATGTATACATTTCAGTAACCCCTGCTAAAAAAGTCTTGTGTGTGGGGGAGAAGGGGCCGGTAGAGCAGATCCAGGGGATGGCACAGTCTAAAGGCTACCCCCTGCTAATTGACTTTCACGCTGCCCAGGACTCCCCCGCATTTGAAGATGTAACAGGCTTGCCCTAATGTTCCTCGTCATCTGTATCTTTTGCTACTGAGTCGGATAAGGAAGATCAGCTTATGCTCTTGCCCGTTACGAAAAACCTAAACAACCCCCCAGATGACCTGATAGAGGAGGTCTCTGGGGAACTCCTGGATCAGAACGTGACCTCCCCAAGACGTTCCGTTAGGGAGAGCCAAATGCGGGAAAAAGTTCAATCACCTACACCGACAAGCAAAGACGGTGACATTAATTCTGACGTAGAAGTCAGAATTGTGGAACCTCTCGTAGAGGTACAGTCTCAGCCCAAACTACAAGACTTGAAAGGAAGCACAGCCAAAGATAACCTGCCCACAAAAATGCACCAGAGCAATAAGAAGAGCTCAATAAGACACGGGATCCTAGGCAGACTCCCGAATCGCAAAACAACAGCCAATCTTATGAAACAACAATTGTGAACAAAAGAATTTGAAGCTTTCTTTAAAAAGAAATTTGATTTATATTCAGAAAAACAAATGGAACTTTCTGACGCCGAAATCTTAGAGGTGGCCGAGGGACCAACAAGCCGAGAGCTGGAGCATTTAGGGGCTAACACCCCTGACAAGCAGGGCCCTCGACAGATGAAATTTGATTGACCAAACCCACCCAACCTGGGGCACAATCCAACTCTGACCTCAAATCAACTAAGATGGCACATCACTCCTAAGGCCTCAAACCGCCGAACAAACTTGCCCGTCTTGCGGGCTCTTCTAACTAACATTATTCCACAAGTTTTACCCCAGGATGGAAAAGATGTCTCTCGTGGAGGATCATTAAAAAGTACGGCTCTACGAACTTCGTTCACTTCAACTAGCACAGGTGGCAACAGGGGAGGCGAGATAGAACAGGGAGGCGAGATCATGGTTCCTGATAAGGACTTAGTCCACCTGTTACCAGAAGATACCAACTATGAGATCCCTACTAATCTCCGGCCAGTGGATCATGGACCTAAGAGGACTATACATTCCAATATAATAACCCCAGAGTCCAAGTCCACACGTCAATCCACTAATGAATATAGACATTGTGACAGAACTTGAAATCAATCTGCTCAATGTGACCCAGAGCACCAATACAGACGATTGAGCGAAATCCCTTGTACACCTGCTAGAGCTTCGCCCTCAAAGAAAATAGACCTGATGACAATCATGTCAACAATCACCATCGCTTTAACCCCTTTCTGCAAATTGTATGAGGCATTGAACGAGGCCCAGAAGGACCATACAACATTGTTAGCCATCATGAGCACAAAGTTAGCATTCCTGGGAAGGGTATATAACAGCAAATTTAAGAGAGAAAAAGCTAACCTGTCCTGTAACTTCTGAGCCCGCAACATTGACACCCGCTCACTTAGGAGACCTCGAGCGATCCGAGCACCTCAGGGGTGGGTCTGTCAAATCCACGGGAATGGGCCTGTGTAACGAAGATTCTGGGCAAATTCACGTGGCCTCCACTCCAGCTTTAACAGAGATCTTAAAAACAAGAGAGGAGAGGGAGGCCAAGGGTGCAACTGTTAACCCTTCTAGGGGTATGGCAGATCTCACCCACGTCGACACTGGCGACTCCAACCAGCAGCCCGCATTGAGTCTAGCGACTCAAAGCGGAACCAGTGATTCAGGTCCAAAATGAACTGCCTATAAAAATGTGGCAAAGAGCAAAGCCACAAGCATACTGCAAGACACTGAGAAAGATACACCCTGAGTGTCATTTGGGATTTTTTCCCAAAAAGCTCTGACAATTGAATCATCGGTTTCTGGATCAACAAATATATTCAGCCTAAAAAGCCATGCAGGATCTTCAAAGTCAACGCTGAACAATCGCCTAAAAAAACAGGTGTCGCCCAGAAAAAAGGTCACCTCAAAGTTTCTACGTGAGAAGACTTGGGAGAAAAATCAAGGAAGCGATAAAGTAAACGAAGATCCAGCACCGGAGTCTGACGATGAGACTCTATTGACCTTATGAATATGAGCACATATTCAGTAGAAGACTCAGAATCTGAATCATCAGCTAATCAGTCATCAAAGAGAAAAATTGATCAAACAGAAGCAGAGCTAGTCCCTCAAGAACCTCCAGCGAAACAAGTATTTACTGAAGGTAGATTACCAACTGCTAAGAAGTCCATAAATGAGAGGAACCCCTCGGAAAGGAATGGACATTCACAGGAGCGGATCAAAAAGTCTTCTAAACAAGAAAAAGGGACGAATACAAAGAGCAACACCACCCACAGGGAAGGTGGCGAAGACTTTAATTGGGGAACGAGATCTGAAGCCACAAAACAAGTAAGGAGCAGTTCCCCCTCAATCAATCTGGGAGACAATACCAATAAAGCGGGGGCAGAACCCAAGACCCACTAGGAAATCTCTTGAGGCAAGCAGAAGGGGGCAAAACTCTAGAGAGAGGATACCTGTTAAAGAAGACAGGTTACATAGGTTTAGCAACCATTCTGAGAAAACAAAACATACTAAGAAAACCAACCAAGGTTCATCCTCGCTGATCCCCCAACGTAGCAGAACTTTCCTCTTGGAGAGAATAACACCATTAAAGGATAACCTGATTCTAAATCACTGCACAATCACCAATCTCTTCAAGCAAATTCCGTGCCTAAGACCCCTTGTATCAAACGACCTTAAAGTGGTGGAACCTAATGCGATCAGGGACAATGACAGCTCGTTCCTTCACGTGGATTCCCCTATAATCGGGAAAATATTACTGGAAGCGAAGCATTACCTTTATGACCTGGGTTACAACCTCACTGAAACCAATCCAGATGGAACGCCAAAATGAGAACCTACTGCCCAGAGCGATAGTAGGAACGGCCAAAGAACCGAGAGAATGCCTAAAGACTACATGGGTAAGAAGACCCACCAGAAACACAGAGGTGAAGCGACAGAGAAGTCTTCTCCGGTTCAATCCGGATATTTTAAACTCCTTCAGACCACAGGAAACTTCTGTAAACATTCACAGAACTTAGAGCGATTAAACAAAGAAAAAAGGCTTAACACCTCGCAGGCCAGCAATAAGGAAGATCACGCTCTAGGGGAAAAAACTCTGAGGGGTAGAGCGCCCAGGGGACCACACCCACGAAAAAGCCATACTCCATCACCCCAGTCGAAGGAAAAGCCCAGGAAGTCAGACGATTCTAGCAGGTCCAGGGGTCTGCGTCATTCATCACCGACTAATTGGTCATGCAAAGCAGCTGAGGAAAAAAGTAATTCCAGATGTTAGCCACCAGAGAGAAAGAACAAGGTAGCCAGAACAGGTTTTCCCTTGAATCAGCCCAAAAAACCGCTGGAAAAAACACTCAAATTGGGCACTTGGAACACAAGAGGATTTAGCCATCTAACCTCCAACACTGATGTCAACTTGGGAAGCTTTGACCTCTTGTGTTTCCAGGAGACCTGGCTCTGTGCACAACCAACTCTCGAGGGATATGACATTTCGATCTCCTGTGCAAAAAAAGGGCCAAAGGGGCGTTCCAGATCGAGGCTGCTTACAGCAGTATGTAGAGGGTGTGGCTTATCAATAAAGACCTCCCTTCAGGCCACAGAATTTATATTATCAACCGTCTTAGACTGGCAGCAATTCAAGGCCATTGAGGGGCAACCAAAATTGAACTTATCCTCCTGATAAATACTTACTGGAACCCCATTGCAATAACCACCAAATCCTTTTTGGAGAATATAGTAACATTAATAGAAGATGCACGAGAAAGCTTTGAAATAAACCATGTGATAATTACCGGGGACCTAAACATCCGTTGTCAAGATCCAGCCCAACAGACAAAAAGAAAACCTGAATTAATGGATGGAGAAGCACAGGGCCGCCAATGGGAATCCTTAATGAACGCAATGGATCTCCATAACTTACATTGGCTGAAATCAGTGCAATCATCAAACATCTGCACATGGGAAAATTTGGGGAGAGGTGTTAACATCGATCACACATACGTATCAAGAGTGTTCTTGGCCCAGATAAAAGCCTTTGAAATTCTGCGAACCACTCATAGTGATCACAACTTACTTGTGACCACATGGAACTCGCCTCCCTTCCAAATCAAGTGATGTCTGCAAAGAATGTATCTAGTGCAAAGGGAGTACGACTTAAATTAACAAAGGAAGCAATCTCATCTCTTAAGGCAAGATACGTCAGGCTTTCCAAACATATGGAGGGAGATTTAGGTCCCCCTGTTAATTACCAGCCGCTGCTACAGGTCTATAAGAAAGCAAATAACTTATGGCGACCGATAGCACGGTCTCACCTCCACGAATTCAATACACATTTGGTGGAGCGATGAAGGCTGGTAAGGAAAGCGAAAAGACTTCCTTCCACTTACAAGACTGCACATCTTTGCGCAGAAGCATTGTAGGAGGTCAAAAGGTACAAAGCATGGTTGAGACAACACAGTGTAAGTCTGTATCAACACGACTCAGAATTAATGTTGAGAACACTTAGTGGCACGTCATCGTCAGCCTTCTGGTCACTAATTAAGAACCCAACGACAGCTCCAATAAACAAGCTTCAGAATAACGTGGAGGAAAAAAAGTGGATTGACCACTTTACCATCTTATATAGAAAACCACCAAATTAACCTATTTCCACACCAGCATCGATACCTTTGCAGGTCCATTTGGATATACCACATGATCCAGAAACCATCATGGAGAAAATAAAAAAGCTAAACATCTCGAGAGCAGGGAAGCCCGATGGGATTTCCAATTTGGATCTAAAACAACACCCAGAGGCTTGGGCTGCGTTTATAAGTAGGGTCATTGACAATTGTAAGAGGGCAAGACAAATTCCCTCCTCTTGGAAAAAAGCTCATATTGTCCCAATTTTTAAGAAGGGCGCTAGAGACGATCCTAGGCAGTACAGGCCAATTGCCCTCCTTGACACCATAGGTAAGATTTTTGGATCACTGGCTTTGGATAAGTTTCAAGAGTGGACTCAAGAAAGCAACACGGCAGACTCAATGCAAGCAGGTTTTGTAAATGGACTGGGGACCTCGGCAAACATTCTGGCACTGAACACCCTTAAAGCAAGATGCAAGGAAAATAAACCACCAATTTTCTTAGCATTCGCTGACCTGGTCCAGGCTTTCGACCAGGTCAGCAGGGAAGCTTTATGGGGTAAATTGAAGGCAAATAACTGTCCAGAAACTATCTTGGACCCTATTCGAGCCTTGTATAAAGATACATCCATCCAAGTCAGGCTGAACAACGCAGGCCTCTTATCAACTGAAGTAAGGACCGAAAGAGGTGTGAAGCAGGGGGGGCCCTTGGCCCCAGCATTATATAATGCCTACACCAGCGATTACAAAGATCATGAAAGCAAAGTCAGAATGCTCCCTCCTCTCTTGGGTGATGATAACATATCGAGAATGATATATGCAGATGACATCATACTGATGGACATGACTATGATCGGTTTACAAAGACAGCTGATAAATCTGCAAAAATATTTGAATCACAACAATCTAGAACTTAATAAGGACAAAACTAAAATAATGTGCTTTGATAAACAAACAAGGAAAAAGGAAAAAATGAAAATAAGGCTTGATGGAGATTTGTTGGAAAAGGTGAATCAGTTCCGTTACCTGGGAGTCATAATCAGTAACAAAGGAACTGAAATCCCCATGCAGGAGCACCTTTCTTGGAAGACAAAAGTTCTCGTAGCTCAAGCAAAAATCATCAATAATAAATACGGTTGTTTCCCTTTGATCCCTACCATCAAATTCTATAAGGCAAAGGTGGTTCCCAGTTTGACTTATGGGGAGGAAGCTATGCCAGCACTACCGGATAACCTTTGGCCTAAACTGGAGGGGCTCTTTTGGCGCCGTGTCCTGCATCTTCCAAACTCAACCCCGTGGCTGCTATTCATAAGGAATTGAGCCTCATGTCACTAAGAACTGCAGTGGCCAGAAACAAGTTGTTGCTCTATAGGAAACTACTCCTGCCTAATCCACTGAAGATTTTGAAGGAGTTACGGAATGAACTAAGAAAACGCACATGTAAAACACTATCAAATTGGGGAGAAACAAACCGTGTTCTTCTGAGAGACATTGAAAGCTCACAGGAAGAACTGATAAGTAATCCCACCAAGGTTTGTAAGCGTTTGCTTCAGACAGATTGGATCACAACCTTGGAAGAAATGGAAAAGTTGAAACTGTCATCATTCCTACCACCTTTTCCTATTAAGATTAACGAAGTAAGGACTTATTGGCAATTATTCCGATAGAACAATGCGACAGAGTTTCCTGAGAATCCGTATGCACCTGCTATTGACCAACGAAATCTTGTCAGCCAGAGGTCAATCAATTACAAACCTTTGCAGATTTTGTAACAAGATGGAAGCAGTGGAGAACATCAAACACCTCCTTCTTGAATGCCTGGGCACGAACTTGGCACGTACAGCACACCTGGTCCCCCTATTCCAAGACCTACGTTATTTTGATCGAGAGGAATGGGGGCCAAGCTAATGAGTGGGGGAAAGTTAGGTGGGTGGTGGCAACAGTCCATTTCTTCCGCTAATTAGGCCCGGACGGACAACAGGAGAAGTCCTGAACTGGCAGGATTCATGTCAGATGAAGTAGCCTATCTACTATCTATCTTGATCCAGAGAACCTCGGCAGACATTAGCGAAAATGGGACCGGGAACTCAAATTGAAGTGCAATAGAATTGAATGGGAATTGGAAAACAGGAACGTTACACATAAAGTTGAAATTATCTTATTTCAAAGTGGAAGGTTTCGTTTTGCTTTGTTAAATGAGGACTAATTGGTTCTACTAAAAGACAATGATAGAAGTAAGAACCAAGAAAAATGGAAGGAGAAATAAGCAAAAAAAATTGTAAAAATTGAAATGTCAATTAAATCAAATAAAAATACTTCAACTAAAGAACTATGCCTGTGCTCTATCTAACACGTGTGGCTATTACTCACCTCTTCAATCACAAGCTGAGTTAGAGAGGTGGATGCAAGGGCCATGACCCCTCAGTCCAGATCACTGTGCCAGAAGCATTAGCCCACTGAGCTACCTCGTTGGCCTGCTGTCATCACAGATGAAAACAGCTGCTGCTGCTGCTGTAAACTGCCACATTGTGTACCAGCATTTTTGGGGCATGGGCAGCGCAGTTTCCCAAGCAGTCAGGGTGCCAGCTCGTCGGGGAGACTGGTTGGTGTTCTGGGAGACCAGCAGACGGCCCCCACGCAGGCCTTGTCTGGCACTAGTTCCCAGAATTAGGTCGGAAGGGGGGGGGGTTTGGAAGAAAATCGCCGGCTCAGCTGTTCTGGACAAGCGCCATCTGGTTTCCTTAACTCAAGCTGTGCCAGGAGGACCCCAGGAAGGAATGTTTGCGTTGCTGTTTTATTGCAGAATTCTCCCAGGCAGGCGTTGACAGAACGCAAGTTTCCCTGTTTAACAAGAGCCAGGCAGCCCCAAGGCCCTGACTGAGGCCTGTCAGGAGGGCAGGCAGTCCTGCCCCCACAAGGGCTGGCCGGGAGGGGGCTGTCCGCGACAGTCATATGGTGCCTTTTCAAGCACGTCTGCGACCTTGTCATTATGTAACACCTATTATATAGCAGAAAGAAAAGTTCGACGCCTTTCTTAGTGCAGTTTTAAAATAACATAAGAAGCAGGCTTTGGTGCAGCGTGAGAACTGCACCCTTTAATATACAAATACAAGGAGGGCCGGAGGTACTCCCAAAATCTGTGTTTATAGATTTTACTTCGCAAACAAATGTGTTCTAATGAATGTATTGCACAGGACATGTGTGATATATACATTTCCGTACGCATAAAGGACACATGTGTACAAAGGGCCCAGTGGCAGTGACTTGATGCAGTAACACATTAAGGGGGTGGGTGAGGGAGGGTAGTGAGCATGCAGCATGTTACGCCTGCGTGAGACAGCTATGCAATGACGTGACGTAGCACAGTCCTACCGGCACATAGTAGTGGAGCTGAATAAAAGTAAAAAATAAAAGTCGTGGAATATCGCTCCCTACCGTTCCCACTCACTTCGACCACTGCCAATGTCCCATTGAGATGGCATTTTAGCTGATTCTATGCCACCGAGAACACCTTGATTCTGAGCCTGGCGTTTCATTTAACACCATAATGCATTGTGGGGTGTGTAGTCTTGCTTCACTCTGACTGGATCAATAGAAAAAAAGCACCAGGTTAGGACTGGCGGCAAAAGGACGGCTGAAGACTGGCACATAGAGGCCACAGTTGCCCTCTTGACAGCTGCAGTGACACGCAAGTCTCTGCAGCACAGGGGCTGCATCTAAAATATGCACCCCTGTGCCAAAACCGACATAACCCAGAAGATTGTGTCCTGGTGGCAGATAAAACTGTAGATATAAACCATAGTTAGGGTATGGTGGCCAGCATCTTTCAGAGGGGACCCAACCACATTACATTGATTTCACACGTGTCAGCCATGTGGGCCCAGTTCAGCTGTGACAGGATTATGTGTATTCCTCCCAAACAAGACCTACCCCTGTCCGCTGACAGGACTAGCCTTGGGGGCGATTACTTCTCTTTGTTCCTTTGTAAGGGCAGGTGACATCCTCTCCCCCAGGACAGCCACTCCACAGGATGCCTCCTGGGAACAGAAACCAAGAGATGCACCCATTCACAGAGAGGCAGGCCTCAGACCATTTCTAAAGCCCTTAGATCATATTGAGGGGGTTGGGCAGAGTTAGGAGGAGCTAGAGAGGGGTCTGCACAGTTTTTCGAGGGTTTTGCCATCTTGATTCTCTCTGCCTCTCTTTCTTTTGTCTGTCCCCCACACTTTCACTGGGACAAAGCACTTTGGGTGTGATCAAGGGCAAAACCCACACATTTCAAAAGCAGGGTTTGGACCTCTAAATCAGGCTAACATTAGTACAAACACTTGGGGAGTTTTGACTATAAAAGAAGGGGTCTCCCAACACTTATCATCTGGACTCCTCTTGAACCATCCAGAAGATTTCCTTGAATCACACTGAGAGAGCAGTCCTTTCAAAAGTCCTCAGTTGTGATGTGAAGCCAGAGGTTCCAAAGGCAAAAGCAAGATCTGATCGCTAACCATCCCCATGGACCATTGAGGGTGAACACTGCTGCAGGACCAGAAGTCTGCCTCTCTGCCACCCACGTGGGCCGAGGACCTCACTGTGATACAAGTCTCCCGAAAGTGTGTGCCAGCCTCACCCATGTTTGGGAGCCCGAGAATGAGCTGACATTGGCCCTCGAGAACCTGGAGTGGGACTCACAGCACCTGGTAGCCAGAACAGCTGAGATCCTTGTTGTCTACGAAGACCCGCTCTGAACCTCGTGCCTTGAAACACCTGTGTATAGGCGCGTTATAAATGCCATATCATATCATATCATATCATAACCCTGATTCGAGTGCACCTTGCTGCAGAGCGATACAGCAGGACCTGTCAATGCTGCCCTTTGGCGTTCATTGTTCTCTGAACCGCCGTCTGCGGTTAGACCTAATTCGCGGGTGCAGCACGTTAGCAAAAGTGCATTGTGGCCTCGGCTTGTACTACGTAGTACCGCTGCCTTGCCTTGCTCAAGTTGCCACCTGAAATGTCAGCATCTTCACTGTTGCTCCTGTGAGTCAGCCGGGCCGACCCGACCCTGGTGTTCCCCGAACTGCAACCATTGAGCCATTACATTAAACCGACTCACCTTCGCATCTTGGTACCAGCTCGATCACAGTGGATCCTCGACTGCTGAACCAGACCTGGTAATCACCCGATCCGCAAAGCTTGAGTAGACACTTCGAGACCGCAGCTTCCCTTCTGTTTGACCCAGCCTCGACACCTGCTTAACACTGGACCACCCGACTGCCGTATCTGCGATCCGAGCTAACACTGCGCTTGATTCAGAGAAAGCTGGTGCTGTCCAATCCCCAAGACATTTGCAGAATGGATTTGACTGTTTTCTTACCCCATAATTCATCTTTGGGCCACAGCGACTGGCTAGGTCATTTTTATCCCTTCTTGCAACTTGAAGAAATATGATTTTGAACATTGTGGTCTTTTGAATGCCTTTTCTCCCCTTGTTGCATCACCCAGAGTGCTGCATCTATTCTGTCTGTGCATATTCTGTGTTCCTTCTACAGGAGTGGGTTTTTACAGTATTTTCTATTTGGTCTGTCTTATTAAAGCATATATTTGTATATAATCTTGATTGGCATTCCTGTATTTTGGACTGTTATACTTCATTGTTTTGGGTGCTACTGAACCGCATTCACACCCCTCTTATTAAGAGCATAGCCTTCCCTCTGCCCACATTACCAGAAAAGGCAAAGGAGGTGTATCTCTTGGCTATGCCTGTCTTTTTATGATTGTGTTGGCTCTTGGTTTGTAGAAGTGTGAGGGCTGAGTGAGAATTTCAGCCTCTACTCATCCTTGTACTCCTTCAGGGCAGGAGTCCATTCCTCACATAGGGCATTGAGGACCGGCACATGGTATCCCCGGTGACAGGGCCTTAAGGACGGCCACAAGGAATCCCCAAGGATAGGGCATGGAGGAATGGCACATACTATGCCGGCGAGCGGGCCTCATCGGCTGCCACAGGGAGTCTCCGCGACAGTAGCTTGAGGACTGGAATATGGAGTCATCACTGACAGCGCCTCGAGGACTGGAATATACAGTCCCCGGTGACAGGGCCTCGTGGACGTGCTGATGGATGTGGAGCCCCCGGTGACAGGGCCTCGTGGACGTGCTAGTGCACGTAGAGCCCCCCGTGACAGGGCCTCGAGGACGTGCTGGTGCACGTGGAGCCCCTGTGACAGGGCCTCGAGGATGTGTTAGTGTATGTGGAGCACCTGGTGACAGGGCCTCGAAGACGTGCTGGTGCACGTGGAGACCCCAGTGACAGGCCCTCGAGGACGCAGTGGTGCACGTGGAGACCCCAGTGACAGGGCCTCGAGGACGTGCTGGTGCACGTGGAGCCCCTGTGACAGGGCCTTGAGGACGTGCTGGTGCACGTAGAGCCCCCTGGTGACAGGCCCTCGTGGACGCGCTGGTGCACGTGGAGCCCCCCAGGACTGATACACCAGGAGACTCCCAGTGACAGGCCCTCGCTTAAGGACCGTGAGACAGCCAGTCCCTGGGCCCGGTGTAAGTGTGAATGAGTGAAATTCCTGTGGGAAGCTGGAGTTTGATTACAGCTTCACCATAAGCCTCTCGCAGCATTTCTGCCTTTTAACACCTGCTCCGCGGGCAGCAGACTTCAAAGGGACTCCTGGGTGACCTGATATGCAGCCGCGTGCACTGTTTGCAGAAGGGGGTAGGTCCTGTGTACCCAGACCTGGCTGTTCCCGGCTATTCCCGGCTCCACGGCCCCCAGAGCCGCACATTTCCGCTGCTCTTATCGACAGTAACTCCTGCAGCCACAAACTGCCACATTATCAGTGACCCGTCACCACCCCAGGCCCAGCAGAGGAAATATGACAGGCAATCGCTTCCCCAGGCCCAGCAGCCGGAAATATGACAGGCAATCACCGACCCTTATCAGTGACCCCTCACCACCTCTTCCCCAGGCCCAGCAGAGGAAATATGACAGGCAATCACCGACCCTTATCAGTGACCCCTCACCACCGCTTCCCAGGCCAGCAGAGGAAATATGACAGGCAATCACCGACGCTTATCTGTGACCCCTCACCACCGCTTCCCAGGCCCAGCAGAGGAAATATGACAGGCAGACAGACCCTTATCTGTGACCCCTCACCACCGCTTCCCCAGGCCCATCAGCCGGAAATATGACAGGCAATCACCGACCCTTATCAGTGACCCCTCACCACCGCTTCCCCAGGCCCAGCAGAGGAAATATGACAGGCAATCACCGACCCTTATCAGTGACCCCTCACCACTGCTTCCCCAGGCCCAGCAGAGGAAATATGACAGGCAATCACCGACCCTTATCAGTGACCCCTCACCACCGCTTCCCCAGGCCCAGCAGAGGAAATATGACATGCAACGACCGACCCTTATCTGTGACCCCTCACCACCGCTTCCCCAGCCCCAGCAGCCGGAAATATGACAGGCAATCACCGACCCTTATCTGTGACCCCTCACCACCGCTTCCCAGGCCCATCAGCCGAAATATGACAGGCAATCACCGACCCTTATCTGTGACCCCCTCACCACCGCTTCCCCAGGCCCAGCAGAGGAAATATGACAGGCAATCACCGACGCTTATCTGTGACCCCTCACCACCGCTTCCCCAGGCCCAGCAGCCGGAAATATGACAGGCAATCACCGACCCTTATCAGTGACCCGTCACCACTGCTTCCCCAGGCCCAGCAGACGGAAATATGACAAGCAATCACCGACCCTTATCTGTGACCCCTCACCACCGCTTCCCAGGCCCAGCAGAGGAAATATGACAGGCAGACAGACCCTTATCAGTGACCCCTCACCACCGCTTCCCAGGCCCAGCAGAGGAAATATGACATGCAACGACAGACCCTTATCAGTGACCCCTCACCACCGCTTCCCCAGGCCCAGCAGAGGAAATATGACAGGCAATCACCGACCCTTATCTGTGACCCCTCACCACCGCTTCCCCAGGCCCAGCAGAGGAAATATGACATACAATCGCTGACCCTTATCAGTGACCCCTCACCACCGCTTCCCAGGCCCAGCAGAGGAAATATGACAGACAATCACCGACCCTTATCTGTGACCCCTCACCACCGCTTCCCCAGGCCCAGCAGAGGAAATATGACATACAATCGCTGACCCTTATCAGTGACCCCTCACCTCCGCTTCCCCAGGCCCAGCAGCCGGAAATATGACAGGCAATCACCGACCCTTATCAGTGACCCCTCACCACCGCTTCCCCAGGCCCAGCAGAGGAAATATGACATGCAAAGACAGACCCTTATAAGTGACCCCCCACCACCGCGTCCCCAGGCCCAGCAGAGGAAATATGACATGCAAAGACAGACCCTTATAAGTGACCCCTCACCACCGCGTCCCCAGGCCCAGCAGAGGAAATATGACAGGCAATCACCGACCCTTATCTGTGACCCCTCACCACCGCTTCCCAGGCCCAGCAGAGGAAATATGACAGGCAATCACCGACCCTTATCTGTGACCCCTCACCACCGCTTCCCAGGCCCAGCAGAGGAAATATGACATGCAAAGACAGACCCTTATCAGTGACCCCTCACCACCGCTTCCCCAGGCCCAGCAGAGAAAATATGACAGGCAATCACCGACCCTTATCTGTGACCCCTCACCACCTCGTCCCCAGGCCCAGCAGCCGGAAATATGACATGCAACGACAGACCCTTATCTATGACCCCTCACCACCGCGTCCCCAGGCCCAGCAGAGGAAATATGACAGGCAACGACAGACCCTTATCAGTGACCCCTCACCACCGCTTCCCCAGGCCCAGCAGCCGGAAATATGACATGCAACGACAGACCCTTATCTATGACCCCTCACCACCGCTTCCCCAGGCCCAGCAGAGGAAATATGACAGGCAATCGCCGACCCTTATCAGTGACCCCTCACCACCGCTTCCCCAGGCCCAGCAGAGGAAATATGACAGGCAGACAGACCCTTATCTGTGACCCCTCACCACCGCTTCCCAGGCCCAGCAGAGGAAATATGACAGGGACCGACAGACCCTTATCAGTGACCCCTCACCACCGCTTCCCCAGCCCCAGCAGCCGGAAATATGACAGGCAATCACCGACCCTTATCAGTGACCCCTCACCACCGCTTCCCCAGGCCCAGCAGAGGAAATATGACATGCAAAGACAGACCCTTATAAGTGACCCCTCACCACCGCGTCCCAGGCCCAGCAGAGGAAATATGACAGGCAATCGCCGACCCTTATCAGTGACCCCTCACCACCGCTTCCCCAGGCCCAGCAGAGGAAATATGACAGGCAGACAGACCCTTATCTGTGACCCCTCACCACCGCTTCCCAGGCCCAGCAGAGGAAATATGACAGGCAACGACAGACCCTTATCAGTGACCCCTCACCACCGCTTCCCCAGCCCCAGCAGCCGGAAATATGACAGGCAATCACCGACCCTTATCAGTGACCCTCACCACCGCTTCCCAGGCCCAGCAGAGGAAATATGACAGGCAACGACAGACCCTTATCTATGACCCCTCACCACCGCTTCCCAGGCCCAGCAGAGGAAATATGACATGCAACGACAGACCCTTATCTATGACCCCTCACCACTGCTTCCCCAGGCCCAGCAGCCGGAAATATGACAGGCAGACAGACCCTTATCTGTGACCCCTCACCACCGCGTCCCCAGGCCCAGCAGAGGAAATATGACAGGCAACGACAGACCCTTATCAGTGACCCCTCACCACCGCTTCCCCAGGCCCAGCAGAGGAAATATGACAGGCAGGCAGACCCTTATCTGTGACCCCTCACCACCGCTTCCCAGGCCCAGCAGAGGAAATATGACAGGCAGACAGACCCTTATCTGTGACCCCTCACCACCGCTTCCCCAGGCCCAGCAGAGGAAATATGACATGCAACGACAGACCCTTATCAGTGACCCCTCACCACCGCTTCCCCAGGCCCAGCAGAGGAAATATGACAGGCAACGACAGACCCTTATCAGTGACCCCTCACCACCGCTTCCCCAGGCCCAGCAGAGGAAATATGACAGGCAACGACAGACCCTTATCTGTGACCCCTCACCACCGCTTCCCAGGCCAGCAGAGGAAATATGACAGGCACCCTTATCTGTGACCCCTCACCACCGCCGCTCCCCAGGCCCAGCAGAGGAAATATGACATGCAACGACGACCCTTATCAGTGACCCTCACCACCGCTTCCCAGGCCCAGCAGCCGGAAATATGACAGGCAATCACCGACCCTTATCAGTGACCCCTCACCACCGCTTCCCCAGGCCCAGCAGAGGAAATATGACAGGCAGGCAGACCCTTATCTGTGACCCCTCACCACCGCTTCCCCAGGCCCAGCAGAGGAAATATGACAGGCAGACAGACCCTTATCAGTGACCCCTCACCACCGCTTCCCCAGGCCAGCAGAGGAAATATGACAGGCAGACAGACCCTTATCTGTGACCCTCACCACCGCTTCCCAGGCCCATCAGTCGGAAATATGACAGGCAATCACCGACCCTTATCAGTGACCCCTCACCCGCTTCCCAGGCCCAGCAGAGGAAATATGACATGCAACGACAGACCCTTATCTGTGACCCCTCACCACCGCTTCCCAGGCCCAGCAGAGGAAATATGACAGGCAGACAGACCCTTATCTGTGACCCTCACCACCGCTTCCCAGGCCCAGCAGAGGATATATGACAGGCAATCACCGACCCTTATCTGTGACCCTCACCACCGCTTCCCAGGCCCAGCAGAGGAAATATGACAGGCAGACAGACCCTTATCTGTGACCCCTCACCACCGCTTCCCCAGGCCCAGCAGAGGAAATATGACAGGCAGGCAGACCCTTATCTGTGACCCCTCACCACCGCTTCCCCAGGCCCAGCAGAGGAAATATGACAGGCAGACAGACCCTTATCAGTGACCCCTCACCACCGCTTCCCAGGCCCAGCAGAGGAAATATGACAGCAGACAGACCCTTATCTGTGACCCCTCACCACCGCTTCCCAGGCCCATCAGCCGGAAATATGACAGGCAATCACCGACCCTTATCAGTGACCCTCACCACCGCTTCCCAGGCCCAGCAGAGGAAATATGACATGCAACGACAGACCCTTATCTGTGACCCCTCACCACCGCTTCCCAGGCCCAGCAGAGGAAATATGACAGGCAGACAGACCCTTATCTGTGACCCCTCACCACCGCTTCCCAGGCCCAGCAGAGGAATATATGACAGGCAATCACCGACCCTTATCTGTGACCCCTCACCACCGCTTCCCCAGGCCCAGCAGAGGAAATATGACAGGCAGACAGACCCTTATCTGTGACCCCTCACCACCGCTTCCCAGGCCCAGCAGAGGAAATATGACAGGCAATGACACCACAGATTCCTTAGGCCCACATGTCAAACCCTTTCGACTGTCTAGCAAACTTCGTCTCCGGCTTGCTGCACCTTGCACACACCATCCTTCCGTAAACCTTCTCTGATGCTTTCCTCCCTTACTTCTGCCCACCAGCGTCCCATGTTTTCCACGTCCTTTAATCCTGTGGTAAGGACCAGCGAGGTCCACCCCTGCACCCTTCTTCTCCCACCCAGTGGTACACGGGAACCTCCCAGTGCCTTCTTCAGCGCCACTCCCGTGTTTATTCTTTCTGGAATTTAAACACCCCCTCAGCTCCTCCCCAGTGATGTGTGCACCCCCACATTCCTCCTCAGCCCCTCCTCGTGGGACTTGTGACACTGGAAGTCGCACAAGTGTCCTCAGTCTGAACACTTTTCTGGAGATGTGGCTACCGTCGTGCAGGTGAGGCCTCCAGGGCTGCAGCCCGCACCATAGTACAAATGAGGCCTCCAGTCCAGACCCCAACACGAGGCCTCCAGAAGTGGACACATCCAGTCCAGACCCCAACACGAGGCCTCCAGAAGTGGACACATTAGTAGAAATGAGGCCTCCAGTCCAGACCCCAACACGAGGCCTCCAGAAGTGGAAACATTCGTAGAAATGAGGCCTCCAGTCCAGACCCCAACACGAGGCCTCCAGAAGTGGACACATTAGTAGAAATGAGGCCTCCAGTGCAGACCCAACACGAGGCCTCCAGAAGTGGTCACATTAGTAGAAATGAGGCTCCAGTCCAGACCCCAACACGATGCCTCAGAAGTGGACACATTAGTAGAAATGAGGCCTCCAGTCCAGATCCCAACACGAGGCCTCCAGAAGTGGAAACATTCGTAGAAATGAGGCCTCCAGTCCAGACCCCAACACGAGGCCTCCAGAAGTGGACACATTAGTAGAAATGAGGCCTCTAGGACTGGGCACATTAGTGAAAATGAGGCCTCCGGACTGGGCACGATGGTAAGATAAGGGCTTTGCGATTGGACACCAAATGTGTAGCGTCATGAAATTAACCTGATAGGCTGTGTTGGGTGTCACCGGCTGCAAAGTGGATCTGCTTAAGTGGAACTGTTCTCTACGTTTCCCAAATGTAGTCATATCAAGGACAATACAGTTTACAAAGAAACCTTCAATAAGCAAGTCATATAAACCCCCAAAAAGGTGAATAACGTGTGCCCAGGACATTACTGGCCAAGCTCTACGGCTCAAAATATGAGGTGCAATATTACCAATATTACCAGTGTCTAGAAGCTATTGTGTTTCGCCGACAGGCGCTACAGTAAGGCAATTCTAGGCACAAAGGGACCTATTTGGGCAATGGAAAAAATCAAATATGGATCCATTGCAAGGGAGGAAAAGGGAGCACCACGTTGCATGATGGGCGCCCCCACGTGCTGCTCTAACTGGAGCTTCTTCCTGGTACAAATGCAAGCCCTGCTCACGCGGCCCTTGCATCCGAGCACACTTAGGGGCCCCTGTATATATACAAATATAGCAGGGCAGGGGCCTGCAAGCTTTGGCGACCCAGATGTTTTAGGACTACAAACCCCACTAGCCCTAGCCAGCATCATCAATAGTGAGGGATCATGGGAGTTGTCGTGCATAAGCTCTTGCGAACTGCAGGTTGCAGACCCCCTGTAGCAGAGTGACAGCAGGAGCTCCAAGAGCTGTGAATGGTCTTTTTTTGTCTTTCCCCTTTGTCTTTGCCCCTTCATTCCTCTTGGGGAGCCACAGAGCACCCTTGTACTGCTGATGGTGGATTACAAATCAGCAAAAACCAAATAAATACCTCAGTGAGCAAAGGTGAAGCTCATGTCCATCTCTGCATATTCATTACAGGGGGGTTCAGATTGTGGCACGTGTATTCGCCGCAGCTCACATGCATGGCACGACCCTAATTTCAAGGATGGTAAGAAAGGGCACATCTGCCTTTTTTCAGTAACTCGCAGAGCAGCATAGCGAGTTACCAGCCCCACACATATCTGTTCAGCCTGTAGGATGCAGGTTTGAATCCCAGCACCCGAGGTGGTTGTAAAACTGAGTAGCATTAACTGTTCATACCATCCCCTATTGTCACAGCGCTTAGAAGCGGGAGGAATCCGACATGAAGTGAGTACTATCACTATAGTTTGTGTTTTCTGACTGTGATCAAACTCTTGTGCACCCCTCGGTTAACCTCCGAGGTCTGGTCCACATGTTCACCCATGGCCTCCTTCCTCTGTACTCACAGGCCTCCATGGGTTCCGCCTTCCTTTACGACATGTGAAGCCCATACATAACATACCGTCAGCCTGACTGCAAGATGGCTCTCGTGTTCATTTTAAGGGCCTCTGGCCTGGTACTCACTGGTGGAAATGGAAAGAATGTGAAGGGGGATCGCACAAGGGCCAGGGTAGGGGTGGTGTTTGGAGGAGGGGGTGGAGCTGGCAGTTGAACTCAACTAAAAGGAACTGCTCAAAATAATCGTTTTAAAATGGGGCCATTTCTTTCATGCTCCTTCTCTTCAAACTCCACACAGTACATCAATTCCACTTTAAATCACTTCCATAGCAGTGGTGCATCCAAAATACTAAAGGTAAAGCAGTGATTTTTAGTACATTAAGGGATCCATAGATACGCTCGCCAGTAGTAGGCTAATGGGGTAGTTCAGCAGGTTGAGAGATTGTTCCTGAGATTTTATACATTAAAAACTGGTTGTTACTCGAATGGCTGTGTGCAATTCCTTATAAAACACTGGTGCTATAAAATGTGAACAGGGACACTGCACACATCTGTTTACTGCGTCACAATTAGATTTAAAAAAAATATGCTTGGCCATGGCATGGGTTGGGCTGGGCGCTTGCTTATATTCAGGACAGAGGTGGAGGTATTTCTGCCCCAATAGTGAAAATTAAAAGTTGGCACCTATGAACCCACAGTTTAATTTCCTGCTAACTGCTGCCAGCACAACAGAAGCATTTATTTGTGATTCAGCAGTTTGACAAACATATAACATCTTTATAAATATAACCTGTGATAAAACACAAAGGAAGGGGCACACAAATTACAGGGTATTTGTGTGATAGTCCAACAAAAAAAGAAACACATTTCAAAGAAAATTAGTGAATGCAAGTTTAAGCAGCATTTTCGAGTTTGCAAATGCTTTTCTTAGTGTGCCCAGCATGTAAGAAGCCTGCTTTTAACAGAGATGGCCCACACCCCAGTGATTGTCATGACCCATTGATTCCGTGGTGTCCCTTTCAGGACAGAAGAAAATAAACAGGCTCGGCAAATATTACCTGCAAACGTGCAGATTAGATCACTGAGCCCCCAGCTTCCCTGGCGACATTGAGGGCTAAAGCCTTGACAGGGCTGAGGCAGGCTGGGTCCGAGATCCGGGCAGCCATCTCTTGCCATCGAGCCTGGTACTGCTGCACTAAGCTTTCAGCGTTCCAGGTTCGCGAACCACTGGAACCGTTCCATCTTTCAGGCTCTGCTGTGGAAAGTCCTTGGAAGGTCCTTCAACTGTCCATCCTGCTCCCTGATTGGACAATGCAGCCAGAGGAGACGGCCTAGTCTTCCAGCTGTCCGTCATCCTCTTCTCTAGGCAGGCAACCTATACTTACAAGTATCATGATGTAAGTGTGAACAGGACACACGTGCGTTAGGCATGTGCCATGGATTAACTCCACTGCCCCCGCTCGGAATTCCAATTGTTTGCCTGAACCGTGGCCTAATTCTGTGGAATGCGCACCCGGGGGCTTTGTCAGCTTCAGCATTGGAGTGTGGGGGAGGGAAAACAGTCCCCCCAACAATGTGTACATTTCTCGGCAGGCACGAATCCAGCTGGAACTTTAAAAAGCACCACTTTGAATACGTCTGCAGGCCGAAACTGTTTTCACAACTGGTTCTCGTTGCGTGCTCGGTCGGTGCTTGGTTGAGGCTGTCCTCGTGCCCTCCGTGCCCCGTCTTTATTACCACAACGCAGGGTGTGAGGTGCCCGTCAGATATTCTGTTAACTATTCAATGCCAGGTACCAATTTCTAAATGTATTTAAGCTTAGTTTTAGATGCAGCTGTGTGTAGCTCTCCAGCCAAAGAGAGAGTAAAAAGTTAAAACTGAAATGGAGACGAGTGTTTCCAGTAGGTGACCCAAAGGCACTCCTGTGGGGGGAAAATCCCCTAATTAGTTCTGATGGGTACACTTTCTCTCAGAGATAAGGAAAATGTATACACAAAGACTCGTAACGTCCTTTTCATATACCAATATTTATATTCTCCAAAGTATATGTTCACAGATCACGTGTATCAGTGTCAGTTTCAGTCCTTATGTATCTTTTAGTACCTGTCTTTATGTGGCGCCCCCGATGCCTGCGGGCTGCTGGCGCCTAATCAATCAATCAACCAATCAATAAATAAATAAATAAAAAGGTGTAAGCTACATACAAGGTGTAGCTATGCCAACTTCCCAAAGCAAAATGTAGACCAAGGAATAGTAAGTGCCAATGTTCCTTGAACCCAGTATCCTCAAGGGTTACCTAAGCACCACTGATTGCACAACTCAAGGGTTACCTAAGCACACTGACTGCATAACTCAAGGGTTACCTAAGCACACTGACTGCATAACTCAAGGGTTATCTAAGCACACTGACTGCATAACTCAAGGTTACCTAAGCACACTGACTGCATAACTCAAGGGTTACCTAAGCACACTGACTGCATAACTCAAGGTTACCTAAGCACACTGATTGCATAACTCAAGTGTTACCTAAGCACACTGATTGCATAACTCAAGGTTACCTAAGCACAGTGATTGCACAACTCAAGGGTTACCTAAGCACACTGATTGCATAACTCAAGGGTTACCTAAGCACACTGATTGCATAACTCAAGGTGTTATCTAAGCACACTGATTGCATAACTCATTCGAAAGAATCATACAATGAATAGCTTTGTCCACTGAGGTACATCTTTGGATGTGCCATTAGATGTCTCTAGAGCCTCTTGCCAACGCGTTTCGGAAAATGTAACCATCTTCAGGACATGGTCAGTATTCTTCTGAACCTGCGTATCCTTGCAAAAGCTTCATGGTGCAGATACTCCGCTCCTTGTACCAATGTGATCTCTCTGATCCGAACCCGGACCTGTAAGAGGCAGTGTTCTATGCGTCCTCTAGTGCGTGCTTCCCTGGAGGACAGTGAGTTATATGCACTTATTGCACAGGGTGTGAGCGCCAGCTATGCATAGCTGGCGTGGCATCAGGAGCAACAACCCCCCTTCCCGTGGAGCATGTTTAGCATGGGCGCTGTATATGATGGACGGTGGGCAGGGCCCATTCTACACCCTTGTATTTTCCATAAATACTCATAGGTTTCAATATAAATGAGGGCGCTTGTCTATCAGCATAATAGTGTCCAGACTTACACGGCTAGCGGCGCATCCTGCCCAACTCAGCCCACCTCAGCCCACGCCAGCCTGCTCTTCCCCTCTTCCCTTCTATTACCGCCAGCTGAAACTGACAAGCCTTAAAGCACCTTGAAGACTGGCCAGTAAGCGCGCGTCCAATATCCATGATCCATAGTGGACATATATATTCTGGCTGTCAATATTCTTGCGATCACCTGGCTTACAGCCCACCTTGCTACCTCCTGAGATGTTCTGCGGGATCATAGCAAAATACCCCAGCCCATAACTGAGAAGTCCGAAACGCTGAATCTCGAGAGCCTTACCTTTTCTGCCGCACGATATCCTAGTATTACTGGGATATTATGGGTGGCAGAGACCTCGGTAAGTTCTCATTCCACTGAGAATGGAATGCTGGAATTAACGGGGCGGGGGTTAAGTTAATAAGAAAGGTGGAGGGGTATGTTGGGGTCTGTGGGGGGTCTCCCCCTGCAAATATATCTGGTTAAATGGAGTAAAAAAATCGGTCATTTGGGCTTTGACTTTTTTCCCTCAAAATGTTCATATAGATCCGCTTATATCCAAACCCCTGAGGTCCCCACCATTCCGTCTGCCTCCTTATTAAGTCTACGCTGGCAATGCTCTCTGAGCCCTCATACCACTCTTCTCTATAGGTATCCGGTCCCTACCACCATCTTTCTCAGACAATGGACTCACTTTGTTGCTAGCATTCAGTCTGCAGCAGAGGACACCCTTATTATTGGAGGCCTGAGCATTTGGCTGGGCTGCCCCTCCAACGTAACTACATTTTTCTTCCTGGAATATGTCCTATGCCTGCAACTCACATGGTGGATGTCAACCTCTCCTCCTACCTCTCCCCTTCCGGATAGATGGGCGTCCTCTCTCGCTTGGTCGGATCACTGACTACTCTTGGTGAAGTTGCCCAGATCGAGCGAGGGAGACAACTCTATATTCTCAATTGTAAAGTCTAGGGACTTATTATAATTTCTCCGTCTGGAAAAATTTGCTGTAATTCCAGCACCAGCATTTTTTCCAGACCAGGGAAACACAAGTTTGCCGGTGGGGGCAATGATCTACCGGCAGGCCTGACCTGCCTGGAGTTCAGGCTCCTACCAGCAAATAAATGCCAGAATCACCACCACTAATGGTGCCATTAATTCCGACAATTCCATTCGCCATGGAATGGGAATTTACCAACGTCTTTGCCACCCGTAATATCCCGGTAATACCAGGATATCGAGCGGCGGAAAAGGTAAGGCAGTTTTGCCGGTATCCAGCCAGAATTACCATCGGGATACCGGCCAAACTATAATGAGGGCCTTTATCTCATTCCAGCCGGTCCTCATCAATGTGCGCTGTGCACCAGCCTAATGATATCTTGTAAACATCAAAAAAGATTATAACGAAGGTTCTAGACACTTTGGTGCTCATCATACCCGAGATAATGAAACCCCCACAAAAGAAAAATACTAGTGCCTCGATGGAGATTTGCCCACTGAAAAGAGCTAAATGGAAACTGGAACGAAATTGACATAAGAACAAAAAAGGGAATGTCAAAGTAGCCTTTTGGAAGGGAATAGAGGTGTGGTTTTACTGTGTGGAGTTATCCATGTTTTAGATCTGCTTTATATTCGTTTCCTACTGTTCTGATGATTATTTTGTGCTTTCCTGTCCCCCAAAGATCCTGAGAGCTTTGATTCTGTGTTTTATTTTTTATCTTACATGATTTTACTTTACTTCGTTTCTGGGCCGTGATCAGAAGGTCGGATTTCTTCATTGTCAGTCCTTGCATCTCGCCGCAGCACACAGCGTGTCACCTGAGCCTCTTTGGTGTGCACTCATGGGCTGCGAGCGACGGACACGTGCAGCAGGCATGCCTGTGACGCAAAAGAAGATGCGCTAAAGGCAAGCCCACCTGGGCCCGTACGGGCTACGGATGGATCATGAGTAAGGGGCACAAACCCCCCCAACCACTGGTACAACATCTGGGCAAAACCATGATATTAGATCACACTTAGGAGTCATACAACCATTACACTTTGTTTTGTGGTTCCGCCCGCCACTATCTAGCCCCACTATTGGGAGGAAAAAAACAGACAGTAGGCCCGTGGTCTTCAGAGGCCACTACCACGCAGACAGTCTTCTATGGCCTCTTATGTAATGTTCACTCACTTACAGCTCATTGTTTAAACATCGGGGTTCTGCTACCCTCCCATGCACCGGATTTCCTCTGTATTACCGAAACATAGTTATCGGAAACCACATATACCCCAACCCCCTTTCAAGCCTCTTTCTGTGTGTTTTGTTAGCTTCTTTTTTACATTTTCGGTGCTATCTCGCACTCTCCCTTTCCTCCTGCTCAGCCCTCTCTCCTCCTAGTCTTTCTCCCCTCCCGATAGTCCTCCCCCTTGCTGCATTGGCCGCCGACCTTGCTACTGCAAGAAACATCACTGTGCTGGCCTCCTCTGCACTCGTTTTTGCAGCCAGAGTTCCGGTGAGCTTTGTCCCCCTCCTTCTCCTTAACCCCAACCCACTTTCAGTCCTCTTTTTCTGACACTATCTTGGAGCAAAGAGTGCTCTGCTTTGCCTTGAGAAAGCTGTTCCCCTTTTGTGGGCCGGGAACTCTCCCCTCTTCCCGCCCTCCACCTATGATTGGCCAAGAGGCTCCCAAAACACAGACACTCAGGCAGGCCCTGCCTGGGCAGTCCCTTCAGCGAGGGACCTCAAGGCAAAGGACAGCACCGAAAGAAGTAGACGCTCCAGACTGTGTTGGCCTGTGTTAGCCTGTGGGGCCTGCAGCTGTCAGCCATACACTGACGAGTAAGTGTGGGTATGTGCTGGGGTGCAGCCATTACTGCCCCACTAAACTGACGTACCCCATCCCGCCATATTAATTCCCTAATTGCATTGGGTCCAATGTACATAGCTAAGGGTTTTTAATGTAAAATTAACCTAATCTATTGTGACAGATAGCCTGATTGTGCCAGATAGCCATATTTCATATTTTTCCTGATTGTGCCAGATAGTCATATTTCGTATACCCCCCAGCACCCATTAGCTTGTAGCCTGCATGTACCAATCTCTATTTAGCAACTGTCACCCCATATAGATCCACTGCGTTGCCGACTGTGTTGCCTAGCTTTGTATCACATCTAGGAGAACTGTTGGTGGCGATATCTCACAACTAGATGAACTGTACTCTTACTGAGCTAGCTACTCCAGAAAAGAATTGGTGAGCACTAACTCGCATCACAATTAGCTAGAACAGTGAATATTAGCTTATATCACAACTAGACAGAACTGTGAATATTAGCTTGCCTCACATCTAGACATAACTGTGAATATTAGCTTGCCTGCCTCACATATAGACAGAACTGTGAATATTAGCTTGCCTCACATCTAGACATAACTGTGAATATTAGCTTGCCTCACATATAGACAGAACTGTTAATATTAGCTTGTGCCACATCTAGACAGAACTGTGAATATTAGCTTGCATCACATATAGACAGAACTGTGAATATTAGCTTGTGCCACATATAGACAGAACTGTGAATATTAGCTTGTGCCACATATAGACAGAACTGTGAATATTAGCTTGTGCCACATCTAGACAGAACTGTGAATATTAGCTTGTGCCACATATAGACAGAACTGTGAATATTAGCTTGTGCCACATCTAGACAGAACTGTGAATATTAGCTTGCCTCACGTATAGACAGAACTGTGAATATTAGCTTGTGCCACATCTAGACAGAACTGTGAATATTAGCTTGCCTCACGTATAGACAGAACTGTGAATATTAGCTTGCATCATATCTAGACAGAATTCTGGGGGATATTTGGGAGCCGCATCTAGATTAAACTTGGAGTTTAGCAGTGAAAGAAATGTGAAGGTTAGCATGCAACACATCTAGATAGCGATGCCACTAACCGTCCCGAATAAAATCTCACTCCTCTGCACACACCACTCACACTCTGACTAAAACACAACCACACCTTTAAAGCACACCAAACCGCACACACTTTAATAACGGCAACAACAAAATAATCACACATAGCTCGCACAAGAGAACATGACGGTCACCAACCGAAAGCACACCTAAGCTCAGCGAACAGTGTTAACCAAACTGAAGTTGCCAACAGCACATCATAGCTCTCTTGCTCTTTCTCCCACTCAATCCCACTAACTCACCCTAGCCCCTTTCCTTTTCAGATCTGACAGAGTGCCACAGGACCACTCCGGTTGTGATAGTACGCAGCACAAATGTCCTGTAACATACCATAACATAGCTTCTCCACACTTATGCTATGCTTCATATGGACCACAAATCAGTGTATCGTGGCATGGGTGGGGGCTGCTATACAATTTAAGCATCATTTCCAGTGTGCAGAAGTAACTTCCAGCCCATGTGCTAATTTTGAACATCTTTTAGTTAGATGTTCTCTTTCAGCCAAGGAAATGGTTCCCTTTCTTATAATCTATCGTTCTCCAAAATGGAACTGCTTGTTTGACATTCGTTTTCTTGATTCTATCTCCTCGCCTCCTCTGACCTGTTCTCAATTAATCATCATAGGGGATTTTAATCTTGGATTTGAGAATCCGTTAGGTTTACTGAGTCAATATTTTCAGGACGTACAGTTAAGATAAGAGGGACCTGTCACTTGATATGAGAGAGTTGTCATAAAGGAATTCTGTCTATCTCTCCCTTTACGAATATATTTAGGTATTTAGGTCATCCCAGACCGTAGAGATAGATTGACCTTGTGGAGGGTCAATCGATGCGATACGTCGTATTTTGGTATTTTGCTTATATTGAGTACTTGTCTAGAGAGTACACCTGCTATTTCCGTGGGGCAGCCACACACAGGGTCAGCATCAAGGCCAGAAGGAAATTGTCAGATGAAGGTCTCAGGCCTGGGAAAAGAAGAGGGTTGACTTCTTCAAACTGAATCACAGCAGTCCGGCCATTCTCTCTTTGCACACCACGCATCCACATACCCTGGCATCACATTAAAGTGCCCAAAGTCGGATGAGCAAACCGAGGCATGGTGCAACCAATGAGATAGCATTACATAGCGTTAACACTTTTAATAGGATGACCTTAGAAGTAGCCATTAATTAAACAATAGCCAAGAGTAATAGCCATCATGTATAGGTTCTATAGGTACTATATTCCCTTAACCAATGGTAGAAGATATTTTCTTATTACTATCTATGGAGCCATGTGTGACATATTTTGGACTTGTGTTTTTACATTAACATGTTCGAGAACGCTTTTTTGTATTTTCCGGCCGATTCAATTTTGAATAAAGATGTGCATTCTCGTGCACTTGTATTTACCCGAATTTTCTTGAGTGTGTTTCGTTATTGACTATTGATTATTAATTGGGACCGCCTTAGCATAATCTTTGCCTGGGTCTGCCTAAAAAGCAATGATATACCCAGAACAAGGCGCCCCAGCTGAGTGGCACCACATCTTCCCAGCTCAAAAGGCCCTTTGCTGGCTCCCGCTGGAGGAAAGGATCCAATGGAATCCAATTCCAATGGAATACTGGGGGTGGCCCATCATACATCAAGAAACACAACCATCCCCATGGTCTGAGATCCTCAATGGTGAGACGGCTTTCCTCTTCTACTTTCAAAAAACAAGTAACTAGGCTGGAGGTCTATCAAGCTCCAGTGAGTCCCCGGCCGGAACAATCTCCTTTTAAATCTACAAATAGAGGGCAGGCACCTGGAAATCAGAAAGGTGATAAAAAGTCATCTATTCAAACAGGACCCGACTCAGGAGGATAGCTCAGGGGCAACATGCTCACCTTGGAATTAAGACGACGCATAGCAACACAGGTTTGATCCCCAGGTCCGCACTTAGAAACCTCTGGGTATTAAGCGCGTTATAAATGACCAATTACAATTACAAGTCTTCCATACAGATAAATGGAGTGATGGCCTCCTGCACCTGTCCTTCCCTTGACATTCTGGCCTCGAGGAGCTGCAATACAGATAAATGGAGTGATGGCCTCCTGCACCTGTCCTTCCCTTGACATTCTGGCCTCGAGGAGCTGCAATACAGATAAATGGAGTGATGGCCTCCTGCACCTGTCCTTCCCTTGACATTCTGGCCTCGAGAAGCTGCAATACAGATACATGGAGTCGTGGCCTCCCGCACCTGTCCTTCCCGTGACATTCTGGCCTCGAGGAGCTGCAATACAGATACATGGAGTCTTGGCCTCACGCACCTGTCCTTCCCGTGGCATTCTGGCCTCGAGGAGCCGCAATACAGAAGGAGTCAATCTGTCCTCCCCTTGACATCCGGCCTCGAGGAACCGCAATACATATACATGGATCGTGGCCTCCCGCACCTGTCCTCCCCTTGACATTCTGGCCTCGAGGAGCTGCAATACAGATACATGGAGTCGTGGCCTCCCGCACCTGTCCTTCCCGTGACAATCTGGCCTCGAGGAGCTGCAATACAGATAAATGGAGTGATGGCCTCCCGCACCTGTCCTTCCCTTGACATTCTGGCCTCAAGGAGCTGCAATACAGATAAATGGAGTGATGGCCTCCTGCACCTGTCCTTCCCTTGACATTCTGGCCTCAAGGAGCTGCAATACAGATAAATGGAGTGATGGCCTCCTGCACCTGTCTTCCCCTTGACATTCTGGCCTCAAGGAGCTGCAATACAGATAAATGGAGTGATGGCCTCCTGCACCTGTCCTTCCCTTGACATTCTGGCCTCAAGGGGCTGCAATACATATAAATGGAGTGATGGCCTCCTGCACCTGTCCTTCCCTTGACATTCTGGCCTCAAGGAGCTGCAATACAGATAAATGGAGTGATGGCCTCCTGCACCTGCCCTTCCCTTGATATTCTGGCCTCAAGGAGCTGCAATCTTCTTTGGGACTGCATAGAAATAATGACTTGTTTGGCCCTGGGTCTGTTGATCCGCTCCAGCCTTGGCTATGTCCGACTGGGTTGCACCTGGCCTGTGTCATTTTGTTCACGCTTATGGTTCCTGAAGCTTGTTTCTACTGCACTTGTTGGGTTTTGGTCTTATCTCCTCCCCACCGTTCCTTCCCACTTCACATACAATGGTCTCAATGCACCAGAAAGTGCCGAAGGACCTGCTATTTGTCCCCTCCTGTGTTGCTGTCCCCCCCCCCCTTCCTGAAATCAATCTGTGCATTGCAGTTGTAAATCAACAAAAAATAAGTATACTGTTGTTTTTGTTGTGTTGTAAAGTGCTACATGCCACAGGTGTGGCTTTAAGGCACGGATACCGCCACAAGGCAGCCATGCAATCCGAGGTTGCCTTTACTCTTAGATGTGTTTCTGGGATTTGTGATGGCTGCTTATGGTTCACAGTGAAAAAAATAGAGAGCGTTTCAGAGTTTCCCCCGAAGCCCTGAAATAACTCTGCAACCTTCCACATTCCATAATAAGGCGCCATTTACCAAACGTTTACTCTTATGAGGTGTCAGTGTCTGCGTTTGGACATTAAAGGGTTACTCTAGACGAATGTGCAATAACAGACCAGCTCTGAATGCATCTGGAAACTTCTTAAAGGTACTATTTTCTCCTTTTTGCATCTCATCGTCCATTGATGACTTATGCCAACTCCCATGACAGGCCAATTCATGGCCTTTTAATAATAATAATAATAATATAATGTATTTCTTATATAGCGCTACACACCCATAGGTCTCAGAGAACTCAAATAACAGAAGACATTATGCAACCAGAGTGGCTGGTAAACACTTGCACAGGACCTATTGGCTTACACCTGCATAAGCCTTCATATTTGGTGTCAACTAATACACGATGAGTTCAAGCAGAACATTTCGGGGCACCTACAATCCATACCAGCTCAGCGAGACCCTGATCAGCCTCCAGCTCTAAATGGTTCTGATGTCTCTAACTCTCTAGACCACGCCCCCAGTAAGGAACATGAGCAAGTTCTATTCCTATTGAAACCCCGCTCCGAGGAACATATCCTCAAAACAGTGGCTGGTATGAAACCAACATCCTGCTTAGGGGATGGTTGTCCATACAGCATTATCAAGGACTGTATGAATGGGCATGCATCATGGTGACACGTCTTGGCAATCTCTCCTTTTCTGAAGCAAGTGTACCCTCGGACCTCAAAGAGGAATGCATCACCCAAGAGCATGCTAGGTTCCAATATAGCAACACATTACCACCCCATCACTAATGTACCCTTTCTGTTGAAGATACTCGAACACAAGCTAATAGTCAACTGCAAGGTTTCCTCAAAAGTAATAACCTCCTGAATCCAAAACAGCCTGGCTTCAGGTCCAAACGCGGGATGGAGACCCTCTCCGTAATTCCCCGACGTCCTTTACTGACAACCAAGTATGACTTGACCAATCATGAAGAGCCTTCCAAGAGAGTGATGGTTATAGTCCAGATCTGTTTCAGCCTTTGGATAAAGTTGGGCCACCACTGTGGTCCAGGGACCCATGACATGGCAGATGATGGAAGAGAGGGGGTTGTGAGAAAAGGCAGAGTAAATGACAGGCAGAGATCCAGGAGGAGTAAGACGGCCCCCACTTCTGGGCCCATCTGTTTAGATCTTAAACCAAGGTCTGTAAGCAGGTAACCTAACTCTTAAACTATTTGTAAGGGCTGTCAGCCCATGCTTTTGACTTAATGCCAAGTTAGCATTATTCCTCAGCCAGAGGCTTGCTTTGGTGCTGGTATTATTGTTCCAGTGGTCAGTAGAGATACCTCGGGTCGAGGTATGGAGGATCCCCAAAGGCTGCAAATGGTTTTCACTTGTGTGTGTAAGTGTCGTGGGCACTTTACATCCTCAAAGGAGGTCCCCAGGTACTAGATGGCAGTTCTATGGCTGCTTGCTCAACATAAGGTCATACCTCAGTCAGAGGTCCAAGAACATTGGGGCTGGATTTGTCCTCAAAGCTCCGTATTTAAGCTAATATTCCACTTAAATGCCAGCTTTGAGGTTGGCATTGTCCTTCAAGATCTGCGATTAGACAGATACCCTCCTTCGGCATCCATGCTGTGGTTGCCATTGTCCTCGATGATCCAGATTAATTGCTGAGGTTGGTGTTGTCATTGAAGAAACACATTTAGGCTGGTTTTCTCCTTGAACATCCATATTGAGGATGGCATTGGTCAAGCAGATTCATATTTAGGTCGAAAGTTCAGCATCAAAACAGATTTATGTTCTCTCTTCAAGTGACAATAATCCCTGAAGGTGTACTGGATGTCAGCATGCACTTGATAGGACGTGCAGGAGTGTGGTGACAGAGCCCAAACCTCAAGCCTAAACCTTCGGCACCGTGGTACACTCAAGAACTGAACCCAGCAAAGGAACCATCAAAAACAAGAACAGATCTGTCACCAATCACGCAGCACTTCTGACCTCGCACAATTCAAGAAACTCTGCTCAATCTACAGACTGATCATCACAATCAAGGCTACCTATTACCAGAACATCATAGCCAAAGCTGACAACGAAAGCAGAGCCCTCTTCAAGGTCGACAATTACTACATATACCCTCTAACTATCTCAACCTTACAAAAAGCCATCTCCAACAACTCCTTCTTTGTCAAAAAGATCAACATAATCCGTCAGCACATAGATGCCAATATCACAAATAAAAAGCTACTCGTCCCATCACACGAAATTGCTACAACTTGGATGGCACTCATTACACTCACCATGGAAGACCTGATTCCTACCCCAGCATCCCTCAAGGCCACATTGTACATAGACGGCATCCTGCCAGCTACTGTCCTCAAGTCTATACTCACAGAAGCACTCCACGCCTTCCTGACAATCATCAGAAGCTCCCTCACTCAGGGCCCCTTCCTATCAACACTTATTGGGAGAGACATCCTCATGCTTCTCAAGGAACCCATGTTCGACGCTGATGACCTTAGAAACGACCACCCCATCACCCATCTTCTCCTCCTAAGCAAGATCCTTAAGTAAGCGGTGGCCACTCAACTGCGCCAACACTTCGACACCAACAACCTCTTACAGTTCTATCAATCTGGACTCAGACCCAAATTCAGCACCAATGCGGCAAAACATCCAGGTGATCCACCATGCCCTTGAGATCCTCAATGACGGACAGCGCCACCTCCTGGTTCTCCTCAACCTCTCGACCACGTTGACACAGTAGGCCACTTAGCTCTCACTGCAATCCTTCATCGCTCCATGAGGAACAACAAGACTGTCCCCCAATGGTCCATGTCCTTCCTCATTAAATGTTATCATTTCAGCCAGATGGGCCCTGGCAGATCTATTCTACCCATCACTTGTGGAGTACTAAAATAATCCATCCACTCCCCCATGATCTTCAACCTGTACACAGAACCCCTTGGTAACCTCCTGGCCCTTAACAACATCCTCATCCACTAATAAGCCAAGAACACCCAGCTATACCCCAAGATTTCCTCCATCAAAGATATTCACAAACTCAAGGCCTTCCTCAAACTAATCCAGTAAAGGATGTAAAGCTTAACCCCTCCTACCGAATTCCAACTTCTCACCAACAAGATGGAACATGAAAACATCCATGCCTGGGCCTCTGCCATGCACATGCCAGCTGACCACATGCGCTGAGTCCCTTGGTTTCTACGTCAACAGACACCTCTCCTTCAGGACACAAATAGCTAAAAAGGCACAAACGGTATGGTACCAACACTCCCTCTGAAAGAAAAAAAAGCAGTTTATTTATTTGGGCAGACTAGAATATTCTGCCTTTATCGCTCGGCCCCTGCTCTTATGCTACACCCCTCGTCACTAACTCTCCCATCTGTTCGTATCCCCTCTTACTCTGTAAATCGCTCCCTTGCTTTCCGAAGCTACATTTGAGCTTGGTAAATCCTCAAAGTACATTTTAAAATCCTTAGAACCCTTGAAGGGGGAGCTGGCCAATCAGGATGCTTGGAAAGTGGGCTGTATTGCATGGTGTAAGCCAGTATTCTGAGCAGTAGCCAGTGCCCCCTTCCTTTCTCTGCTCCCCCTCACCTCTTAGCACCCGTGTAGTTTCTTACGTGGGTGATAAGAGTTTTTAATTTGTTTTATTTTTTTAAAAAAAAAAGAAATGTACCTTTGCGGCGTGGCCCGGCACCGTGCAGTGCTGTCCCCGAAGTCCGTTTTCAATTTGTCAACACTGAAAACAGACTTTGTAGACACCATTAGAAGCCGTGCAGGGATCTACACGGGTGCTAATAACGATATGCCCCTCGGTGGCGGGCCATTTCCGACAGGGTCGGTCGTCGCCAGGGGGCATATAGCCCCAATAAGACCTGTGCAGTTCTGCGTTTTGGCAGGTATATAGGAAATGTAGTTAGATGGTACCAGGCCCACCAGGCCCTTTTTGGCACAGTTGAAGAAAAGGAAGGCGATAAAACGAAGGTCAGAGCCGCTGGGAGGTGGCAGATGCTGAGGTCAAAAGAGATGCCAAAGGGAAAGGGAGAGTGAGGGCGAAGGTTAGTTTTGTCACTCGATTCTGCGTGTTCCTCCCAACAGATGCAAAGTGTGCCTAGTTGTGCTCCGAGGCGTAGACAGGGTAGGCCTGAGCGGGCAAGGCCCACCAAAATCTATAAATGCCCACTCAGCAGCGCTTTGGGGGCATTTAAGTGTGTAATGTCCCTGCACTGGACCCAACTACATTGGCTTCAGGCCCACTTAGACAATCCTGGCTACGCCTCTGTTGTGCTCACAATGCTAATAAACCCCACTGATTTGAATGCCGCCTACAGAAGTGTTTGTTATTTTCTGTTCACAACTTGAACTCGGCTACTCGGCAGTTAGCTTTGCTAGACTGGCAAAGCGCGCAGCATGGACTGGAGTTGCAGACCGCTGCTATAGTGGCATATCCAATTTGCTGCAAAGACACAGCGGTGGGTAAAGGTGCATTGGCAAAGCCAATAGGCGTGGATTACAATTTGCCTACACACAAACATAGGTAAACACACCAAGCAACTGAAAAGAAATCAAAGTTATAGGTGTGACACCTGGTCTGGCACAGTTCGGGCATGTTTCAATGTGTGTATTGTTATTTTTAAGAGCGTGTATCACAACTCCCTGGGAATCAGACACTGATATCAGTTTGCCTTTCAAAAAAATGTTGCTTCCTGCCACTGATAAGAATGGGCCCTGGGTGAGATAGTGAAGTAGGTACATGTCGCAACCTACATTTTATAGATGTGATCTAATCGCAGCCTTAAGGGAGGACACAATAATGGCTTTGCTGATCGGAACATGGGGACAAAGAGAAATATGTTTCAACTTGCAGGCCCAAATCAGATCCATCATCCGCAGTGGCAAAATGATTCTTCATAATGACTAGTAACGCGAAATGACCAATTCAAAACAAGTAGCCACCGGGAAGGATCCTTTTCACACACAAGGACATGATAGTCAATGTTCCCTTCGTTCAGAAACTTCCCCAGTACCATGCCTGAATCTTGAGGTGTAGGCCTGTGATTCTCTTGTCAGATCCAATCTCACGGAGGCCTTTTTTTTTATGTGCTTCAGCTTTGTGGTGTTCACACACAAGTTGTAGCAAATGCATGCTATAGCCTTTCACCATCAGGACTGCTGCATCATCTGCAAGGCGGTCATCCTACAGTCTACCCGCTAGCATGCCGCAAAAGTGTGGGTGTATGTCCACAGCCCCTCAAACTAATCAAGCATCGTCACTGGCATATGTATGCCTCCCCCGGGCATAGTTGAACATCAGCATTGGCAACACAGAGCTGATCTGACCTAGTTGACATGGAAGATTGGGAGTGCATCGGAGTGCAGTTTGGCAGTTTGCTGAGTGGTGAGTGCTTCAACTTGGTTAAATTTGACTATTATACTATGCCGGCAGCCGGAAAAACGTAGCAACTGCGTAGCAGGAGGAATAATGCTACGAGTAAGCGTGTAAAAGATATTAGCCAGAACTTTAAAAAACGGGTTGTGCGGCAAATTACACGCAAATGCCACCGCCCAAGGCATAGTCACAGCCGAGGAGGAGGACAGAATACTGAATCAACAGCAAGATGAACAGAATAAAATCACCTCATTCAAGAAACCATCATTATTGGTGGCGCGTTCCTACATCAGAATCATCATTGCTCATTTGTGAAGCACTAATCCAGGCGGAGTCTCCAATGTCAGACTCACTGGATAACAAGTACTTGCTTGACCTATGATCAGTGGCGTCGCCAGGAATCAAATTTAGGAGGGGCACAGAGGGGGCCAAAGACAAAAGTAGGGGGGGCACAGACAAAAGTAGGAGGAGAACATGGTCACTGCTCATCTTAGGTACGGGGGCACAAGGGGAGGCAAAGGGTTTCACAGGGGGGGCTCAGCCCCCCAGTTCCCCGCCTAGCGACGCCACTGCCTATGATTAAGTCTCCAGCAGATGATTATATTGGTAAGTGTCTGCAACTGATTAGCTCCACTAATTGGAATCCGTCGGATAACACTATTGGTTTTGCGCCACCAAACTCCTCTAACTTGTCTAAATCACTGGATTTAGAATGCATATCAGAAAGTCTATATGCATCACCACCGGCATATGAAACACCCTCTTCTTGTAGCTCTCCGGAATCTTCTATAGTTGATGACCAACCAGAGTTGTCGATTATATTAAGAGCGATGCTCTCTCTAAGTAATAACCTCCATAAGGAGCAACAGATTAAGAAGGCCGGACTACTCAAATTGGTCTTAAGAAGGCCGGACTACTCAAATTGGTTGACGTGGTGCCATCAGCCTTCACAGCGTATCCGCGATCTATTAACAAGCAAGAAATGGCTGATGATATTTCCATGCGAAAAGTAGACTCTGAGGACGAAGGCTCATACATTTCAACTGATAACAGCGCTGCGGTACCCAATAATACCACCATTCGATCAGCTAATAGTCCCAAACAAGTTGTTACGGCTAAGCGGGGTCAATGACGAAGACTGCGTAAGAAACGTAGAAGAGCAGAACTCAGGCGAGTTAGAGCTGGTGCGGTACATACTAAAGTGACAGTGAATGCTAAAGTAATAGAAATCCGATCCCAAACTTTGCCTGTGACAAATGAGCCTAAGGCTGATATGATATCATATGATAAGTCATTTATAACAGGCCTGTACACAAGTGTTTCTAGACACGATATCGCGCTGGCAAACTGATTCCAAGACCAAATCTACAGAACAAACTAACGCGAATTGCAAGCAACCTACTGCTTTGTTTCAAAGGGGTACACTGGATGCTTGGATATTGCGCACGAGGACCCAACACATTCTGATTGCATAACGGAAAAGCCAACACGAAAAAACAGGGAAAGCCATACCTGTGAAACTAATAATACGGAGGCTCATTCTATGATCTGTGGCCCTAAAGAATGTGTGTTGGTTTGGGCTTCACCAATCAGACCCTATTTATAACAAGAACTGAAGAGTTTCGAAGCTCCTTAGGTAATAAAATCAGAGTCAATGAACTCATCGCCACGGAGAAAGGTGCCTTTTTAAATCGACATCGACTTTGGCATATTCTCCATAATCTCCCAAAACTTCATCTGATCTCTACAAAGGATCTTATACAGGTTGAACTACCAGCCACTTCGAATGGTATGAATTGGGCAATTTTGCAATTTGTTTCCCCAATTGTAAATGAATTGGTCATAGCAAGTTGTCAAGATTTTTTACGAATGGGTTTGGATTTAACACAAGTCCCAGAAGCTCGGTATAACAATTTAACTAAGAAAATGTCAAATACAATCCCACAAGAAAGTGCCAATAGTAGGGAACTCGAAGAAATAAATGGTAAACTAGCTCAGGTCCTGTAGGGTTACTCTGTTTCATCTAGGAAATTAAAAACTAACGGCCGAGAAGGGGTACTGGATGACGTGGTGTGACCAAATAGTGGCGACTTGGGACTCCTGTTGATAACCTCTTGGATATCTAGGTGCTTCAACTCATTCACTAAGAATGTGCACGGTCAGTTTCTATTGACAGAATCTGATGTATTTACTCTTCAGGCGACCTGGCTTATTCATGGATATAGCCTGGATGGATACCATATTATACAGAGATTTGGCACAAACCAATTGGGTGGTAGACCCTCAGGAGGCCTTATACTTGCCGCTAAAAATTGCTTGAACCTGGTGGAATTTATACCCACAATCGTTAATCAATATGTATTGACGGGTATTATAACAATCAAGGCATGGGTTCAAACTAACCAAATGTTGGTAATTCATATTTTTACCCCCCGGGTAATGAGGAAAAGGTTAAAATTATATCTCATGTAGAATTATTTCTTACCCTAGTGGCACATATATTGTAACTGGTGATCTCAGTTTCCAACATTATCTCTCCAGGCTGACTGATTTGAGTAAGGATAGATGTTTTTATTTTAATAAAAATTGCCATGATATTGTAACATTGGATTTGGAGCTAGGGGAAGAGGAGGGGACAGGCAGGTTGAACCATTGGGAAGTTTTCATCTCAAATTTGAACCTTCTGCAATTGTATTTAGACACTGACTTCAATGACCCTCTGCCTTTTACCTGCACTAATGGCTTGTATAACGCGAGGCTACACTATGTCTTAATACAAGGAGAATTTTTAAATACATTGAAAGTTTCAATTCCATCTTGAATACACCTAGTGATCATATCGCAGCGAAACTGAGAATTTGCCCTATTGCAATTAAGGAAATGGTATAACTACATGGTTATTATACCGTTAATATTGCTACCAATAGAATCATCTGGGCTAAAAGAAATGTGAAGAAATTTAGTAATGAGGCCAAGAATCTTATAGAGCACAATACCAATACAAAAATATTGATTTTAACATTTATTAATGTTAGCTGACTTTTCTACCACTATCTCAGCGCCTGTTGTCTTGTCGAATTGTCAACTTGTCCCATCTCTCTCTGTCTTGTCTGCTTGCTTCCTGCCCTGTGTTCTTCCCTAGTGTTCTCCCCTACCACTTCCCACCCCCTTCCTCATCTCTCCTCTCCCTACCTACTCCATAGTGCTCTCTGTCTCCCCTATCTTTTCTAACTGCTTCTCTATCGACTATCCTGCCCTCCTCACTAAATCTGGTAGGACATCTCCTGATCTCCAACCCAGGCCTCCCTATCTCTGAGACCTATACCAGTGCCTCCTCCAGGCAAACTTTCACCGACATCCTCTTTGTCGTTCCCCTCACCAGACCTATGGACTCTACATATGGTTTCTGTGGTCTATCCCTTCTCTTCCTCCCCATCAATGGTGGCACCCGGTGCGAAGCACTCCTGACCTCCTTCCACCCCTCTACGGTCATCATCAATGTTTACGTGAATGGTACCGTCTTGGTCCAAGGCCCCCAAGCCAACCTTCTCCTCTTTGATAGATGCTTCCCGTGCCTCATCAATTTCCTCTCTTCTTCTGCTGTCCCCTCTCTCCCCTCCACACCTTCCTCATCTCCCTGCTTTCTCCTCCTTGGCTACCTCTCCCTCTCCTCCTTCCTCTTCTGTCCCCCTCTGGCATCTTATACACCTCCGCAGCACATACCTCTGATTTGTACCCCTCCCCGGAAGTCTTTCAAAGACGGCACCCTTCTCCATGTTGCCACTCTACACTCTTGCTCAGCCGTCAAACACTCCTGTGACATCTGCCACATCCTGGAGGAACTTGACCTCGATGTCCCCGTTCTCACCGAGACATGGTTCATGGCCAGTTCTGTCACGAGCTTTGACACTCTCCTCCCTGATGGTTACAAGATATTCTCCGAACCTAGATCCAACCATTCCGGAGGGGGTGTAGCCCTGATCTTCCCTAAGTGGTTTCCTGCCTCTGTAATTCCTACGCAGGCCTACTCCTCTTTTGAATGCCTCGTCCACAAGCTCTCTCTCTCCTCGCCATTCCCTTACTGTGGCTACCATCTATCGGCCACCTGGTCAGATCTCCTCCTTCCTCTCTGAATGGGCAGACCTCTGCTCTTCCCTTCTGGTCTCAACCACTCAACTCCTCCTTCTTGGAGACTTCAACATCCACCTGGATGCCTCTTGTCCTTCCACTGAACTCTTACGTGACCTCTGTGACTCTCTCTCACTCTCTATTCTCCCCTCTGGCTCGACTCACTCCACAGGGCACATTCTGGATGCTCTGATCTCTTCAGACCTTCCCCTTTCTATCCCTCTCACCACTCCTCTCTCCTGGAGTGATCACTTTCTCCTTTCCTCCCACCTCACCGTCTCTACCCCTCAGGCCAAGTCAGCGTCAGCACTTACACCTACCTTCTCGGTTATCTGACCCATGAAGCGTGTGTCAGTTGAGGTTTTCGCTGCCACTTTTCTCACCCGCCTTCTCCACCCTTGGTTGACTTGCACCCTGACTCAGCCCTTTCCATGCTCTGCTCTGCTATATCTGATACTCTCGATGTTCTTGCCCATGTCTTGAGGATCCGCTTGAATCCCAAAGCCAAGTGAAACTCTTGGTTTGACTCAGAACTCGTCACCCTTAAGCGCAAGTGCAGGGTGGCTGAGAGGAAATTGCGTGCTTCAGTACATCCTCTGACAAACTGGCCTGCCGCCTGCTCCAAAGGCAATACAGGGTCTCTGTCTACACCAAGAAGAGAGCCCACATCCAAGCCTGCTTCTCTGCGGCATCTAACAACTCAGCCAAACTCTTTACAATCTGCAAGGAGCTGGGCAATCCTGCTGCAGCCTCTACCTCTCCTGTGCCCTCCCGGGTCCCCTGCATAGCCCTGGCTTTCCATTTAATCTATAAAACACAGCACATCTCTCTCTCTTCCTCTCCCTCCACTCTCTACTTTTCCTCTGGCCCTTCTCCAGCCACCTCTCTTCCCTCTTTCTCTGCCTTTCCCCTATTCTCTGCAGACAAGGTTGCTAGAAATGCCTTATCTTTGAAAGTCTCATCAAAACCATCAAGGACCACATTGATACCCTGGCTCCTCCTGCTCTGGCTGACTTCTGCAACCACTCCTTCACCTCTGGAGTCTTCCCCTCGCCCCCTGACGAACTCCCTTGTGCACCCTCTTCTTAAGAAGCCCTCTGCCATCCATTCCTGCCCTGCTAACTATCATCCAATCTCCATCACTCCTTTCCTTGGCAAACTCCTGGAAAAGCTGGCCATCTCCCAGCTTAATCTTCACTCTGAATCTGTTGGTTGTCTTCATGACAATCAGTCTGTCTTCAGAACTGGGAAACTGCTCTCCTGAACATCTGTGAAGACCTGCTCTCCAACCTCAATTCCAACCCCCTTTGTGTCCTCATCTTACTTGATCTCTCTTCTGCCTTTGGCACGGTCAACCACGCCATCCTGCTCAACCATCTCCGTGATAACCTGGGTATCACCGATCAGGCCCTAGCTTTTCTGACCTCCTTCCTTTCCGATTGAACCTCCCAGGTCCAACTTGGGTCCTTCCTCTCCTCTATCTCTACCTGTGGTGTTCCCAAGGGTCTAACCTCTCTCCCTGGCTGTTCAACCAATACCTGGTACTTCTTGTCCACCGCATCGCCACTCTCTGCCCCAACTTTCAGTGCTATGCAGATGACACTCAACTCGTTTTCAGGCGCCCCTCTGCCACCTCCTCCCTTCTCTCATCTCTCATCTCTGACTGTCTGTCTGCCATCCAGAAGTGGTGTGCCGCCAATGATCTCTAATTTAATGCCAGTAAAACCGAGATTCTCCTCATCGGCACACCTACCCCACCTTTCCTGTCACTCTCTAGCTGGCCTCTCTTGGCCCTCTTCCTGCTCCAACCTGTGAGGCTAAAAACCTCAAAGCCATCTTTGACTCGCCACTTTCCTTTTCTCCTCACATCTCAGGCAGCTGGGAGAAATCCATTCTAGTGCCTATCCACAAAGCTGGACAAAGGGAATCACCTGGGAATTACTGCTTCTGGCGATGGTAGATTCTCTGGCCAAGATTCTCTGCCATTTTTTTAAGGAAGGTCAATATGTGGATAGAAATATGTAACATCTTAAAAAACAACAAACAGGATTTAGGCAAGGAATGAACACACAAGCTCATTTGTGGAGATTAACATACTTAATTCGCTCAGCTCGTATGACCAAAGGAGAGGCTTTATACACCTGTTTCATAGACTACACCAAAGAGTTCGACACTGTTAATAGACAAAGGCTTTGGTGGAATCTACAACTTTGGGGATTGGACCCTACAATCCTTCATTTTTATTAAGGCCCTCTAATCTGACACTACTGCACAAGTGAGTGCTTACCAGGATGGCAAACTGCGGGAACCGATATATGCAAACTATGGCTTGAAACAGGGGAGTACCCTGGCTCTGGTACTTTTTAATTTGTATGAGTCAGATTTAGATGATACTTTAAACAACTGTCAAAATGTTCACCTCAATATAGTACATCAATCGTCAGATGGCTGACATTTGCAGAAAATGTGGTCATTTTTGACCCTACCCCCGTTGGGTTGCAACATAGTTCGGTTGCACTATATGGTTACTCCAAAGCAAACAATCTAGTCATCAATCTGGAGAAAACTAAAATCATGATTGTCAATGGCAAAAAGGAAAATAGATCCTAAGGTTTTGTGTGGAAAATTGATAACATCACCAATGTCACTGTAAAAAGTTATATGCATCTGGGAATGTCTATATGTGAATCATTAAATTTCAAGTTGTTGGCAAATGACATTAAGGTCAAAGTGACTAATATATTCAATGCGATTAGATAATTTATAACGCATAATGCTGGCTTTTCATGGAGGGTCTACTTAAGATCTTTAATGCCTGTATTGTCCCAAGTACACTATATGGCCTTGAAATGTTGTCAAATAAAGAGTTAGAATGCTTAAGGGCAAACTATGGCATTATACGGTGGGTTTATTACCTAGAACACCTGTTAAGGCCTTATCTAGTGAACTGGGCCTCACCACCATGCACGCCCACTGTAAAATTCGGCAGAGTCTATTCTTCTTTCAGATTACTGAGCATAGCCAAAATAGGAAGAAGATTTACTGCTGTTTTGATAATATGTTGAGTCTCAATGCTCCACTTGGTTATTACGAAAATGGATACTAGATATCAGAATGTTCCATGAAGATATTAGATTTACGGCGGAACAATCTAGTAATATTGGTCTAGATATTAAACAGGTTTAAAAAAAAGTGGTAGAATGGGATCGAATGAATAATATAGAGCATCTGTGCAACGGATCTACCTTTTGTAAGTACACCACGCAAGGATTCACGATGGGTGTTCCTTGTAGCTATATATAAAAATTACGTAATTCCAGGGTACGTCGCTTTTTAGTGAGGATACGCTTTGATCAACTACCAACCTTGGAATGGCGTGGGGCTTGGACAAATATCCTGTATGAAGAGAGACTTTGTCATATTTGCAATGGGAATATCGAATCTGTGCGTCCTCTATTAAACTCGTACCCTCAATTGCTAGAATTTGTAATTGGTCACTGAATTAAAACATGTAATAACGGACCAATTCTGGCCACAACTTTATTCAGGTTCGAATCTAAAATTGAAATATGCAACATACTACATCTGGAAACTTATGATGAAAAGGTATCTTAAAACAAATGATTGCAGTAGATATGTGGATTTTTAGAAATGTTATTACTTGTACAGTTATACAGTTCCATCGGCAACATTGAGCAGACATCTGATGTAGTCGAGCAGCTCACCTGCCATAGCTAAGCATCTCCCTTGCATACACGAGCAACCCCCTTGTGCAGTTGTACAGTTCCATCTGCAACATTGAGCAGACATCTGATGTAGTAGAGCATCTCACCTGCCATAGCTAAGCATCCCCCTGGCATAAATGAGCAGCTCCCTTGTGCAGTTGCACAGTTCCATCGGCAACATTGAGCAGACATCTGATGTAGTCAAACAGCTCACCTGCCATAGCTAAGCATCTCCCTTGCATACACGAGCAGCCCCCTTGTGCAGTTGTACAGTTCCATCTGCAATATTGAGCAGACATTTGACGTAGTAGAGCAGCTCATCTGCCATAGCTAAGCATCTCTCTTGCATACACAAGCAGCCCCCTTTGCAGTTGCACAGTTCTATCTGCAACATTGAGCAGGCATCTGATGTAGTAAAGCTGCTCACCTGCCATAGATAAGCATCTCCCTGGCATAAATGAGCAGCCCCCTTGTGCAGTAGCATAGTTCCATTGGCAATGTTGAGCAGACATCTGACGTCGTAGAGCATCTCACCTGCCATAGCCAAGCATCTCCCTTGCATGCACAGTTCCATCGGCAACATTGAGCAGACATCTGGCGTAGTAGAGAAGCTCATCTACCATAGCGAAGCATCTCCTTTGCAAACACAAGCAGCCCCCTTGTACAGTTGCACAGTTCCATCGGCAAAATTGAGCAGACATCTGATGTAGTAGATCAGCTCACCTACCATAGCTAAGCATCTCCCTGGTATAAATGAGCAGCCCCCTTGTGCAGTTACACAGTTCCATCGGCAACATTGAGCAGACATCTGATGTAGTAGAGCAGCTCACCTGCCATAGCTAAGCATCGCCCTAGCATAAACGAGCAGCCCCCTTGTGCAGTTGCACAGTTCCATCTGCAACATTGAGCAGACATCTGATGTAGTAGAGCAGCTCACCTGCCATAGCTAAGCATCTCCCTGGCATAAATGAGCAGCCCCCTTGTGCAGTTGCACAGTTCCATCAGCACAATTGAGCAGACATCTGATGTCGTAGAGCAGCTCACCTGCCATAGCTAACCATCTCCCTAGCATAAATGAGCAGCCCCCTGGCATAGTTGTGAGCCACCCCACTGCCATTATTGAGCCACACTGATAGTACACGCAGCACTATGGCCTATGGCGGAAGCATTTTCTGCACTATTTAATTTTTGGTTATGTGAGTTCTTAGCAGCTGTAGAGGAACAGTCACAGATGTAAGGCATCGCATCTAATGGCACATAATGGAAAAGTGAAGTTTCGTACGGCGCAGAATTTACAATGGTCTGGTGGATATGTTACATCGAATCGACACTACCCAGCCTGTGGTACTCACATTTGTCTAACACGCATCCTGTGTACTAACCGGGGACAATTCTCTGTTGGGACATGCCCATGTATTTACTTCAATGTAAGAATACGCCTCCTTGGTTCCTTGGCAGACCTTATGATTATGGAATATTTTCGGGGGTCCTCTTCGCATCTGCTTTTAATTCTTATGATATTTTAAGCAGGGGAGAATATTTATATGCATGTGCCTTAAAATATACTATTCAGACCCCTTTACTTGTTTGAAGTGTTCATTTGCTTATTCACTAACCTTGTTTACTCAATTTAGCGGGTGAAAACGGTATATCGTTTCCCACTGCAGTTTTTGGTTTCGCCCGCCTCATAAAGTACACATTTGAAGTCTTAAAAGCATTGTGGCACCGTCCAAGACTATTTCCTTGATGGGGGTCTTTTGAAGCACACTTTTATTTTGTTGTACCTCTTACTGTTTAAGTACCACTTTCCATTTGGGAGGGTTCGTGGCGTCCCCTTGAGCATCGTTTTAGCTCTCCATGCCTTTATGTGTGCTTTGCTGGAGGTTTTGGGATCACAGTGGTTAACGGGGCACACAGTCAGTCCTGGCATCAACACATTCATCCATCTTTGCATCAAACCCTCCATTCACCCAGCCATCTATTTTCCACTCAAGAAAGCAGGACTTGCCTTTTGGGATTTTAAAAAACCTCCATCCTAACAATATATATCACCAAGCAGTTCAGCGTTAACAATCATTGTGAAGTGGGAGAATGGAAGACCAGGCTCCCGTCCTTCACCTCTCGCGCTTGGCCTAGAGGGTCACGGCCCAGACACCCGCCACGAGAAGAGTTTGTCCATTTACCAGACGACCAAATACCCTGGTACAGGAACCTACGGATGTGTCCATCTGCCTGCCCAACAGCCCGCACTGGCAATGCCGACACCTGCGGCACGGACCAACTAGACTAAAATCTACACGTCGTTAGAGATGCCATGACGACCTAGACAACGGGAAGCACATCTGCACAAATATACACACTGGACATTCCCACACCGATCTACACGAAGAATATACTCAGTGCTATGACGTAGGCGACAGGCATATTCACGGATGTGCATCTTTATTATTTTTACATAGGCTTTCAGAATGCAGAAACGCAAGACGCGTCATGAACTCATCTACAAAGCTTGCTCACGCTTCTCTTGAAACCAGTTACCACCATAAGAAGTATAATGAAGACACGATACTGGTCATGGAACTATATGCTACTATAACCTAAAGCACCTATGCACCAAACGGACCACTTATGCACCAGGCCCAAGTAGGCCTCAAACAAGAGCTCCCGTGGACATTAACAAAGCAAGAGTCTGGTTGCTGATCTTGCAGAATGGGCCCGGTGAAACAACCAGCCAAGGTCGCAATGTTGCAAACGCACATTCTAAGAACAAAGCATCAAAGGCACGATGTTGCAACCTCGCACTCCGCGCACCAACGTTAAAGTCACACCTGCAAATTAAACCAGACACACAGTGGAAAAGCAATATTAATTGTGCAGAATTCTGCCTCAAACACGGTCCCTCCCCACGTGACCAAGCGAACCTGACGAGATGCCAAACCCAGGAGAGAAAAGGCGTCTGGATCCCTCGCTACGAGACATAGGCAGATACACTTGAAAGGCTCAATGAACATCTGCGACAGTGGGAGCGGTCAGCCTTCCAACTATGAATAAATCCTCACATTGTCTGCACGTACCATAGTGAAACATTGTTGCAAATTGCAGGTACACGAGAGCTGGGAACAGCGGTGGTCCCAGGCTGGGAAGCTCACGGGCGGCACCAATCAGAACATGGGGCTCTCTTATCACTGACGCCAGTAATATTAACCAATCCTCAGGAGTCTTCATGTAACAAATCTCATGTATCTAATTGTAGGGACAACCCAGATGTATCACCTGACTACCCTTTGTCCACTAACATTGTCCTCTATATGTGTGCTATACTAACCCTACCACTCGAGCAACCAATTAAGAGTGGCGATAGGTTTTTTTGTAACTTTCTGAAGTGACGCAAGTATAGCGCGTCATAATACAGTAAAAAGGGCCTGCGAGCCCCACGATTGTGTGTGTGTCAGGACGGACGCGTACGCTCCTTGACCCATCCCTGCCGTTTTGTCTAATAAACAGCAGAGTCACCTTGCTCCTTGTGTGTGTCTCATACTCTATCTCATCTGGGATACACGGGAGGAGTTGGGGCCTCCCTCCTGGAGGTCTGCGGACGGCCCGGCCGACCCCCGGCAGAATTTTCCCCCCCGACAAGTTGGAGGCACTGCTGAGATCTGTTTAAGATCGACTTTTATTTTTTACTTTTTCCAGGCACTCCCCGTTGCGAGGAGGCCCGGCGGCGCGGCCCCCTCTGCCGTTGCCCCCTTCTGAGGACTACAGGACCATCGCGGAGCTGCGAGAAGACCGGACAGCGCAATCCGGATATTGGCCCTCGGGAGCCGGTTGAGAAGTATCCCGCCCGCGGTTGGCGAGTGTCCAGACGTGGTCCAGACGAGGGGAGGTGGCGAGCCGCTTGGAGGGGTGCACGCAGTCGAGCGGCCCTGCATCGAGAGAACTTGGTGAGCATGACACGCACAACAAGCAATGCGAAATTGTGAGGGAGGGGGGAGGAAGTAAATAAGGGAGGAGGGAGGTGTTGTACAGATGCGCGGCGAAGGTCTAACAACTTAGTGTTGCCAATGGAATGAATGGTAGCGAAACGAGTGCGAGAGCAGTCGGCTACGTTACGCGAAAGAGGGGGGCGGAGCACGAAAACATCACGTGCGGCCGCTCGTAGACACTGATTGGCCTAGGTCGCGACTACGTGTAAGGGTGGGGTGTGTGTGGTTTCCTACGATTTGGCATTTATTGATCAATGAGTAGATGAGGATCCCTATTGTTCGAGCAAGAAACTCGATAGGTAGATGACGTTTCCCTGTAGGCGGTGCTAGTGCCTAGTTGCCCAATACGGAAGATAATTGGCTGGTTAAGCCCTCCTGTTGAGGGGCGTATCACACGCGAGGCGACGCAGCGTGCGCAGTCCGATTATATTATTGATTTGATTACCTTGTTCCAGGAGTGACAGGAAGACAGCTGTAGGGTTAACGGGGTAGATTGCAAGTGTATTTTGAACTTAAAGAACATAATAAGAATGTACCAGTAGCTCGAAGAGATCGGTGACGTCACCAGTAGGGATTTAATAGGATATCGCGAACACAAGGAACTTTGGTTTTGGAGTGGTGGGGAAGAGAAATATGATAAGGGAGCGGACACGGAGATAAACGATAAACGAGTGGATCGGGAAAGGAGAAGGGGAGAGGGGCGTGGCTGCGCACGGAGAACGCCGGCCACGGCAAGTGTAAAAGGGGAGGAGAACGGGGAAACAGGACGACTGTATAAGAGCGTCGTAAAGGGTACGCAGCCGCAGGGGGCTGCGTGCGCTTCGGCCGCAGGGGGCCGTAAGGGTGTAGTAACAGAAGGGAATAGACAAATGTAAAACCATACATAAAGGATTGTCGTAAGTCCCCACACTTACGGGGCCAGGTAAACAATATAAGGTTGTATATTGTAAACTACTAGTGAAGGGAAGGTAACAACAAGTGGAGCGCTCACTATGTCATACGGGACAGGGTCGGGAGGGTGGGGGAACACCCTCACTACCCCACTACAACACATATGCACCACACTGCCACCCCATAGGGAGAAATTAATTAAGTACAGCATAGAGTGGACCCAGGGGACGGATAACAAAATGTTAACACCATGGCCGCCTAATGGTAGTTTCGATCCATATGCCCAACATTCACTGCTAAACCATCTGCACAATACATACAAGGGGAAGAAGTTGGCAAACCATGTGGAGGTGTTTAACTTATGGAGGATGTTCCAGGGTCCCGACCAGGACCAAATGGAATGTTCACTATGGGGGAAACACCGGAAGAAAAGGAGATTAAGAAAGAAGGAAGGATGGGAAAAAGGGGCGTGAAGCACAAAGAATACGGGGAACGGAGGAGAGGGAGGAGAAAAGATTGATAAATCAGATGACATAAAAAAGGAACGAGCAACGAGATACCCATAACACCGGGAGTGAAAACAGAGGGAGGAGGGTTGTACCCTTTAAGAGAATTAGGAGAAATAGAAGGACAGTTAAGGGCGGCTGAAGGATACTCGAACCCGGCATACAGCCCTCCACCATATGTGGCTCATAGGAAGATGCCAGTGGGGGAGGGGAGGATTGGAGAAGAGCAGACTGTAGAGATAGGAAATGATGAGTGGGTAGCTGCACAGATATTATTAAAATTACGAGGTTCACTAACTGGAGAAGAGAGGGAGGTAGTAAAGAGAACAGACGAGGATAGTGCAAGAGAGAGTGAAATGAGGGGGGAGGAGCTATTACGGCAAAAGGAAGAGATTTTGGAGGAAAGATTAGCAAAGCTAAGGGATGAGCAGAATGAATTGATCAAACAGCTCGAGAGGGAGGAAAGAGAGAGAGTGAGGAAAAGGAAAGAAGGTAAGAACGAATTGGAAAAATTAAGGGAACGAAATGAGGAGCAAAGGAGAGAAGCTGAAAGGGTAAAAGCAGCAGCAGACAGGGTATCAAGAGTAGTGCTGAGAGAGAAGAAGAAGGAAGAAGAAGAAAAGAAAAAGAAATGGAAATATGGAGGAGGAGGATAATATCAGAGACAGCTAAGAAATATGAAGAGGGAAGGTAATAGAGAGTATAGTAGAGAGAGAAAGAGTGAAATGGGAAAGGAAGAAAGAGGATGAAAGAATATTGGAACAGATGAGCAACGAAGTGATGGAGGAATTGAAAAGGAAAAGGGAGGAAAATAGTAGGGAGATGGAGGAGAGAAGTGAAGGGGAAAGAGAAGGGAGGAGTAGGGAGAGTGAAAGATGGGGGGATGTATATAGAAGTAGAGAAGTAGCAACAACATCAGCACTAGGGGGAGCAGTTGGTAACAAAGGAAAAGGAGAAATAGACCTAATAGACTTAGAAACAGTAACAATAAAAGGGAAAAAGGCAGAGTGGGGGGTGCCATTTATGAATGATTTTTGCAGTGAGGAGGAAGAAGGAGTGGAGAGAGAAGGAAGAAAGAGTGAAAGGGAAAGCTTAGATAAGCTATACCTCACTCGAACAAACATAGACTCGCCATGGATCAGTAGGAGAAGGGAGGACCTGGAGAGAAGTGAGGAGGGAGTGCAAGGACTAGTGGAAAGACAAACCCATGAAACCACACCATCCCCATCTCCATCACGCCCTCCCCCATCGCACCCTACATGCTCAACCACCGCACGCTCGCTGCGCAGAATAAAGCTCGCGCCCTTCATGGACGAACTGACACCCTATGCATGTCGGCTTAGAGACCTCCCTAGTCGCAGGCAAGACAGACAAATAAACACGCCCACATTAAATACAGGAAATGACGAAAGGGGAAAGGATGGAGAAGGAGTTAGGAGCAGGGGTAATAAGGACGGAATTGAAGAGGTAAAGGAACCGGAAGAAGAGGAGGGGTGTGAGGACTCGATATTATGGAACGTAAAGGGTGACACAAGACACAACTTAATGCCACTGTTGGAGAGAGGAGGGGTTAGACCACAGTACGTCCCTTGGAAGCATACGGATAAAGAAAATATAAAATGTAGGCTCCCATCACTAAGTGGAGGTGCGGGTAAGTGGATATATGAAATGGAAAAACACACCGCAGGACAGAAACTAGCAGTAGGAGATGTAAAGGGCCTGTTAATATCAATATTAGGGGATAGAGCGGATGACATTTGGAAGAGAGCGGGATTCCATGGGGTAACAATAACAAACACATCGCATGATGGGGCACCATTTGCAAACTGCAGACATGCGCTATGGCAGGCACTGAGAGTACAGTACCCAGACACATCAGACATAGGAGCAATTACTTCCCGTAAGATGCGTGAGAATGAGGATCCTGTTGATTATATCCAGGATATCCAAGAGAAGTGGCGCATGGAAACTAGAGAACAATGGGACAAAACACCAGCCATATTTTATCATATACTAGTACAAGGGCTCCCAGAAGGAGTTCAGAAACAACTAAAGAAAGTAGTGGGAATGGAAGCAAAACCATGGCCAGAAATACAACTGACTATAGTACATCACTGCAGGACATGGCAAGGAAAATGAAACAAAAGGAAGAGGACAGGAAAACAGAAGAGGCTAAACTAGTACAGAAAAAACTTACTAAATACACAATGGAAGGGGCACTAATAACTACGCCCACACCAATGGCCCAAAGCCCCACACAAGTAGTGGCTGCACAAGATCCTGCTCAAATAGCACCTCCACAGACTATAACACAACAAGTGCCGCCACTGCAATTACACGCACCAAACATGGGAGGAGGGTACCCAATGCAAGGAGCTGGGTATTATAGTTATAACAGGGGGAGAGGAGGATTTATGAGAGGGAGAGGATACGGATATAATGCCCAACAGCAGGTGGGAGGACTTAGAAATTCCTACCCCACAGGGCAACCAGTATACCAGGACAACACAGGGAGCTTCCCATGGCAAAGCAGGGAACCACCCGTGTGTTGGAGTTGTGGATTATTAGGACACATGTCACGTACGTGTAGGGTCAGGCCAGGAACACCAGCATGGAATGAACAGGCACAACCTAGGACCTCACAAGAACAGCAGGGCATACAACAACAAGCAATGTCACAACAAGGAGTGACAAACACTATTCCTACCACAACAACAAATAACACAACAACAGCCACTGCCACAACAACAAGTAGCGCTAACACAACAACCCCAAACTCAACAAACGCAATTGGGTAGGGTGACGGTCTTGGGACACAACCCTTACACAGGGAATGGCCAATCATTGTACCCCCAATAGGACAGCCCACAGACGGCCTTGGTGTGTCCCATCCTGTCAGTAACACCTAATAGTGCGGAGGAGCCACGCATAGAGGTAACGATAGGTGACAAAAAATTATCATTCCTTGTTGACACCGGGGCAACCCGGTCTTGCATAAGGGAAGGTAAATTTAAGATGTCAGGCGAAGCCATGAACACCCAAGGATTTTCTGGGGCTAAAGGGTTGGTTCCTTTTACTGATAACGTTCCCTTATCTATTGGAGATTATGATCTGTCAGTTCCACTTTTATATTATAGTGCCTCACCAGTAAATATACTGGGGAGGGACATAATGAACAGGTTGAATATGACGATCTCCTTTACAGAGGATGGCATAATTTGCTCTACTCCAGGGATTAACATGCTCGCAGCACGACAGATTATGCAAGCATACTGTGGACAGACAGCGATTAGGGCGGAGCCAGTAGATGGCGAGCTATTCCAGTATGGAACAGACATGGCATTTGCATGGATGCCAGGGATAGAAGGGAAAATATGGAGGAGGCCAGCAGCCTATCTGTTCCGACCAGAAACACCTGTTAATGAACCAGAAGGAAAGGTGTTTGTAATGGACATTGAGAGCATTATTGCAACAGCTGATTATATTGCTGTGCATGCCCAAGATAAAGAAGGGAGAGCATGGAGGGCAGTGATAGCACTAGCAGAAGGATGTAGGCTGACCCAGGTGTCAGATGAAGAGCTGTTCTCAGAAGAAAAGGAGGAAGGTGAAATGGTGTTCATGATGAGTGTAGAAATATGGCTAAGAGTGGCTCACAAACAAGTAGCACAGAAAATTGCAATGGCACTTGAGGCACCCGCATGCACCCCAGTCCCCTTCTTTAAGGAGGATATGTCAAAGGTGCCCAAATCATTATGGACTATTAGCCCTTATGACGTGGGATGCATAAAAAGCATAGGGGGTGTAAGGATAAAATTGAAAAAAGGTGCCATACTACCAAGAGTGAAACAGTACCCACTGTCAAAAGAGGCAGATGAGGGCATATATGAAACCATAACGGCCCTTATAAACAATGGCATATTGGTCCCCTCAGAGTCACCATGTAACACGGCTGTGTACCCAGTGCGCAAGGCTAAAGGGGGTCTTGGCGCTTCATACAGGACCTCAGGCCCTTGAACAACATAGTAGAAGCAGAGTATCCAGTAACAGCAAACCCGGCCACAATATTGTGTGGCATTCCAGCAGAAGCATCACGATTTACAGTGATTGACCTTAAAAATGCTTTTTTCTCAATACCATTACACCCAGACTCACAAGATTTGACAAGCTTCACTTACCGAAATACAAAGTGGAAACATACCAGATTACCACAGGGGTATTGTGAATCACCCTCAATTTTCAATAGAGTAATACAGATGGATTTGGGTAACGTTGAAGTGGAAAGCACAGTGTTACAGTATGTGGATGACATAATAATTTGCAGTACAAACGAAAGTAAATGCAGAGAGGACTCCTTAAAAATGTTGACGATATTGGCTGAAAAAGGGGTACAAGGTAGACATGGAAAAGATACAATACTGTCAGGAACAGGTACTTTACATTGGCCAACTGATATCCCAACATGGAAGAAAGATTGCACCACAAAGAGCACAGGCCATTTCAAGCACTCTCCAATGCCACAGACTGTGAGAGAACTGCAGCAATTTCTGGGGCTGTGCAACTACTGTAGAGCATGGGTATTTGATTACAGTTCATACATAGGACCCCTGCTTGAGGGTTTGAGGGAAGCCAATAAAGGGGAGAAAAAGTTGGGTGGACTATGGAAATGAGGGAGGCCTTTGATGAATTGAAAGACGCGATATCAACTGCTCCAGTACTGGCATCCCCAGACTATGAGCGACGATTTTTTATATTTTCACATTGCGACTCAGCAGTGATGAAAGCAGTATTGGCCCAAAAAACGAGCATGGGCTATAAACCAGTAGCATTTTACAGCGGTCACTTAGACCCTGTGATGTTAGGTCACTTCCCTTGCGAACAAGGTCTCGCTGCAGCTGCTTTTGCAGTGGAAAAAGCATCAGCAATAACCATGGGGTGTCCAACTACACTGTTTGTGGAACATGCACTATTTGCAATATTGAATAAACCTAAGTCCACACTAACAACGCAGAGGGCATCAGGTTAT
>CM030325.1:987777631-987825537 GCA_002915635.3 Ambystoma mexicanum
CACCCCTTCCTTTCCACATACTTTGCCCGTTCCATCCACATATTTCCACCCGTTCTATCCACCCGTTCTATCCACACGCTCATCCCATACCAACTACGTACTCACCGTTCCAACCATATATTTTGTCTGTTTCAACTGCCTACTTCACCCATTCCATCCACCTACTTCACCCGTTCCATCCACATACTTCACACGTTCCATCCGCATACTTCACCCGCCCAATCCACATACTTCACCCATCCCATCCACATACCTCACCCTTTCCATCCACATACTTCACCATTTCAATCCACATACTACACCCGTTTCGTCTATCCATTTTCCTTGTTTCATCCACATATGTCATCCCTCGTTTCCGTACTTCACCCGTTCCATCCACCAATTTCAGCAGTTCCTTCCATCCATTACACCCATTGCATCCACATACTACACCCGTTCCGACCACATACTTCACCCGTTCCAACCAAAATACAACACCCGTTCCATCCACATACTTCACTCGTTCCATCCACAATACTTCTCCCGTTCCACCCACATACTTCACCTGTTCCATCCACATACTTCACTCATTTCATCCATCCATTTCCCTCTATTAATGTACATATTTCACCCGTCCTTCCACATACTTCACCTGTTCCATCCATCAACTTCACCTGTTCCATCCACATAATTCACCTGTTCCATCCACATACTACACCCGTCCATCCACCTTACTACACCCGTTCCATCCATCTAGGCCCAAAGCAGAGGGGCGAGCCGCTTGTAACTACTACAACTAGTGGGAAATCTTCTGGTTTCCTGGCAGGCCTCTTTAGTGGGGGGTATCTTGGTTTGCTGATCCTGTAATCAGGACCGGCCTTAAGGGCAGGAGCGCCCTGGGCGAATTGGTGCCCCCTTCCTCCTCGGGCACCCATCGTTAACAGGGGGCAGGGAGGAAGGGGCCGGGGCCAGGATGGGCTACTTTTTTTTGTTTTTGTTTTTTTTTACCTCCTCGCTCCGGCCAGGAGGTTAATTAGGGCACGTTAGTATCCCATTGTCAATGAATGAGCCCGCCGCCGCGGGTGCATTCAATGACAATGCAGCGCCTGCCACACCTTCTGCCACCATGCCAGCTCAGGGTAGCCCTTGAAAGACTCCCCCGAGCTGGCATGGTGGGGGGACTAATGCGCCTTTTGTCATCAAAGGCACCCGCGGTGGAGGGGCGCATTTAGCCCGCCGCCGTGGGCGACTTTTACATGAAAAGGCTGCATGCCGCATCTCCTCCCACTACTCCAGCACGGGGGAGCCCTTGAAAGACTCCCCCGAGCTGGCGTGGCGGGGGCTAAAGTTGCCCTGGGGGGCGTGGCACACCGGGCGGTCACCCGGCTTGCCCCCACTAAAGCCGGCTCTGCCTGTAACCTACTCTCCTAGTACCCCCGCTACCTCTATCTCCCCTCACCCTTTTAAGTAAAGAATTTGTTATTAAGCTTGCAGTATTTTTTTGCTCAGTTTTGAGTACATTTTTTGCTGTTATGCATACTACTTTTTAATCCCAATCCAGGGAAAATGTGTTTTAAAATTCACTATTTTCGCCACAAACAATGTGATATGGGGCTATTGTGAAAAACATTTCCAGGGCCACCTTTTATTCCCAGTCCACCCCTGTGCGCACGGTGCTGGGATCCTGGGAGGGTGCACTGCAGGCTGTCTGTTCTGTCTACTTTCACCTTGTGTGTGCCGTGGAGCCCTGCTGCCTCCCTCCTGAGCATTTTCTGTCCACCTACAAGAAACCACCAGGAGCCTACTAATTTTGCTGGGTAAGCGCTTCATTTTGGCAGCCATCGCGCCTGATGTGACGTTTTTCATCATACTGAAAGCAAAATTGTTTAACATCTTCATGCAACGTGCAGATTGTGACAAGAGCAATCTCTATTCTGTATTTCAGCCCTGTTCCTGGGTTTTGCTGCAATTTAGCTTTTGGTGCACTGGAGGCTGTTTGTGCTTCAGTGCCTTCAAGATGGCGGCACCACCTTACCTGCAGTAACTGCCTTGGGCTGGCTACTGGTCTCCCCTCCCATTGGTTGCACAGGTCTAGATAGACCAATCTGAGCAACCGGTAGGCAGAAGCCAGCACCAGAATCCAAGACCCACTACGATGCCCCTGTCTGCTCCCTGTCCGCTACAGGTACGCCCCCCTGGTCGCCTGTGATGCTGTGTGCTCCCCTGCCCCCCCGCATCCCCTGGTTCGTCCTGTGCTCCCTGTTGCCTGTGATGCTGTGTGCTCCCCTAACCCCCACTGGTTGCCTGTGATGCTGTGTGCTCCCTACCCCCCAGGTTGCCTGTGATGCTGTGTGCTCCCTACCCCCCTGGTCACCTGTGATGCTGTGTGCTCCCTCCCACCCCGGTCACCTGTGATGTTATGTGCTACCCTACCCCCCTCCCTGGTCGCCAGTAATACTATGTGCTCCCTACCCCCTTCTGGTGCCTGCTGTGATGTTGTGTGCTCCCCTTCCCCCCGGTGGCCTGTGATGCTGTGTGCTTCCCTACCCCCCCGGTCACCTGTGATGCTGTGTGCTCCCCTACCCCCCCTGGTCGCCTGTGATGGTGTGTGCTCCCCTGCCCCCTCGCTGGTCGCCTGTGATGCTGTGTTCCCCCCCGGCCACCCTGTGAATCTGTGTGCTCCCTTACCCCCCCACTGGTCCACTGTGATGCCATGTGTTCCTTCCCCATGGACACTTGTGATGCTGTGTGCTCCCCTACCCCCCCTGGTCACCTGTGATGCTGTGTGCTCCCCTCCCCCCCCGGTCGCCTGTGATGCTGTGTGCTCCCCTGCCCCCCCCCGCATCCCTGGTCGCCTGTGATGCTCTGTGCTTCCCCTGGCCACCTGTGAATCTGTGTGCTCCCTTAACCCCCCACTGGTCACCTGTGATGCCATGTGTCTCCCCCATGGACGCTTTTGATGCTGTGTGCTCCCCTACCCCCCCTGTCACCTGTGATGTGTGTGCTCCGCTCCACCCCGGTCACCTGTGATGTTATGTGCTACCCTACCCCCTCCTGGTCGCCAGTATACTATGTGTCCCCCTACCCCCTTCTGGTGCCTGCTGTGATGTTGTGTGCTCCCCTTCCCCCCGTGGCCTGTGATGCTGTGTGTCCCCCTCCCCCTGGTCGCCTGTGATGCTGTGTGCCCCCTACCCCCCTGGTCGCCTGTGATGATGTGTGTCCCGCCCCCCGCATCCGCTGGTCGCCTGTGATGCTGTGTTCCCCCCCCGCCACCTGTGATCTGTGTGCTCCCCTTAACCCCCCCATGGTCACCTGTGATGCCATGTGTTCCTTCCCATGGACACTTGTGATGCTGTGTGCTCCCCTACCCCCCTGGTCACCTGTGATGCTGTGTGCTCCCCTCCCCCCGGTCACCTGTGATGCTGTGTGCTCCCTACCCCCTCCCTGGTCACCAGTGATCTGTGTGCACCCCTACCCCCCTCTGGTCGCCTGTTGATGCTGTGTGCTCCCTCCCCCCCTCCCTGGTCGCCTGTGATGCTGTGTGCTCCCCCCCCGGTCACCTGTGAATGCTGTGTGCTCCCTAACCCCCCACTGGTCGCCTGTGATGCTGTTGTCCTCCCCATGGACGCCTGTGATGCGTGTGCTCCCTACCCCCTGGTCACCTGTGATGCTGTGTGCTCCCTTCCCACCCCGGTCACCTGTGATGCTATGTGCTCCCTACCCCCCCTCTGGTCACCTGCTGTGATGTTGTGTGCTCCCTTCCCCCCGGTGGCCTGTGATGCTGTGTGCTTCCCTACCCCCGTCACCTGTGATGCTGTGTGTCTCCTCTACCCCCCTGGTCACCTGTGATGCTGTGTGCTCCCCTCATCCCCCTCCCTGTCGCCTGTGATGCTAGGTGCTCCCCTACCCCCCCTCTTGGTCGCCTGCTGTGATGTGTGTGCTCCCCTCCCCCCGGTGCCTGTGATGCTGTGTGCTTCCCTACCCCCCCCGGTCCCTGTGATGCTGTGTGCTCCCTAACCCCCCTGGTCACCTGCGATGCTGGGTGCTCCCCTCATCCCTCCCACTGGGCACCTGTGATGCTGTGTGCTTCCTACCCCCCTGGTCACCTGTGATGCTGTGTGCCCCCCTGTCACATGTGATGCTGTGTGCCCCCCCTGTCACCTATGATGCTGTGTGTGCCCTCCACCCCCTCTCTTGCCCTTGATGCCCTCCCCCTCCCCGCATCCCATTCTTCCAAGCCTGATAGTGCCCCTAATTCATTTTGGCATTTGCATGCTGCTGCCGCCCTGCAACATGGGGTAGGCACCGTGTATTTGCCCATTAATTTGACATTAGCATTTGTGTGCTGCTGCCACCCTGCAACATGGGGTAGGCACCATGTATTTGCCCATTTCTGGACTTTCACATCTGTCGTGCTGCTGCCGCCCTGCAACATGGGGAGGCACCATGTATTTGCCCATTACTGGACTTTCGCATCTGTGTCCTGCTGCTGCCCTGCAACATGGGGCAGCCACCATGTATTTGCCCATTACTGGACTTTTGCATCTGTGTGCTGCTGCCCTGCCACGGGGGGTAGGCACCTTGTAGTTGCCCACTGCTGGACTTTCGCATCTGTGTGCTGCTGCCGCCCTGCAACATGGGGAAGGCACCATGTATTTGCCCATTACTGGACTTTCTCATCTGTGTCCTGCTGCCGCCCTGCAACATGGGGCAGGCACCATGTATTTGCCCATTACTGGACTTTTGCATCTGTGTGCTGCTACCGCCCTGTCACGGGGGGTAGGCACCTTGTAGTTGCCCACTGCTGGACTTTCGCATTTGTGTGCCATTGCCGCCCTGCAATATGGGGTTGGCACTATGCATTTGCCCATTTCTGGACTTTCGTATCTGTGTGCTGCTGCCGCCCTACAACATGGGGTAGGCACCATGTATTTGCCCATTGCTGGTCTTTCGCATCTGTGTGTTGCTGCCGAACTGCATAATGGGGTAGGCACCATGTAGTTGCCCATTGCTAGACTTTTGCATCTGTGTGATATGCACCTATTATGTCCCCATATGTACTCCTGATGTAATTTCCCGCAACAAGAGGCAAGCTTTTCCAAGTACGTATTTTTTGCACTATCCAGGTCCAATGTATGCCTGGCTGTAACTATTGTAACTTGTTTTCTTCAAACACTTACTGTAACCATATTCTTAAGTTAAGGCGCCTAGATGCCTCTGGGCTTTGTGCGTTATATAAATATCAAATACAATCAACAACAAAAAAAAATACTGCACAATGAACCAGAGGAAAGGTGGCTGTCTTGCTCATAACTGATGGTAGGTAGGAGCTTTATACATTCTAAACATCAGAACACACTGCAATGATCTTGGCGTGGGGCACTACAGTTCTGTGCTGGGATCATGATGGATGTGCTACAGACAGGCAGCCCTGTACACTGTGAAAAGTGCATGGGAGCGAGGGTGTGCTGCAGGCTGTCAGTTCACTCTAGGCACAGAGGACCACCAGCTGGGCAGTGGGTCAGTGATTTTGGCTGGGATTACTCAAGGTCTACTGGCCTATAGGGACTCTGGAGATTTCCTGGTGGGCCTCTGCACCCTGGGCCTCTTGTGTGGGCATTTCCAAATGTTCTCATAAGAAAAGCATTGGGCTCGCTGAAATGTGTCATATGGGGCCACTTTGAACTTTATTTCCAGGGCCTCTTTTGGTCCCAGTGATTATTTCCAGGGCCTCTTTTGGTCCCCAGTGATTATTTCCAGGGCTCTTTTGGTCCCAGTGATTATTCCAGGGCCTCTTTGGTCCCCAGTGATTATTTCCAGGGCCTCTTTTAGTTCCCAGTCCACCCCTGAGCACTGTAAGGCCCCAATTATGCCAGCTTTATAATTTCTTCATAATATAACACAGTGTTCATTGATCTTGGCAGGGAGCCCCACAGTGCTTCAAAGCCAGACCAGTGGCATTTAAGCACTCTGCAAATGCTACATATCACAGCACACTTTGCGGGAATCCTAATGAGATGTGAAAGGATTCCAAACGTCTCCCGGGATTCCCCGCTAGTGTGAAACAGTAGCATGTTGCACTCAGAAGCACTGCCGACAGCAGAGGGCGCAACAGCTCAGAAGAAGGGCGATTCCAGGCTGCAATGCAGTACACCCATAGAGTGCTTTCCTGTGCATGGAGCCCTTGCAGAAAGGCACTCTGTCCCAGGGGCTGTGCATAGCATGTCTCAGCTTCTGGAGTAGTTCATTGGGATGCTGTAAAGACAATGTAGCCAGCAACTGCCGATCTAGGGCATTCTTCCAGTCTTGCCTCAATATCCATCCGTGTCCTAAACCCACACACCTGGGTCTTGCCAGCACCGCAGGGCTCTTACTCTATCAGAATTGTCCCTGGACCTAGAATGATAGCAACATCGTCTGTCGCCTCACCCCTCCCCTTACTGGTTTTTTCCTCCCCAAGCCCCTCTCCAGCACTATCTGAAATGTCGTCAGGCCTACTACGATAGTCGCTAGTTTTGTTCCTCCCCTCCCTTTCTGCACCCCTCTCCCTCACCTTTTGTTTTTCCCCAGCTCTACGAGAAATGCCATCAGGCCTAGTACGGTAGTCGCCTGTCTGTTTCAATTTCCTTCCCACTCTCCCCTCCCTTCCTTATCTATGTCTTAGCTCTTGCAGTATCTGAAATGTCATCAGCCCAAGTACGATAGTTAATTTCACATCCTTACTGTTCATGGCTTGTAAGAATGTAATTGTATTTTCCATTGTTCCCTCCCTTGCCTTGAAGCACTTTGAAACTCATTGTGTATAGGTGCTATATAAATAAACTATCATATCATATCATATCCCACCTCTTGACTTAGTCACTGGAAGCGCCTCTCGCAATAAAGAAGGCCTTCTCACTCAATGGTCCCATTGCCTTTAATTCAGTCTCACCCTAGGCTGGGCTCATGTCCCCGTTTAATGTATTGCAGTCTCACTTGTAGGCGGCCTCCATGGCTCTGTTGCCTGCAATGGTCTCTCATGCTTGGTCTCAATGGTCTCTCGCATGCTTGGCCTCAAGAGTTCAGCATTTTGTTCTCACAGCGGGGAGCGGGATAACTTTTGTGTGTGTGAAATCTCAAACGTTGGCCTAGAACTCCTCAAATCTCAGACTTATAATTGAGCTTTTGGGATGCCTACGAAAGGGCTACAGTAGAGTCTTGTTGGTGGCGGTATAGGAACAGCGACAGGTCAAAACAGTGGCCACCCACAGCCGAGCAGCTTTACAGAGAGCCCATTAACCTAGCATCACTCTTAATGTCCCTATAGTTTAGCCATCTGCAATATTTGGCTATCTAGGTGTTTTGGACTACAACTCCCATCATCCAATGTCAGTATAGTAAATGGTGAGGGATCATGGGAGTTGTAGTAAAACAAAATCTAGGGAGCCTTGGTCTATTTATTTATGTATTTCATTTGTAAAGTGCATGCATAACCCAGAGGCATTGAGGCACTGTTGCACATACAAGTCATTTACAGATACGGCGAACATAGTCAGACATTCGGATACAGGTGGAAAGACAGAGTGAAGTAGGTAGGTTTACAATCGGTTGCAAACTGAAAGTGTTGCACTAGTCATTCTGAGCAGACCAGGATGGGGAGACCATGGGCAGTTGGCTAGGTGGAAGGGCCGGTAGACTAAGTGGTAAGGGGGGATTAGGAGAAGAGTTGGGTTGTGAGCCCACAGCTGAAGCTTTCCAGTCAAAGATTGCCTTCACTTGGAATTGAAAAGCAATTTTCACAAAGAGAGACAGTAGCTATGCACAGTGTGGGGGCCGTTCTGCCTGTGACGTCTCCCCCTTGGTAAACATACCAAGAACTCTCCCCAGACATACACAGGCTATAAACTAGTGAAATAATGGGTCGGGGCTCCCCAAGTTGCCCTCTGCCTGGTAACTTTTCTTCTCTGCCACATGTGGGGGGTCATCGCCAGGGCATCCACGTGCATTCTCCGCAAAGGGCTTTTGCAACACATGCGCTATGACCATTTGCAACATTTTAGAGCTGTCCACTGATTAAAGCTGGCGGTATGTTAATAACTCGTAAAGATACAAGACACGAGGCCCTCGCTGCCGGACTGCAGGGCTCCAGAGGCGCTCCGTTAACACTGATTTATTATAATTTCACGTATAGCAAAGCGCTGCAAACGCACGTGCTTCTAGTGCTCTGAGCCGACCCCAACATGGAAAGTGCATGGACTTTCGCTAACACTCGTTTCTGCAAAGTGAACTGGATGCACGCTTTTCCAGAACACACTGCAGAGATTACAAATATTCTTTTTTAAGAACGAAGACATTGCATTGATATTTGTTTGGGATAGCAGCATCTTAATGGGGACCCGCAGTTTGTGAGGGGCAAAGGGGCGAGTAGGCACCAGTGTGAGCTTTGTGCCCGAGGGGTGACTGCAAATATTTTCCAGGTGAATGACTCTTGACCCATTCATGCCTTTCGGAGGTAGCAGCCTGTTGTGAAGGCTCCAACCTTGAATTGCCCATATATCCTTCCCCCAAAATGTGAGCTGGTGATAAATAAATAAGTGAGCACCCCTACATTCTGGCTTTTGCTCCTTAATTTTTATTGTTGCCCTTAAGCATCTTACTGTGCAAGATTGGCCGCTTTTAACACCCGCATTTCTGCTTTGGTATTTCAGGTGTGGCCAGTCTGCCTTCACCCCGAAGGGCCAGGCGAGTCGAGATGGACATGCGCAAGAAAGAAATGGAGCTGCTCAGCAACAGCATCGCGGCCTACGCGTATATACGCGGTAAGAGCTCAGTGGAGTGTGGGAGAGGACGTCCAAAAATGCAATGCTCTGATGGGGCATAGCAAGTCCAGCGCTGGCCAATCAGGGCAGGCCCTTTTAAAATGTTCAGGGTTTCTTAACAGAAGCAGGCATGTAAGTTGGAATGTGGACCCAAACAAAACGTTCTCAGGGAAAAACTTGGTGGGGGTCATAAATGCTCTTAGGTTTATGTATGTAGGTTTATTGACCTGGCAACCCTGTTTCCCTGTGTGCCCGAAAGCCTTTACTCGAATGTGAAACTGCTGGGGGGGGTATCACCTGCAACCTTCAAGGAGACTCCAATATAAATCCAACCACATCTTCACAAACCTGGCCTATACCCGCTATACCCCGCTTTAGCACCCGCAGGCCTGTGGGCGAGTTGGTGCTTAATAAAAGTAGAATACCCACCGGCCCTACCCAGATAAAGGAAGATGGAGCTGTTATAAATCAAGAAACGCTTCATCATAGAATATAAAGGAACTAGTATACACGGGCAAAAGTGCAGGTTTTCATTCACACAGTAGGACCACTATAGATCCCAAGCCTACAGCTCCCTCTAGCTGTGACAACAGCAAAGCTATTCACATTGGACCACTGTATATCCTCAGACACAGCTCCCTCTAGTGGAGCATGTATAATCGAGGGGGTTGGTAGCCGCCGGAAAAATTAGACCATTCTCAAATTGTGGAATGTAGTATTGTTTGTAAGAAACTGTAGTGGTGTTGGAATTAATCACCTTAACCCCAGCGTACTAAATATTCAAATTATCTCCGCATTTTAGAGACATCACTAATGTTGTTAGAATAAATCATAACGACTTTTCTACATCCCTTACTTCAGGGGACATGTGTTTATTTACATGTATTATAAGTAAAAAATCAAAGAAACAACATATAAGCATACAAAAATTATTGACATTACATATAGTCAAGGAATGGAGACATCGTTTGGAACCAGATTTCCCCATATCTAAGTCAAAACATAGGATCTGGAAATGGAAAACAATGCTGGATTTAGTAGTAGATTATTTTCTGTATAAAAACCATTCTTGAAAATCAATTAGCTCCTAATATTCAAAAACAGAAAAAAAGAGAGAAGAAAAACCAACTAGACAAACGTGATTTTTGCTAATATAGTGATCTTCAAGTGAAGCAATGCTGGATTGTAATCCATACAGTAATAACACAACAGATTTATGATGCAATATTAACAAAACAGTAATGGCCAAGATTCAATACATTCAAGGTATGTGGCCTAACTTTTCTATCCCCTAAGGGCTGTTGAATCAGGAAAAGTTCTATTTGTGGTGGAATCTTGCGTATTGATAGGGTGGTTGCCAATCCTTGGTCTACGTCGGGAACTGAAAATCCCTGGTGTTTAGCTAACAGCAGGTTGAGGCCTGCTGCAGTGACGTTTCGGCTTCTGAATGGACAGCCTTCTTCTGGGCCAGTAGGATTGAGAAAGCCTACAATAATGTGTAAGAAAGAAAAAACATAAATAATCTATTTTGAAAAGTATACTAGCTCTAATTTTTGTATTAAGAGCAAGTGTAACTGGGTCTGCAGTTTAAAAAAAGGGGGGAAAACAAAAGCGCAGAAACACATGTGAATGTGTGTTCTGGAATGGGAGGGAAGTAAAATTAGACTCACCTTGGGTGTGTCCGGGCTGGGCAGGGAAGGGTCGTGATGGAACTTGTGGACTGCGTGTGTGACCTTAATGTTGTCTTCACAATAGGATCTTGTGTAAGCGGGAATGTCCGCTGGGAAGCTAAAGATCAAAACACACAACAAAGGAAAAGGCGTGTGAAGATGCGAGCATAAATTACTATGTACATATAAACTATGCCAACTGGTTGTCATAAGGCTTGAAGGTATCAAAGTAGGGCATACAACTTAATCATACCTGGGCACTGGGACAGGCTGTTGTAAGGCTGCACCGGGCGTGTAACTATGCGGTTGTGTGAGGCCAGAATCAATCAAGGGCAGAATGCACTAGACAGTTCGTATCGATGTATTTCCTATAAAGTGCAAAAGGGCAGGATTAAGGAAAAATGCATAAGAAAAAGCCGTGCTGTATTCGTTAGGGAAGTGTAAGTCCCCGGAAGAATCTGCTATAAAATCGAGCCTTACCTTAACAGAGTTGAAGGGAAGGAGTAACGTGATTCTAATAATCCACTGCGTGATGGTGGGGAGCTTGGAGCTGCGTCCGGGATGTATTGCACCGGGACGGTGTGTTGCTGGCTACGCGCATGCGTTTTCGACTGATATTCAGAGTGGTGCAAAATGCGCATGTGTCAGAAGTGAGGTCCGAGCTGCTAATCTACTTCGCGCATGCACTGTAACGGCTGCGTGTACCAAGAGGTACCTGCCTTGCGCTCAGGTTATGGGGCCATCCGAAAATGTCAGCAGATACTGTCCCTGACTAACGTGGGTGTTGTAGATCAGGGCCTCTGTGTGCTGTACCCGTGGACGACCAGGGACGCTACTCAGCTCGCGCATGCGCTGCGAGGATCGCGTCTGCTGCAAGCCGTCCGTTCATATGTGCGGGTTATGGTGATCCGTAACAGTGACGTATGAAGAGAGCCCTGGGGGAAGGCTGGAGCCGAGATGATAAAGTAAGATTCTAGTTGCACAAGATATATGCTATTTTCAAATAAACAACTCGCTCAGGAAGCGGGCCGTTGTTGGTTGGCTCAGTGTGCCCTATTGGTGACGTAGGGCTGAGGACGGGGAGAATAAGTGTGTGTAAGTCTCCCACTGACCTCAGAGTATTATAATGCAGGTATATACTGCCCATATAAAAGGGGACCATGAGTTGGAGATGGCAATGGGCTTATATCCCTGGGTGAGAAGTTGCAGGGGGCGGTGTTCAATCCGTGAGGTTCTGGAAGGGGCATTATGCGTGTAAACCCCGAGGGGGTAGCAAAGCAACATAGGGTAGATGATATATCACGATAAAAAGCAGTCCTAGTGTCATCTGGGGATATTATATCTACTGGGTAATGGGGTGAAATTAGTCTATGACACAGGGAAGGACTTTTAGTGTAGAAACCATTCTTACTGTATCCTGGCCTGCAACGTGTCAAAACGAATTTTGTGTCAGCCGACTCATAAAAGATTGTTCAGTTGTGGTGGTAATTATCTGGAGGGGAGGCTTCATTCAATCCGTATTCAATTGTCCGTAGTTTAAAAATCCACCAAGCCTCCTTATGGTTTAGAGCATTTTTGATGTTAGAGGTGTTCTGAATTTTATCAAGGACCCACCATTTCAACTGGTCTTGTGTGTGTTTAAATTCCAGAAAGTGAGGAACCAATGGTGCTGTGGTGGCATGGCATCTTATTTTAGAACGATGTTCGCCAATGCGTTTGTGTACCGGTCTTTTAGTTTGTCCCACGTACCGGAGACCACAAGGACATTCTATGGCATATATCACATTGGGTGTCTTACAATTGGTGAATTGTCGAAGGTACCATTCTCTGCCTTCGATTGTAAAAGATTTAGTTTTGCTTGTGTACTTGCAGGCTGTGCAGTTACCACATGGATGGTGGCCTATTAGTGTTCTGAGATCCCAGAGCCCTGTTCTGGTTGTCTTTTTGGCAAGCGGGCATGAGTGAGCCATTCACTAAGATTTTTAGATCTTTTGAGAGCCATCCTGGGTAATGGTTCCTCCGGAAGATTTTGGTGAACAAGAGGCCAGAATTGTTTGATAATTTTCTTGATACTATTGGTGTCTGGTCCAAAAGTAGTCACACAGGTAATTCGGTCTTCTTGTATGTCATGATTCTTAGGTTGGAGTAAAGTTTCCCTCTCTAGCTCTCTAGTGGAGCATTCTGTGTGTTCGGGCAGCCTCCACTGCGCATGTCGGCACCGGACAAACATACATCTGGCCTTTTATTATATAGTATGATAGCTTTAAAGTTCAAAAAAAGTTTTACTGTAAAGTTTTTAACTATTCCACACAAGTATAGGTGTACTTTTCAGAGCAATTTTTCCAGAAACATTTCACTTTAAAGAGTCTGGAAACATGCATTTGTATAACAACAATATTATATCTTGCTGTAAAGTATCAGACGTTGCTCATAAAATGATAGAATATATGTGACTATAAAATATACTAAGATATATTATATTGTGGTTCTACTGTTCAAGGCGATGCAGAAGTTGCAGTTTATCGATTAGACAGACCGTTTAATTCACCAGTTGACGACGCTCTTGTTGATTCATGATTCCACCCTTTTTGATCAATGTCTAAACCTTCCTGTCTTTCTCCCTCAGATAATCCAGAGAGTTTTGGCCTCTATTTCGTCCTGGGGGTCTGCTTTGGACTGGTTTTGACCCTCTGCTTGTTGGTCATCCGCATCTCCTGCCAGCCTCGCGCTCACACTCTCCCAAGAAAGCCCAGAAAGAGCTTGAAAGATTACAGCAAGGAAGAGGAGTGCGCCGGCACACAACCGGAAGAAGAGGAGGAGGAGAGCGACAACAACGAGGAGGCCGAAACGCTTAATCTCACCACCGATATCCCCCTGGGCAACCACAGCCCCACCAACGATGGGACGTTGACTATCAACGTGTTCACATCTGCTGAAGAACTGGAGCGGGCCCAGAGACTGGAGGAGCGGGAACGCATTATCCGGGAAATCTGGAGGAATGGACAGCCGGACATTTTGGGCACGGGCACTGGCACTATTGGAAGAGTCCATTACTATTGAGCCGGCGTGGGGTGCAGGACATATCTCTAGCAATCTCACAATGATGCCTTTTTGAGTTCCTGATCTGTGACCAGGGCCAGCTGCGGAGCCGGGGTGCAGTGAACCTCAATGAATGTGGGGTCTTCCAGGCAGACGCTGTAGAATGCCGGTCCCGGCAAGAGGTGGTCAATTGTGCAATGTTGCTGATAAACAGTAACCTCCAGTTCAGAGAAACAGCCATGTCCCTTGCGGCCCTTACTCTTGCCGTGGGCAAGCGTACCAGTCAAAGGAAGGATCTGCCTTCGTGCATGCGTCTTGCTGCAATGCTCCATCCAACAATGGTGCATACAGGTAGTTTTGTGTACAGGGTGTGCAATACAAGCACTCATTAATGCATTTCTTCTTATCCCGGCATCCAAACTATTGCAGGACGATGGAGAGGATGCTGGCGACAGCAGACAGATCTTTGTACGACTACCCAATACACCAATCAATCGCTGACAAGTAGAGGAAAGGTCACCATTTTGAACATTGTTATTTCCTTGCAAACAAGATTTGGCGTTGTCAAATCCCATGGTGGTTACGCCATGTTGCACAACAGAACATTCCCGATTGTTTTTCTTCGATCAGATTGTAGGACCAGGGTGCCTTTCTCATGTTATGTTATGTTGATTTATACTGCTCACTGCTACCATTTGCATGGTCTCCAGGCGCTCAGTTGACCAATAGCCGGCAAGGAGATCTTATTGTTCGATTCTGTAGACATTGCCATGGGATGGGACCTTTGGGGTTGTGTTTCCAGGACTTAGCATCCTCCGATGAACACACAGACTCAACTGTATGGTACCGTAGGTCATGAAAAGTCATGTTGGCGTGAAAATTACATGAACTCAAAATCAGCTGTATGACAAGGTTTGTCAAGTGAAGGTTGACATGACCCCAAAGCCAAGGTAGAGGCGTCATCCATTAAACTGAGTTTGGGTCCAGAGGAGTTGACTTCGCAAATGGAATACATTGCACAAAAGGAATATGTCCTGGGCAGGTTTTTTGAATAACTTAGTTGTGGAAGTGAGACTGCATTTTCTTGGGACAGTGCAATGCAGCCCAGCTTTTTAGTAGCAAACCTATTAGATGATGGGTGCAAGGACGCCGAGCATGGTATTTCCTGGGGTAGGGAGTGTGGGGCGGGGGATGGGGTGCAGTAGTCAAATATTGAACAAACACACATGTGGAAATACCTATAGACACATGGATACTGAAAGGGGGACTGGAGAGGGATATAGACATATAGAGATATTTCTGAAAATCCTGGTGTCGCCAGGCTGGGACAGAGTCAGTCACAAGTCAGTAGCAACTGACATGTTGCCGACTCTTTCCTCTTCCGATTGGCCCTCCAAAAATACCAAAGTAAACCAAAATGCCTGAACCTCTCCCAATTTCCAGTGAGCCAATACAGCGCTGCACTTCCTCATTCTGAAACAGCCATGTGACTCCTTCCAGCCAATCACTGACAACGAACAGTTCGCATTTTGATAAAATGGTGGAATGCCACTGTTTTGTTATTTTAAAAGGTAAGAATTCGACTCTGGCCTAGTTTCTTGAATGCCCAGACAGATTCTCTTTGTCAACTCTTGGAACGGTTGAGCGCCGAGAAGCGAATTCTCTCCGGAGAGCAGTCGAAAGGCACAATGACATCAGCTGGTTTCTGGAGGAGCGGGGCTGCGGTGTGGGGTTTTAGCCGCATGGTGGTCTGTGGGAGAACTCACTGAGTTCTCTGAATATTCAATATTTGGGATCAAGGTGGAGTTCCTACGGCTTGTCAGGAAGTTGAACGCCCCACGAGGAGCAAAGCCTAACCCGTAAGAGTTTCACATCCCCCCAGCCACCCCAAATTCATCTGAACACACAGACCTGTCCCTATTATACATCACTTCAGAGAAGGCGAGAGAGCTCAGCGGATGTGAACGGATCCAAAAGCACAGCCCCAGTGCTGAGACAGCTGCATGCAGAGGAAGGTGGCCCCCACATGTGGGTCGATAGGGGGCCAGGAAAATAGGACACAGAAAAACAAAACACGTTCCAACTCCCAGATAAAGAGAAATACCGATTCAGCAATGAGCCCCTTGGGGTGCTCTGGCACGGTCGGACATGTGGGATGGAAACCCTACAAATCCGGCTACTCGGATTCCCACCATTTACATTTCAGCTTCCATGACCCTGCGGAATTCCAAAATGGCTGCTCTGGGTTCAGAACACTGGTAACCTTTCGTTACATTTCAAGGCAGTGGGGATTCAACTCTGTAAAGGCGCTGCTTGCTGGTGGAGCGCCACCATTTTCTATTTTCTTAAATTATGAACTGCACAGCAGGCCTGTGTTTTAAAAAAATGCCTAAATGGAGTTGGGTATGGCGCATGCACAACAGAGGAGAACCAATTCACATAGCCTTACCCACTCATTCAACCATTTATCTACTCACCTACCCACTGACCTTTCACACACTCATTCATATCTCTTCACTCAACCGTTCAATCAATTGCTCATTCACTCGCTCACTCATTCACCCTCGCTCACTCATTCATTCACTCACTCATTCCCACAATCCTTCAAAGTGGCCTTGCGCTTACGGTACATGTTTTCAGGGAATGCGCTTCCTACTCACTAAGCCGTCCCTTCCCCAACCAAGAAATCGGTCTCTCTGACTCTCAAGAAAGCCCAACTTTAACTCCTGTTGAAATAGAATTCGTGTGTTTCGATGCGCAGAGAAAAAGGTTTCATTGGAAGCTTAAAATTGCACCTCACACAGGTTGCAGTAGTTGAAGAAATGTGGCACCGCCAGGCAGGTGGTGACCTGGAGGGGTAAGTGAAGGGGTACCTACAGCAGATACAAAGGAGCTGTGATCTACCTCCTAGCTTTACCCTATGAACCTATGAGACCTAATCCTGGCTGACCAAGCTGAGTGATCCTGTGCAAATCACTTTTAGTTCCTGTGCCTTAGTCACCTTGTCGTCCAAAAATTGTGACTGCCTTGTACACCACCAAGCTCCAATATTTCATGTTATATATATATATTTTCTAAAGCATGTGTATGCTAACTATCTTACTTTCTAAGGTCAATAATATTTTTCCAGCCAAAAATACATTCCTCAGGTTTCTTTCTAAGGAATTCTCTCTGGCTTCAATGAAAGACAATTGCTCCCTGAAACATCTCGCACCTTAGGAGTTCTCCAACACTGGAGTGTGGAGAGGCTGAAACTGCCTCCTATTCTTAAGAAGGCCTGCTCTTAAGAAATCCCTACTTTTCTGATATCCAAGCAGGGGAAGTAAACAGGCCATCCCTGACTGCTAATTCTACATTTCGCTGCCTGTTGGTGGGCCCCATACTTCCCGGCTGGACACGTGTGACTTTGAGACATGACCGCCTTACAGGCTGGGTCCTCACTACATGGAGAAAACATGGAAGTAGTCTTGCTTTTGCAAGAAGGGACTGCGTCCAGCGAGACCTCACCACCACGCCCTCGGGATCCTTGCTACAGCTCATGTAGGACGCAGCTTTAATGGCAAGTGTGCCTTGTTCCATACAAAGAGGACGATTACTGCACTTTGTAAATGATGTTTTAATTTACGTTGTCATGTATGTGTTTAAATGTTATGCAGATTGTTGAAATAACGGCTGGACTTTCACCGATTCCATTGGTAGGGTTTTCTTTGAAGAAGACACTAATGTGGTGCTTTTTTTAAAAAAAAAACAAATACACTACCGTTCTTGACTTCAACATGGTGTAGTACATTTTGTATTTTTTTACTGTCAATGCTTACTCTAACAAGTTCATTATTCTAATAATGGCTATAGAGTTCCAATAGAAGGGTCTTAATTTTGATTTGAATTGCATGGATTGGACTTTCTCCTCACTTGCAGTCACTTTGGCCCCCCAAAGCCCTCCCCCACCCCTTTACCTGCCCCCTCGCACACAAACACTTTTCTTTCCTCTGTCCTTGTAGCCTTTCTTTTTCTCATGGAACACTGACAACACGGAGGACGTTTTTGCCTGACTCTAAGATGGCTGCTGATTAAATTATGGAATAGGCTCCTTACTGACTAGACTGGCTATGTTAGTGATGATGCCACAAGAGCCTCGTGTGGTATTTTTTTGTCTCTTCAGCAAAGACATTCCAGTGAATGAAAGAAAAAAGCAGACCTGATTTATTCACGTTCGGCCATGCTGTGACATGCGCCGTTGCTGAGTATAAAAGGGAATAGATGAAAACGTCCTCATTGTTTGTAAATATGAACCCGCTCCATGCAGGGGTGCGGGTATTATCACTGTAAACAATCTCTGTTTGTTGAAGCTCTTCTCGCCATTGCTCCTGAAAAGTAGGGATCTAGGACATATTTGGCGTCACGTTATAGACTGGAAATCTCACGACCGGTAAAGAGAGGCGCTGCTATCCCGACCGCAAACACAAGTAACTACACAGATGATATGTGGCGAGTCGAGACATGTGACCTACATATTGTAGGTTTTCTGAAAAATACAAGCACAGCAAACGATGCCAGCAATTCTTTCAGAGAAGCCTGGCAAGGTCACGCTTTTAAGAGACAGTGAACCAGATTCTCAAAACCTTTTTTGACGAGCGAATCTCATAACATGCACTAAAAAAAGGAGCAGCCCAATTCAAGATGGGCATAGGAATGAGCGAGTATTAGATGCACAAAATATATGGGGATAGAGGGGCACTCCTGTGTTCAAAGTATGAGTACCCAAAGGGATGAGTATTCCTGATAAGCTTCTAGAGTGGTAATGGTTGTGAGTGAAGTCTCAAGACCACTAGAGACTATGAGGAAAAATAACCAAAACGTGACTTGTCATATGCTGACAAGTGGCCCCACTATGCACTCCTGTGGGAATACTAAGTCCCAATTTTTAGTTCAACTCGTGTGTTGAATCTACCCAACTACTCGGGTTTCACCCAGACACGGTATCGAATTTTGTTACTGAATAGTGTTTCAAAGTATAATCAATACAGGTTATTATTGCCTGTGTTAATAGAAGGTTACTCTAATGGGGACCTTCAAGTAGCCCCTCCCATTTGATTACCACAGCGCTAAATGAAAAGAATAATTAAATACAACTTCAATCAGTTAGTTTTCAAATTATAATTAGGAAGTCAATGGCCGTCATTAGGACTCCGGCGGAAAACCATGGTGCTATTAATTAGCACCATGGTCGATGCCGGAGTCCGCCATGGCGGAATGGGGAATTACCACCCCATTCCAAGGTTGGCGGGGCGGTAATTCCCCATGCCACCATGGCCCTTCCCCATTCCCATTCTTGCCCCATAGGGCATAATGGGAATGGGGAAGGCGGTAAATACGGTAACGCAAATTGCGGTACCGTACTTGCCTTGAGAGTCCCTTTGCGGGGGCCCCTACTTTAACAGCTGGTCAAGACCAGCCGTTAAGGTCGGGTCCCGCAAAGGGACCTCGTAGTCAGGAGTTAAGGGTTTAACGGCGCTAACACCTTTTACGGCGCCGTTAACCCCTTAACACCAGGGTCGTAATGACCCCCAATGTCAAAAGGAAATAATTTAATTCAAATACATTGGTACAAGTGTACATGAACATATATGTTAATGTTAATGTTAAAGGATATTTGTACCGTGCACTATCACCACCAGAGTGGTCCCCTGGCGTTCTGGTGGCTCTGAAAAAGGGGAAAGGGGGGGTGGTGAGTTAGTGGGAATAAGCTGGAAAAGTGCAAGAGAGCTGTGATGGGCTGTTGGCGGCCACAGCCCGGTGGGTCCATTGGCTGGGCTTGGGTTGTTTTACAGTCGGTAGTCGTCGTGTGCTGTTGTGCGAGTCTATGTGTGGTTTGTTTTGTTGTTGCAGTGTAGTGAAGTTTGTGTGGCTTGTTGTGTAGTAGGATTGTGGTTGTGTTTGGTTAGAGTTTGAGAGGTGTATGCAGAGGGGTGAAATTGTTAGTGGATTGATTAATTGGCATTTCTGTCCTTGCAATTATGTCTAGGTGTGATGCTTGCTATCATTCACTATTCCATCTGAGTGAGGCACTTGCTAATCTTCAACATCCTATCTAGATGTGAGGCAGGCCAGTGATCACGATTCCATCCAAGTGTGACACCTGGAAACATTCACATTTTCATCCAAGTGTGGCACATGCTATCATTCACATTTCAATTTAGATGCGACGCAGGCTAATGTTCATGATTCCATCTAAGTGTGGCACCTGCTAACATTCATAATCCTATCTAGATGTGACGCAGGCTAATGTTCACAATTCCATCTAAGTGTGGACATGCTAATATTCACAATTCTAACTGAGTGTGGACATGCCAATGTTCACCATTCCATCTAGATGCGACGCAGGCTAATGTTCACAATTCCATCTAGATGCGACGCAGGCTAATGTTCACAATTCCATCTAAGTATGGACATGCTAATATTTACAATTCTATATAAGTGTGGACATGCTCATATTTACAATTCTATCTAAGTGTGGGTATGCTAATGTTCACAATTCTATATAAGTGTGGACAAGCTTATATTTACAATTATATCTAAGTGTGGGCATGCTAATATTTACAATTCTAACTGAGTGTGGACATGCTAATATTTACAATTCTAACTGAGTGTGGACATGCCAATGTTCACCATTCCATCTAGATGCGACGCAGGCTAATGTTCAGGGTTCTCTTTAGGTGTGGCCATGCTAACATTCATAATCTTATCTAGATGTGACGCAGGCTAATGTTCACAATTCCATCAAAGTGCGGAACATGCTAACAACATATACAACAAGTGTCTTCATTGCTGCTTTGTGTTCCACTCCATAGTTGTGTTATTCATTCCACACAGCTATTAAATACAAAGTTCTGAACACAGTTCTCCACCAGGTGTCTATTGGTTCACATATATTAGGCTCCTATACAGATGTCTTCAGGGCTTTTGAGAGCCTATTCTTAAACATACATGTCCAAATTGCATGTCCAGATGTAGATAATCACATCAGTGATGGTTGTTGCAAGTCCAGGGACAGATCAGACTGTCTAGACCTAGAAGGAAGGGAGAAGAAACCCTTTATCTAGTCTCAGTACTAAATCTACTTCGTGCCCCATGTTTGGCTGTGCAACGACACCGCATTGTGTTATGTGTGCAAGCCGCGTGCATTCAAAATCTCGCGTCTTAGATGCACTCTTTCAGAGCCCCTTTTTCCCCCTTCTGCCGTTTGTGCAAATAAGGGATAATTTTTGGGCATTTAAAAGCACATCCCAAATTCACAAACTGAATGCACCTTTAAATGTGCAGAAAGCACGGTCACCCCCTTTCGGTGCATAGAGAGGCCCAAATCACGACAGTGGGCCTCATTACACGGATGGCGTTAGGGATTTACCGTACCGGTATACCGTACGGTAAATCCCTACCGCCTTACTACGAGGTCCCTTTGCGGGTTGGGGGATTTAACGCCTGCTTTTTGCAGGCGTTAAAATCCAACCCGCTAAGGGACCTCGGAGCAAATTACGGCACCGCAAAATTGCGGTGCCGTAATTAGCGCCTTCCCCATTCCCATAGAGCCCTATGGGGCAGAAATGGGAATGGGGAAGGGCAATGGCGGAAGGGGGATTTACCGCCCTCCAACCTTGGAATGGGCGGTAAATCCCTTTCCGCCAAGGCGGTGCCGGTATTTTACCGGCATGAGCCATGGCGCTAATAGCGCCATGGCTCACCGCTTACCGTGTAATGAGGCCCAGTGTCTTTTCTGACCATGGCATATTTTTTTTTATTTTTTAAAAAGGTCATACTTGCAGTTCCATCCCCTAAAACTGGGATGGAAATGATCTTTTTCAGGCATTTCACCTAGACAAGTCCTTTAACGGCCGTCTTGGTTAAATGCGCTCCCAGCAATCATTTGATTGCTGGGAGCCTGTAATACATTAGTTTTGGGCCAAGCTTCTCTGGCACAAATGCATGCAAAGGGGGGTCCCGGCCCTCCTGAAATGCTCACTTTGAGAATTAGCAACAAGGGGACGGGACTTCACATCTTTGCGCCACTGTCCAGCCCCTCCTGAAATGCTCACCTTTCTGAAGTAGCAACAATGGGGCGGGACCTCATATCTTTGCGACAATGTCAAGGCCTCCTGAAAGGCCCAGGTCACCCTTGTGAATTAATAACAGGGGGCGGGACCTCACATCTTTGCGCCACTGTCCAGGCCCTCCTGAAAGGCCCAGGTCACCTTTGTGAATTAGTAACATGGGGCGGATCTCACATCTTTGCGCCACTGTCCAGGCCCTCCTGAAAGGCCCAGGTCACCTTTGTGAATTAGTAACAGGGGCGGGACCTCACATCTTTGCGACAATGTCCAGGCCCTCCTGAAAGGCCCAGGTCACCTTTGTGAATTAGCAACAAGGGGGCGGGACCTCATATCTTTGCGCCACTCTTCAAGTCCTCCTGAAATGCTCACCTTTGTGAAGTAGCAACAAGGGGCGGGACTCACATCTTTGCGCCACTGTCCAGGCCCACCTGAAATGCCCAGTTCACCCTTGTGAATTAGTAACAGGGGGCGGGACCTCACATCTTTGCGCCACTGTCCAGGCCTCAAGAAATGCCCAGGTCACCTTTTTTAAATTAGTAACAGGGGGCGGGACTTCACATCTTTGCGCCACTGTCCAGCCACTCCTGAAATGCTCACCTTTGTGAAGTAGCAACAAGGGGGCGGGACTTCACATCTTTGCGCCACTGTCCAGGCCCTCCTGAAATGCTCACCTTTGTGAATTAGTAACATGGGGCGGGACCTCACATCCTTGCGCCACTGTCCAGGCTCTCCTAAAATGCCCAGGTCACCCTAGTGAATTAGTAACATGGGCGGGACCTCACATCTTTGCGCCATTGTCCAGGCCCACCTGAAAGGCCTATGTCACCCTTGTGAATTAGCAACAAGGGGCGGGACTTCTGTCCAGGCACTCCCGAAAGGCCTAGGTCACTCTTGTGAATTAGCAACAAGGGGGCGGGACTTCACATCTTTGCGCCACTGTCCAGGCCCTCCTGAAATGCCCACGTCACCTTTGTGAATTAGTAACATGGGGCGGGATCTCACATCTTTGCGCCACTGTCCAGGCCCTCATGAAATGCCCAGGTCACCTTTGTGAATTAGTAACAGGGGGCGGGACCTCACATCTTTGCGCCACTGTCCAGGCCCCCCTGAAAGGCCCAGGTCACCTTTGTGAATTAGTAACATGGGGCGGGATCTCACATCTTTGCGCCACTGTCCAGGCCCTCATGAAATGCCCAGGTCACCCTTGTGAATTAGCAACAAGGGGGCGGGACTTCACATCTTTGCGCCACTGTCCAGGCTCTCCTAAAATGCCCAGGTCACCTTTGTGAATTAGTAACCGGGGGCGGGACTTCACATCTTTGCGCCATTGTCCAGGCCCACCTGAAAGGCCAGTCACCCTTGTGAATTAGCAACAAGTGGGCGGACTTTCTGTCCAGGCACTCCGAAAGGCCTAGGTCACTCTTGTGAATTAGCAACAAGGGGGCGGGACTTCACATCTTTGCGCCACTGTCCAGGCCCTCCTGAAATGCCCACGTCACCTTTGTGAATTAGTAACATGGGGCGGGATCTCACATCTTTGCGCCACTGTCCAGGCCCTCATGAAATGCCCAGGTCACCTTTGTGAATTAGTAACAGGGGCGGGACCTCACATCTTTGCGCCACTGTCCAGGCCCTCCTGAAAGGCCCAGGTCACCTTTGTGAATTAGTAACATGGGCGGGACTCTCACATCTTTGCGCCACTGTCCAGGCCCTCATGAAATGCCCAGGTCACCTTTGTGAATTAGTAACAGGGGCGGGACTTCACATCTTTGCGCCACTGTCCAGGCCCCCTGAAAGGCCAGGTCACCCGTGTGAATTAGCAACAAGGGGGCGGGACTTCACATCTTTGCGCCACTGTCCAGGCCCTCCTGAAAGGCCAGGTCACCCTAGTGAATTAGCAACAAGGGGGCGGGAACTTCACATCTTTGCGCCACTGTCCAGGCCCTCTGAAATGCCCAGGTCACCTTTGTGAATTAGTAACAGGGGGCGGGACTTCACATCTTTGCGCCACTGTCCAGGCCCTCCTGAAATGCCCAGGTCACCCTTGTGAATTAGTAACAGGGGGCGGGACTTCACATCTTTGCGCCACTGTCCAGCCCTCATGAAATGCCCAGGTCACCCTTGTGAATTAGTAACAGGGGCGGGACCTCACATCTTTGCGCCACTGTCCAGGCCCTCCTGAAATGCCCAGGTCACTCTTAGTGATTAGCAACAAGGGGGCGGGACTTCACATCTTTGCGCCACTGTCCAGGCCCTCCTGAAAGGCCCAGGTCACCTTGTGAATTAGCAACAAGGGGGCGGGACTTCACATCTTTGCGCCACTGTCCAGGCCCTCCTGAAAGGCCCAGGTCACCCTTGTGAATTAGCAACAAGGGGCGGGACTTCACATCTTTGCGCCACTGTCCAGGCCTCCTGAAAGGCCCAGGTCACCCTTGTGAATTAGCAACAAGGGGCGGGACTTCACATCTTTGCGCCACTGTCCAGGCCCTCCTGAAAAGGCCCAGGTCACCCTTGTGAATTAGCAACAAGGGGGCGGGACTTTACATCTTTGCGCCACTGTCCAGGCCCTCCTGAAAGGCCCAGGTCACCCTTGTGAATAGCAACAAGAGGGCGGACTTTCCATCTTTGCGCCACTGTCCAGGCCCTCCTGAAATGCTCACCTTTGTGAAGTAGCAACAAGGGGGCGGGACTTCACATCTTTGCGCCACTGTCCAGGCCCTCCTGAAATGCTCACCTTTGTGAAGTAGCAACAAGGGGGGGGACTTCACATCTTTGCGCCACTGTCCAGGCCCTCCTGAAATGCCAGGTCACCTTTGTGAAGTAGCAACAAGGGGGCGGGACTTCACATCTTTGCGCCACTGTCCAGCCCCTCCTGAAATGCTCACCTTTGTGAAGTAGCAACAAGGGGCGGGACTTCACATCTTTGCGCCACTGTCCAGGCCCACCTGAAATGCTCACCTTTGTGAATTAGCAACAAGGGGCGGGACTTCACATCTTTGCGCCACTGTCCAGGCCCTCCTGAAATGCCCAGGTCACCTTTGTGAATTAGCAACAAGGGGGGCGGGACCTCATATCTTTGCGCCACTCTTCAAGTCCTCCTGAAATGCTCACCTTTGTGAATTAGCAACAAGGGGCGGGACTTCACATCTTTGCGCCACTGTCCAGGCCCTCATGAAATGCCCAGGTCACCTTTTTGAATTAGCAACAAGGGGGCGGGACTTTACATCTTTGCGCCACTGTCCAGGCCCTCCTGAAAGGCCCAGGTCACCCTTGTGAATTAGCAACAAGGGGGCGGGACTTTACATCTTTGTGCCACTGTCCAGGCCCTCCTGAAAGGCCCAGGTCACCCTTGTGAATTACCAACAGGGGGCGGGACTTCACATCTTTGCGCCACTGTCCAGGCCCTCCTGAAAGGCCCAGGTCACCCTTGTGAATTACCAACAGGGGGCGGGACTTCACATCTTTGCGCCACCCTTGTGAATTAGCAACAGGGGGCAGGACTTCACATATTTGCGCCACTGTCCAGGCCCAGGTGACCTGAGCATTTCAGAAAGTAGTGCACAGGAAACACGTGCTTTCTCTACACTCCCTTCTTGTGCACCACTGCCTCTGGAGCATGACATTATTTTGAGCTTTTGGTTGGTGCGATCAAAGCAAAAAAGAAGACTGTTCTGTGTGAAAAGGAGCAAGGCCACTGCCTCCGGTTGCTCTCCTATTCTGTGTAGAAATCCCCGAACAAGAGGCCCCACGGGGGCAAATTTGATGTTCCTGTGTAATGTGTCTTTTGTAGCGACGATTCTAAAGAGGGCTATTTCCATCCCTGGAAACGGAGGTCCTTCCAGGTTCCAACAACAGTTTCAGAAAAATGCACACTCATGCCTATCAAAAATGGCTGGAGGCGAGAAATGCAAAAACCTGGCAGTATGCTCCAAGGTCAAAGGTCAAGAGTCAGCCTGTGGCAGGGCCACTAAAGAGTTACAGGATCAGGCTTGAGGCGCGTGACAGCTTCTGCGTTTCTTTCTGAATGAACGGCTAAGCACAAAGAGAGTCACGGGGTCTCTGGGAGTGTGTCTGCAGCATCATGTGTGAACAAGCCCTCCCTGTGCTGCACACCAGACGGACAGGAATCTCCCCAACTCGCCCCCCACCCCCCTCCCTCCCTCCGCAGAACCGGAAGCTGCTTTGGCAAAGCGTTTATCAACGCACTGTGCGTTTTCGATAGGTCGTTTTTGTGTCCTTTTTATCAAATAGGTTGAAAGTTGAATACATTTTGTTATCTTGTGTGTGCATTACTTCTGTGAATTACGTTGGTGTGCTCTATTATTTTTATTTTTTTTTAGGACTGGCAGGCGACGGGTTTCACTGGAACCACTCTGTGGGAAAATCAAACTGCCTGAATGTTGAACTTATTTTCTGAAGATTGCTCTGAAAAGGTGGAGGGCACACTGCAAGCTGCCTCAGGGCACTGCCCTGTTTTATTTGCTTCCTGTGATCCCCTGTCTGCAGTGTTGCCAACTCCTCAGTGAAGAAAGTAGCTATTGGCTCCCCTAAAAGCCGCCAGAAGTAGCTAGATGACTTCACTGCCTAATTTGCATAATTACCTAATCGTTCCCCCTACAATTTATGGCTTTTACTGTGGCCCCTCCTCTTTTTACCATTTTGTTTTGGTCCTTCCCTTAACATACCGTTCCACTAGAGCGTTTCTGGGGGCGGGCTGGCTATGTTAAGAACAATACAATTGTTATGATTAAGGGTAAACACCTCCCTTTTAAATTCACAAGTGTGTTTTTGCATTACTGCCGTTAGAAAATGGGCGAAGTGCCACACTTTTTTCAATTGGTTTGGAAACTTGCATAAATGAGCAAGTCTCCAAACCAACTGAAAAAAGTAGCTAGATTTCTCGCTAGCCGCTTTTTAATGAAAAAGTCGCTAGGGGCGTACTTTCTCGCTAAATATAGCGAGAAAGTCGCTAAATTGGCAACACTGCCTGTCCGTGCTAGAGATAGAAAAAATACGTTGATCCCATTCCAACCACAGGATGGCCACCCACAGTGGAAATAGAAAACATACTTTTCCTCGTGCTAGGTTGAGCGTGCCTGCCCTCATTGGAAATAGGACTATCATGTTTCTACTTCTAGCTTCAGTGGACTTGCTTGAAGTCAGAGGCGTTGCTAGTGGGGGAGGACTAAGGGGGCTATAGCCCCTGGTCTTTTGGTGTAGCCCCGGATAGAAGCTCAGCGGCTGCAACCAAAACGATATAGCTACCCCGAATCCCACCAGTCCTGACATTAGTTTAGCCCCTGGCCTTTTGCAGACCTAGCAACACCCCTGCTTGCAGTAGTAGTAGTATAAAGACAAGACACTGAGGCATGCGCTCGTTTTATGGTGAGGATGATGGATTCAATCCTACCTTGGACCAGGAGTTTTCTCACAGAGAAAAACCAAGATGGGCCCTTATGTGTCTAACTCTATCGCAGTAGGCTGCGGAGTCCCTCAAGGGTCCCATTTATCACCTCTACCTGCAACCCCCTGTAACCATTCTTCGAACATTCCAGTTATAATTCCATTCCTCTGCGGACAACACGCATATAAATGTTAAAGATTCCAGCTCGACTGAGATTTATTCATATTGAGATGAGTGCCTCTGGGAGGTTCGTCAATGGATTATTCTCAATGGTCTCCAGCTGAATCCCTCCGAAACAGAAGTTGCGTTACTTTGAGCTGAACACCACCTTAAAGAATTCTGACTACCTCCATCTTTATCCAGCAAGGTGAAGAACGTGGGGTTCCTCGGGAACCGGATCTAGCTTTTACCCGTCAGGCAAACAAAGTATCATCATTTATTCTACCGCAACTCCTCAGCCGGACCCTACATTTTATTCCTTAAGGGCCACAGCCCTTTGGTTGCTGCTTTCCTTATTTCTCACCCAGGGGCGTAGGAGACCCATAAAATCTGGGGGGACAGGGGACTTTGCTTTTTAAAATGTATTTATTGTGTTTAAGTCAAAAAACTTGACTTTTCACAAAGTTAAAATAGCAGTACGTATTAAATTGCTTATATAATCATTGTATAAAACAAGAGAAAAGAAGAAAAGAAAACAGAAAGAAATTAAGAAAAAGTAAAGCAGTTCAGAGTATAAAATTCTTGAATTTGGCGTCTCACTTCAGAAGGCTCAGTTCACGTAAAAATGTTACCACTTCCCAGGTCAAAAGGCTTTCCAGGTCAAATTAAAGTGCTACAAGCACAGCTCGCTCACAACATGAACTCAAGGGCAGAACCGCTAGATACAGGAATACACAACAGAGAGAGTGATAATGATCCAAGCCCCGCGGGAGGGCCTTTCATTATAAGTATTCTTAGCAGGGAGTGGGGCATAAGGACTGCCTCCCACATTCACCTGCACAACAGGAACTTCCTCGTGTGAGAAAACTAAGCCCAACTCCCTTGTCTCCAACAACGAGCCGTTCTCTTATCAAAAATAATACGTGCATTGATGCTACCACCAAAAGATAACGGTAAAGTTTTAATCGCACGCTGCACACACCAAAGAAATAGATGTAAAAGTACTAATCATTGAGCCCGAAGTGAGATTGGAGCCCGGCCTTCCGCCACCATTCCCTTGGGCGGCCCCATAAGACCACCCCCCAACACAAATGTTAAACTTGGTACCCTTGCCTTGCATACACAACATCACACAAGCAGCGCTGTGTGCAGCCACCCCCAGGGTGCAGACTCACTTTAACCGGTCTGTGGGTTATTATATATATCTATATATATAGATATATATACATATATATATAGATGGAACTAGTACTACTGAACCGTTTGCGTGCACATTGGCTTGATGAGATTGTTAATTCCAGAACCTAGATGCTCTTAAAATGCCAAGTGTGTTATTAAATGCAGGAGCGGCCACTGGTAGTCTTCTGCCCCCTCCAGATGCTGTTTCTCGGGCTTGGTTCTGTGTCTAACAGGAGCTTCTTACAGAAGCGTGCACAGGTCATGGTCACCTGGGGTTGGGCATGAAAGCTCCGGCAGGCTGACGGCACACCTGTTAGACACGCAGTTTTTTAGCCAAGCTTTAAAAATGTGCTGTTAAGCAAACTCTAAATAGGTTTTTGTCATGACCGAGACCTTGCTCCTGCAACGACTTGATTGTTGAGAGCTGCCGTTTAAGACGTACAGTTAAATACACCCAAAATCTGAGAATATATGTCCCAAATTTCAAGGTTCGGCGGCTAAACTGTCAGGACCAACTTAGGCCAGAGGGAGGGGGCGGGTGCAAGAGCAAATAAACCGACCATTAATGACTCTTAGGGCTGAGAGAGGACTGCCCTCAATCGTTCTCAGATGCAGCCTTAAGCAAATAAACACTTGGCCAGGGCCAGATGGCGGACCTTACACATTAGAGCTGGTCCCTGTGACTCGCCTCTGTTATTCCGATGCCCTACATTCGGCATTTCACACAGGTTCCTGCATAACCTCCATATTGTTCAAAATGGGCCTGTTCGACTCATTTTTAGAGTTCCTAAATGGTCCTCTATCTCGATTTATCAGAAAGGCCTTCAATGGCTTTCAGTTTGTCAACGCATTGTTTTTAAGATCTGAAGTCTTACCCATTAATGTATTCATCAGTTGGCACCTCCTTAGCGAAACTCTATGATTCTGTCACATCTTCGACTAGATCCAAGTTTTTGCAGAATAAGCACTTACTCGTTATTTCTCGTTCTGGTGGTCCCTCCCATGGTTTCAGATCTTTTTTTTAGTAATTGGACCTAAACTCTGCAATCAGCTTCTATATATAGACATATATGTGTTCATCAGACTCTGTTTGTTTGTTCTGGAAAAAAAGCTAGACATTTGTATTTCAGTGACTAGTGTATTCTGTAGTTATCAGAACCTAATCTGTACCCAGGTGCAGGGCTTCTGCATGGTACCGTTCAATATGCGTGTTATAAATCCTGCAAATACAATACAACATGATGTCTGACAGCAAATGAAGACCCACCTCAGAGGTGAAAAGGGAAAGGCATTCATACCTATTGCTGTGTCAATGCATTTTATAGCATGAACGTAGCTTAAGAGCAGTGGAGCGCTTTACAACAGGAAGGTGGCAGCACTGGGTTTGGCATTGTATACAGTAACCCAGTACTATTGGTGAGGGTGAGCGATATTTGCATACATCCAGCGGATATTGATGAAAGAGCCATTTCTTTAGACTTTTGGGAACTGTGGGATGGAGGGGTCATGTCGAGCCTGTGCCGGGATTGAGTTCCAGATGGTTAGGGCCTGACTGGAGGAGGTCTGGTTGTGAGTCTTCCTTTTACAGGCTAGCTTAGACTCCCACCATTGATAGTTTTGCTATGTGAGGATGCGAGATCCTCCAGAGGTGCATAGGTGCCAAGTTTCCCAGTTCCATGCAGAATTAGCCAGTCCTGTGTTATTTTCGTGCAATGCGTACTGGGACTTGTAGGCCCACCCTTGCAATGGGAAAAACGAAAATACATATTCCAGCATGCAATTGGAAGCAAAAAGCAGGACTAACTCGAGGTGTCATGCATGGAACTGGGAAACTTGGCAGGGAGGGAGGTTTGGCGTGTTTCAGCGATACAGTCAAATTTGTAGGCGCCTGTAATACAGTGGTCTCTGGCCTTAGGAGCTGATTTCAGGGCATCAGCTGTGTGGATGTAAGCCCAGTAAAGAGGGTGTTGCCCCTGTCGATGTATGAGATCATAAGGGCTTGCACACTAGGTGATATTGGAAGGAAAGGCTGCTGTCAATAATGAAGCCCAGGGATTTGGATGAGTTTGACAAATGAGGGTTGAATCCTTACAGGCACATGTCATCCAACCATTGCTTCCCAATTTGTTATTTTGTGGTGGGACTGTGGAGCGGTTAAGGGTGAATTCCATCTTGGTGGGGTTCAGTTTGAGGTAGGCATTTAACCTAGAAAGGATTGTAAAGATTATCTTGCATCACATCTAGACAGAACTGTAATACTAGCTTGCATCATATCTAGACAGAATTGTGAAAATTAGCCCCTGTCACATCTAGACCGAATTGTAATAACAGCTCACGTCAAATCTAAACAGAATTGTGTACACTAGCATTGCGTCACATCTAGACAGAATTGTGAATATTAGCACGCGTCATATCTAGACAGGATTGTGAAGATTAGCATTGTGTCACATCGAGACAGAATTGTGAAGATTACCATTGTGTCATATCTAGACAACTGCTATACTAGCTTGCGTCACATCTAGACAGGATTGTGAAGATTAGCCTCCGTCACATCTCAACATAATTGTGAAGATTAGCTTGCACCGCATGGAGAGAGAATTGCGAATATCAGTTTGCACCACACCTAGACGGGATTGTAAATATTAGCTTGTGTCGCATGTAGACAGATTTGTGAAGTCAGCTTGTACTGTAAAGATTAGCATTGCGCCACATCTAGACAGAATAGTGAATATTAGCACGCGTCATATCTAGACAGTACTGTAAAGATTAGCATTGCGCCACATCTAGACAGAATAGTGAATATTAGCACGCGTCATATCTAGACAGTACTGTAAAGATTAGCATTGCGCCACATCTAGACAGCATTCTGATGATTAGTTTGCATCACTTCTAAACAGCGATGCCACTTACCAACCCACTAAACAATCTCACCCCTCTGCATACACATCTCAAACTCTGACTAAACACAACTATACCCCTAATGCACAACTAATCCTCCCTCTGTCCAGGGAGGATAGCTCAGCGGCAGCGTGCGCATCTTCCAAGCAAGACAACACGAAGCAACACAGGTTCGATCCCCGGGTCCGCGCTTAGAAAACCTCTCAGCGCGTTATAAATACCTAACAAAGAAAGAAAAAAAGAAAAAAAAAACAATAACGCAACTAAGAAGAAAAAAAAACACTATTCCTGTAACAGCGCCTCGATGCCCAAGGGCTGTGTGAGCGCTTTATAAATGTAAAAATAAATAAAAAAATAAATAAACCGCACACACACTTCACCACACTGCAACAACAAAATATACTACACATAGCCTCACACAACAGCACACAACGGCTCCCAACCGAAAAGTACACTTAAGCTTAGAGAACGCTGCAAACCGAACTGAGGCTGCCAACAACACATCAGTGCTCATTTTCCTTTCTCCCACTCAATCCTACTAACCCTTCTACCCTTTTCAGATCCGCCAGAGCGCCAGGGGACTACTCCTGTGGTGACGGTGCACGGTCCAAATACCTTTAACATTAACATTAATATAACATTAACATTAATATCCATGTTTGGGTGGGATCCAGGCATTACTGAAGATGAGCAATATCCTAGGGGCCACTGACCTTAAGGTCCAGCTGAGTGTGGTCAGCGTACTAATGGATGACTATCTTGGGGTCAATTAGGAGAGTTCCCAACAGCTCCAAGTGTAATTTGAAAATGTTTGGGGAGAGGATGGAACCTTGGGGAACCCCACACGTTACTGGGAGTCGGATGGATCTAAATTATGCAATCTTTACGCACTTTATGGATGGGTAGGATGCCAACCATTTTAGGACAGTTCCACATAAGCCCATTCTGTCTGCAAGGAGTGTTAGGTGGTCAACTGTGTCGAAGACAGCCAAGAGGTCTTAGGGGAATGTGAAGCACAAGTCTCCTGTGATTTCCTGCGCATCGCCCACCACTTGGATGGCGCAGTCACAATGCTGCATTAGGGGCAGAAACCGGACAGGTCATCGCGGAGAAGGCCAAGTTGGTTGATTCTGGCTTTAACGCTCACCTGATTCCCGCAGAGGCGCCGGTCTTGACTGGGCGAATACCGTTTCTTCAAAGGTGATGTGTAACACACGGTTGGCTCTTTGGGCTGGACCTCTGTGCACTGTATGTCTGACTCGAAGAGTAAGATGTCTGCAGATAGAAAATATGGGATTAATGAACTGGGGTTATTGGGTGTCTCTCTCTTCTTCCCTTTCTCTTCTCTTGTAGAACCCCAAAGGTTAACGCTCTCACCTTAGGTAAGTGAACGCCGAGCTCTCCATCTGCCTCGGGGCAGGGTGCCGTAACCAGTTTCTTCACTGGATAAGGGTGCAGGCCTCTTGACTTCAGAGGACTGCTGTCCGTCGTTTACTGCACAAACGGTAAGTTCCGAGTATTTCAAATGTCTTTAAAAGTCTTTTGTAATGATGTCTCTTGTTTTGCAGGGTTCCGGCGATGGCAGATGACGGGCTGAAGGGAGTTGAGGATGGAACCCGTGTGAGGAATAGAAGCGCCTGGAAGCACGTAAGTAAGCGCTTGTTGCTTGCTTCACGATGCGCACTAACTGTCCTTTTATCTTGCAGGTATAAGTTCGGAGCTGCTGAAGGGTGCCGGAATACCCACTGGGTTCGGCGTGGGAAGGAGTAATGGCACGTGAGTAATAAAGTTACCAAATGTCTTTAAACGCACCTTCTTTTGTCTTTCAGATGTGGGATGCAGCGCCGAAGGCCTCCGGAGCGTGCGAAGAGTTGGTAAGCTTTTGTCTTTCAGATGCCGGAATGCAGTGCGAAGACCTCCGGAGCACGCGAAGAGTGGGTAAGCCAATGCGGCGCGAGGCGTTGGTGACAGCCGATGGACCAGGTAAGAGATGCGCTGTCACTGAAGACCGTAGTGCTAACCTGTTCTTTCTTGTCTTTATAGGTGTTACTGAAGACTGGATTCAGGATGGTAAGCCTTTTTCCCTTAGGCCCAGGATCAGATGCAGAAGACACGATGAGCGTTCTGCTGCAGAGGATGCAGAATAACGCAAAGCAAGATTCATCCATCGGGTGTGGTTTAAAAAGCCTCCTGTAGTGCTTAGGTGTCTCCTTCCACAGCCTCGCCTAGGTAAGAAAAGAGTTCCTGCTTTCCAGAAGAGTTCCAGTGTTCTGAACCTAGGGAGTGGCTCCTGCCCCACCCAACAGGAAAGTAGTCCCAAACAGAAGAGGATCAGAGGCTCAACTGGCAGGTAAGTAAGCAGCATGGTCTGCTGCAGGTAAGTCCACCAAGCATTATGAGCCCGGCGCTTCCAGCGGCTGGGACTGGGCATATTTATGAGCCTGGTGCCACTGGCGCCAGGACAGGGTCCAAAAGGTCTCAATTGGGACTGGTTGGCACTCGGAACCTGAGTTATGGGTCTGCTTCCAAGGGAGTTGGGTGAGTCCTGACCTTTTGGAAGCAGAGATCATGACAGCACCCCCCCTCAAGGCCCCTCCCAAACCGGGCTTCTCCGGGGATTTGGGCTTGTCAGGAAATGTTCGATGAAATCTTTTGATTAGACGATGAGCGTGGACATATTCTGCAGGTTCCCAGGATCTTTCTTGGGGGATGTAGCCTTTCCAGTCAATTAGGTAAAATAGTTTAGATTTGGAGATCTTGGAATCCAGGATGATTTTGACTTCAAACTCGAGTTCTCCATCAACTAGGATAGGTTTTGGAGATTTAGTTAGTCGGGTTTGAGGTTGCACGGGTTTTAATAGAGAGACGTGGAAGACCGGATGTATCTTCATGTGAGGGGGCAAGTCCAACTTGACCGCTACTGGGTTACTATGGTAGTGATGGAATAGGGACCAAGGTATCTTGGGTTGAATGTGCGTGGTCCTTTTAGAGGTAGATATTTGGTGGATAACCAGACTTGATCTCCTACTTGATATTGGGGGACTTCCTTCCGATGTTGATCTGCTCCTTTCTTGTATTGTTCCTTAGCCCTTTGAAGGTGAGAAACGGCTTCCTTAAAGGCTTGGGTGATTGTAGAATGCAGGTAGTCTACTGCTGGTGTTCCAAGATCTTGGAGTGGATCCAACTCCGAGGTTCGAGGGTGACTGCCATCTAAAAGAAAAAACGGGGTTTCCCCAGTTCCCGAGTGGACAGAGTTATTGTAGGCATATTCGGCTATCCAAAGGATATCTTTCAAGTTTTTTCAGTTTGTTTGCAGCATGCAGCGTAAAACTGTTCCAGAGTTTGATTGGTCCTCCGGTTTGTCCGCGGTTTGAGGGTGGTGACTGGTCGATAGTCCTCACATCAATTTGAGCCGACCGACAGCAACTTTCGCAAAATGAGAATAAATTGACTACCTCGATCCGAAATTAGAACTGAAGGAAACCGTGCCGTCGGACGATGTTTTCGAGAAATTCACGGCCAGAGTTGTTCCTGTTGGCAAGCCTTTGAGTGGAATGAAATGCGCCATCTTGGAGAATAAGTCCACGATTACTAGGATTGTATTGTATCCGGAGCATGGAGGTAGATCGTGATGAAGTCCATAGAAAGCGTTATGCCAAGGGCGAGGTGGGATGTCAATAGGGCGTAAAGGCCGGCTGGTTTTTCTTTTGACTCTTGTTTTGGGCGCATACTCCACAGGACATTATAAAGTCTCTGATATCTTTTTTCCAAGACGGCCACCAGAGTTGCGCTTGATCTTTTCTGAGCTTTTGGCCATACCGGGATGTCCTTCCATTAAAGAATCGTGATAACAAGAGATTACCTTTTTCTGTAAATCTGTGCTGGGCAGGTATAATCGTTCTTGGAAGTACATAAGTTGTCCTTCACTGCAAAGTCCTTTCCTGCAGATGCCAATTCTGTATGTCTGCTGGAGTTACAAGTTGCCTGGCTTTATTCTTAACTTCCTCTATGGATTGTGTGGCTATTACACCAGAATTCTTGTTCGGGAATGATAGGTACAGGTTTAGGGTTGATCAAGTGTTCTTCCACTCCCATCGAGAAAGGGCTCAGCTTTTACCGTTTTTTGTACCAGGTCGATAGGTAATTATGAAGTCAAACTCGGCAAAGAATAGTGCCAACGGAGTTGTCTAGAGGATTGGGCTTTTGCGGTTTTCAAATATTGCAGGTTTCGGTGATCTGTAATCACAGTAACGGTGTGTCGGGCCCCCAGAAGATAATGCCGCCAAGCCTTAAAGGCAGACTTGATAGCCAGAAGTTCCTTATCAGTAATAGTGTAATTGATCTCAGGAGGTGAGATTTGCGGGACCAAATGCCACGGGATGCAACTGATTGGTTACTGGGTCCTTTGTGATAGAACTGCCCCCATGGCAAGGCTCGAAGATCAGTTTCAACGATGTAGGGGAGTTCGGGGCGAGGATGTTTTAAAATTGGTGCAGAGATAAATTTAGTCTTCAAATTCTGGAAAGCTTGTTCCGCCTCGGGTAGACCATTCAAAACGTTTGTTTTTCTTTAACAAGGCAGTGATGGGCTGGACTATTCGAGAGAATTCGGGGATAAACCTGCGGTAAAAGTTAGCAAGGCCTAACATGCTTTGAACACCTTTTACGGAGGATGGTGATGGCCATTTGAGATTGCATCGACCTTCTTTGAATCCATACGCACTCCACTAGGTGTAATATGAATCCCAAAAATTCAAACTTCAGTCACGTTGAAAACACATTTTTCCAACTTAGCGAAAAGTTTGTGTTGAAGCAACCTCTCGAGGACCATTTTCACGTGTTTCCGATGTTCAGATTCGATGAAGAATAAACGAGGATGTCGTTCAATGTAAACACAACACACATCTATTGAGCTCTCTGAGGACATCGTTCATAAAATATTGAAAGGCGGCCGGGGCATTGCAAAGTCCGAAGGCATGACCTGATATTCAAAATAGCCCATACTTAGTGCGGAAGGCCGTCTTCATTCATCGCCCTCTTTTTACTCGTATCCAAGTGGTAGGCTCCTCTAACATCCAGCTTTGTATATATGCTTGCTTTTCTGACTTGGTCCAGGAGTTCAGGGATCAAGGTAACGATATCTATTCTTTAACGGTGATCTTGGTTCAGGGCGCCGATAATCTATACAAGTTCTAAGGTCTCCTTCCTTTTTTGGAACGAAGAACAAAGCTGAAGAAGCAGGGACTTGAAGGACGAATAAACCCATTCGTAGGTATTGATCCAGGTATTGTCAGAGGTGAAGGTTTCAGGCTCGGTGAGGGCATAAATTCTACTCACAAGGAGGAGTAGATCCAGGTATCAGGTCTATCTGTCGTCATAAGACCTATGATGAGGTAGAGAGTTAGCCTGATCTTCCGGAAACATCTTGAATTCTAGGTATTCGGGAGTAACTGGGGAGTCTCCGAAGAAATTGCTGCCAGTGCAACACCAGGTGGAGGGTGACAAGTAGAGACACATTCTGGAAACTGAACCGTTCTTGCTCGCCAATCGATCTGAGGATTGTGTTTCTCTAACCAAGGTATTCCTAGAATAATCTGGAACTGAGGGGCCTTGATCACATCGAACACGATCTTCTCATGGTGTCCATCTTGACTTACTAGCGTCACTTCTTGAGTGGTATGCGTTACTGGTCCGGAGCTATCTCCGTACCATCCACCGTAGTAATGACGTCCTTTACAGCCTTGGGACAAAGAGTTAGATTCATCCTCAAAACCATTTCATGATCCACATAATTGCTAGATGGACCGCTGTCGACGTAAGCTTCAATCGCATGTAATCGATCCGGATGATCAGGGCTAATGAGGACCATAGGTATCACGAAATGCGAGGTCACGGAACTGGTTTTACCGCTCGGCAAGAGGACCTCTATTCTTGTCGGGCGAGGTCGTTTCCCTGCTCAGAGTTTGTGACCTTGGTAACTGCAGGCTCCTACTGCCTTCTTGGCTGGTTTCACCGGACAGTCTCGAAGAAAGTGCCCTGAGTTTCGCAATAGAGGCATAATTGCAACTGTTTTCTCCTTTCCCGCTCCTTTTGTGTTAGTGGTCCTTTCAGGCCCCTATTTGCATGGGTTTCCCGGAGTCTACTCCTTTGGAAGGAGTTGGTGGTTTGGAAAATACTCGAGCATCAAACTTGGAACGATCGGCCTTCCTGTTCTGCAGTCTATGATCTATTTGAACGACTAAGTCTATATAGTCCGAACAGTCTTGCGGGGGATTCACTACTTGGGCTAACACATCTTTGAGCTCTCCACGTAGACTCTATAAACAGTGTAATCCTTTTGTCCTCAGGCATTGGTTTCCACTATCAGTCTGTTGAAAGACGCAATATAAGCCAAAGGTCTTGATTACCCTGTCGCAACGAAAGAAGCTCATTGTCCAAGGCCTGCCCCTTGTGAATGTCTTGCGAACAGTTTTTCCATACTGAGCTGAAAAGCTTGAAAATCATGGAGAACCGATCATCTTGATTAACTAGAGGGATCGACCAGTCTGCCGCATTGCCACTAAGGTACGAAAGCACGAAAGCTACTTTAGCTTGATCAGTTGGAAACGCTGCTGGCCGGCATAAGAAATGCAACCGGCACTGATTAATAAATACTGCAAACCTCTTTGGGTCACCAGAAAATAGTTCGGGCGGAGCCAGAGGTACATTCCCAGGTAGGTTGATCTGCACTGGATTCATAGAGGATGTTGAAGGAAGATTTGCCCCTGATGCGGGTAATGTGGTCTGTCCGGCTTGTGAATGTAGCAATTGTCTAGCGAGATCGTCTGTTCGCTCCTTGGAAATAATCAGTTCCCTTCTTAGAGCGTTTGTTTCCTGACGGGCTGCATGCACTTCTTGCTCTTAGTTCCCAAGTAACTGGGCTAGCTGGTCGGTATCGAGGTTTCCATAGCGCCTGGGCGGGAGTTTTGCGGTAGGCTTTGCATTCTGTAACGGCTCACCTGATTCCCGCAGAGGCGCCGGTCTTGATGGGGCGAATACCGTATCTTCAAAGGTGATGTGTAACACACGGTTGGCTCTTTGGGCTGGACCTCTGTGCACTGTATGTCTGACTCGAGAGTAAGATGTCTGCAGATAGAAATATATGATTAATGAACTGGGTTATTGGGTGTCTCTTCTTCTTCCTTTCTCTTCTCCTGTAGAACCCCAAAGGTTAACGCTCTCACCTTAGGTAAGTGAACGCCGAGCTCTCCATCTGCCTCGGGGCAGGGTGCCGTAACCAGTTTCTTCACTGGATAAGGGTGCATGCCTCTTGACCTCAGAGACTGCTGTCCGTCGTTTACTGCACGAACGGTAAATTCTGAGTATTTCAAATGTCTTTAAAAGTCTTTTGTAATGATGTCTCTTGTTTTGCAGGGTTCCGGCGATGGCGGATGACGGGCTGAAGTGAGTTGAGGATGGAACCCGTGTGAGGAATAGAAGCGCCTGGAAGCACGTAAGTAAGCGCTTGTTGCTTGCTTCACGATGCGCACTAACTGTCTTTTATCTTGCAGGTATAAGTTCGGAGCTGCTGAAGGTGCCGGAATACCCACTGGGTTCGGCGTGGGAAGGAGTAATGGCACGTGAGTAATAAAGTTACTCAATGTCTTTAAACGCACCTTCTTTGTCTTTCAGATGCGGGATGCAGCGCCGAAGGCCTCCGGAGCATGCGAAGAGTTGGTAAGCTTTTGTCTTTCAGATGCCGGAATGCAGTGCGAAGACCTCCGGAGCACGCGAAGAGTAGGTAAGCCTTTGTCTTTCAGATGCCGGAATGCGGCGCGAGGCGTTGGTGACAGCCGATGGACCAGGTAAGAGATGCGCTGTCACTGAAGACCGTAGTGCTAACCTGTTCTTTCTTGTCTTTATAGGTGTTGCTGAAGACTGGATTCAGGATGGTAAGCCTTTTTCCCTTAGGCCCAGGATCAGATGCAGAAGACACGAATGAGCGTTCTGCTGCAGAGGATGCAGAATAACGCAAAGCAAGATTCATCATCGGGTGTGGTTTAAATAGCCTCCTGTAGTGCTTAGGTGTCTCCTTCCACAGCCTCGCCTAGGTAAGAAAAGAGTTCCTGCTTTCCAGAAGAGTTCCAGTGTTCTGAACCTAGGGAGTGGCTCCTGCCCCACCAACAGGAAAAGTAGTCCCAAACAGAAGAGGATCAGAGGCTCAACTGGCAGGTAAGTAAGGCAGCATGGTCTGCTGCAGGTAAGTCCACCAAGCATTATGAGCCGGCGCTTCCAGCGCTGGACTGGGCATATTTATGAGCCTGGTGCCACTGGCGCCAGGACAGGGTCCAAAAGGTCCCAATTGGGACTGGTTGGCACTCGGAACCTGAGTTATGGGTCTGCTTCCAAGGGAGTTGGGTGAGTCCTGACCTTTTCGAAGCAGAGATCATGACACTGGCAAATAGTTGGGGACTACTTTCTCGATAAGCTTCCGGATGAACAAGAGTCTTGTGACGGGTCTGTAGTTGGCTGAGTCCTCTGGGTCAAGCAAGGTTTTTTTTGAGTAGGGGTCATATAAGTCCTTTCTTCAACAGGCCTGGGACTGCACCTTTTCTGAGGCATTCACAATACTGACGAGTGTGATGAGCACTGGGCGAGGCATACTCTGGCCTGTGTGTGGAGAATGCCATCTTGTGTGCCTAATGGCATTAACCGTGAAGGTGGTTTTAGTGAGGTAGGCACACCCCCACCTGGGCGCCACCCTGAGACTATTAGCTAATTTCACGGAGACAGACCCGACAGATTTCTCCTGAAATGCCATTGCCTATGAAAGGCCATTACTCCAGGATACATGTTCTAAAATAGCCGGATATCCACTGTTGACCTGTAAAAACAAAAGAAATTACTCACCATCTGTAAAATAACTCATATTTATTTAAGATAGATACAGTTGGGGATTTCCACTATTCAAGGTCCCTAGTGCAAAACTTTAATACTGCGTCGAGAGGGGGAAATGGGCACACAACGTGATTTATAATCTTTATTCACTCTCACACTTGCCCTTTCCCATACTCAAACATAGCCCATTTTTAGTTTTGGATATTAGTTGGCACTGACTATAAACCTAAATTATTGGCACGACAACTGAAGCAAAAAAGGATGTAAAGGGGAGACTACCTAGCCTGTGGGTGTTGTTTGGATTTTTTACCCGACCCTGTTGATGGGCTATGGCAATGACAGACCTTATGGCCATGCCCACCCACTATATGCCCCCAGTATGTTTTTGAGCTAGCGCTGTGCTTTTAAGACAATTCCAATCGTATTTAAAAGCAGTCTTATAAAAATGAATACCTTAAATGCAGCTGTAAGTCAACTCCTGATGTCAAAACGGTCCTAAGTATCCTTTCAGCCAATTAATGTGTAAGCAATATGTGTGTCCTTGCAGCTGTTCCTTTCATTGAATACATTGGCAAAGGTAACAGTGTTGGCTCTTGCATAGGCCATTGCCAGACAGTGGTCCTCATTACGGGGTTGCCAGAAAATCCGCTGGTATGCAGTGGGTTTCCGGCAACCCCGTAACAGCCGTACTGCCACCTGATATCCCGGTGCTACCGGGATATCACAAGTGGCAGTGGTAACGGTTGCTCCCGACTTCCATGGAGTACCACAGGACTGCATGGAAATGGGGACACGGAAGCACCAGCACCATTACCAATGCTGCATGGGGACTCAATACCTTCAACTCTCTCTTCCTAAATATCTTCCTTCTCGAGCTCTTCGCTCATCCGCCTCCAACTCCCTCAGGGTCAGTCACTACTCCAAGCAACGAGTTGGTGGTAGATCTCTCACTTCTGCTCGGGCCTCCCGCTGGAACAGCCTTCCTGATTCATTGAAACTTGAGGAGAACCATCTCCGGTTCCGGAAGCACCTCAAAACCTTTCTCTTTGCTTCTGCTTTTTCTCCTCCTCTCCCCTGCTGAATCCCTTGCTGAACCTGCACTGGTTACCTGGCCACCCTCTGTTCTCGGGCCCGGGTCTCCTCCACCACCAGTCGGACTCCTGCACTGCCTTCCTGGCAACCCCCTGCACTCGTGACTGTCTCTGTATCCCTACAGTCCCACTACCAGCACTTGACACTGGATGTCTGCACTTACCCTCGCACTTGCCACCAGCTGGCCGTACTTTACTTATTGTTCTTATTCTTATCCCATGTACTGCACTTCCCCTCTCCCCCTCTACCTCGCACTTTCCCCCTTCCCCCTTCCCATGCACTTGCACGATCTGAATGACACCTGGCCTAGTAGGATTGTTGTCTGTCTTCCCTCTGTTGCCCCTCCCTTGCCTCGTCGCGCCTTGAAACACTTGTGTATAAGCGTGCTATAAATGCCATATTCATAATTCTGGTAGGGGCCTGAAAACTTGGCAGGTTCGGCCTGCCGGGTGATCCGTGGCCCCTGCCGGCATCGTTGTAGTATGGCGGTTGGCAAAGGGTGCCGGTACGTTGCTACCGGCACCCTTATTTCCAGGGCGCCATATTTGGAATGAGGCCCAGTTAGAACTAATATGAATGTACCTGCAAAATGCCTATCCCATGCCTACACAAACTCAAAACTATATGCTTTGCCAATTGTCGGGGGGAAAATTCTGCCGGGGTCGGCCGGGCCGTCCGCAGACCTCCAGGCAGGGAGGCCCCAACTCCTCCCGTGTATCCCAGATGAGATAGAGTATGAGACACACACAAGGAGCAAGGTGACTCTGCTGTTTATTAGACAAAACGGCAGGGATGGGTCAAGGAGCGTACGCGTCCGTCCTGACACACACACAATCGTGGGGCTCGCAGGCCCTTTTTACTGTATTATGACGCGCTACTTGCGTCACTTCAGAAAGTTAACAAAAAACCTATCGCCACTCTTAATTGGTTGCTCGAGTGGTAGGGTTAGTATAGCACACATATAGAGAGACAATGTTAGTGGACAAAGGGTAGTCAGGTGATATATCTGGGTTGTCCCTACAATTAGATACATGAGAATTGTTACATGAAGACTCCTGAGGATTGGTTAAATTACTGGCGTCAGTGATAAGAGCCCCATGTTCTGATTGGTGCGCCCGTGAGCTTCCCAGCCTGGGACCACCGCTGTTCCCAGCTCTCGGTGTACCTGCAATTTGCAACAATGTTTCACTATGGGTACGTGCAGACAATGTGAGGATTTATTCATAGTTGGAAGGCTGACCGCTCCCACTGTCGCAGATGTCCATTGAGCCTTTCAAGTGTATCTGCCTGTGTCTCGTAGCGAGGGATCCAGACGCCTTTCTCTCCTGGGTTTGGCATCTCGTCAGGTTCGGCTTGGTCACGTGGGGAGGGACCGTGTTTGAGGCAGAATTCTGCACAATTAATATTGCTTTTCCACTGTGTGTCTGGTTTAATTTGCAGGTGTGACTTTAACGTTGGTGCGCGGAGTGCGAGGTTGCAACATCGTGCCTTTGATGCTTTGTTCTTGGAATGTGGGTTTGCAACATTGCGACCTTGGCTGGTTGTTTCACCGGGCTCATTCTGCAGGATCAGCAACCAGACTCTTGCTTTGTTAATGTCCACGGGAGCTCTTGTTTGAGGCCTACTTGGGCCTGGTGCATAAGTGGTCCGTTTGGTGCATAGGTGCTTTAGGTTATAGTAGCATATAGTTCCATGACCAGTATCGTGTCTTCATTATACTTCTTATGGTGGTAACTGGTTTCAAGAGAAGCGTGAGCAAGCTTTGTAGATGAGTTCATGACGCGTCTTGCGTTTCTGCATTCTGAAAGCCTATGTAAAATAATAAAGATGCACGTCGTGAATATGCCTGTCGCCTACGTCATAGCACTGAGTATATTCTTCGTGTAGTTGGTGTGGAATGTCCAGTGTGTATATTTGTACAGATGTGCTTCCCGTTGTCTAGGTCGTCATGGCATCTCTAACGACGTGTAGATTTTAGTCTAGTTGGTCCGTGCCGCAGGTGTCGGCATGGCCAGTGCGGGCTGCTGGGCAGGCAGATGGACACATCCGTATGTTCCTGTACCAGGGTATCTGGTCGTCTGGTAAATGGACAAACTCTTCTCGTGGCGGGTGTCTGGGTCGTGACCCTCTAGGCCAAGCGCGAGAGGTGAAGGACGGGAGCCTGGTCTTCCATTCTCCCACTTCAGTCCCCCCTCTGGTCGACTTGTCGACCACAAACATATCCTTCTCGTTATCTCCTCTTACTCGCCATATCTTAGTTATTCCTCCTAGATGTCCATAATGGTTTACATGATCTTCAAATGACCAATACATATATTCACAGGTTCCTCCAGGAGTACAGTATACCCATTTCCTATGTAACTCTGGGGTTTCTTGGGTTCTCGATCTTCACTGATGGTGGGTCTAGATGGTTGGTGATGATTTGGTGTGCGCAACTTCTCCCTCTCCTGTATTATCACACCTGTATGTTGGCCGTCATCTGCTGGCATCAAGGGGTGCATTCCCACCATTCGAGCAACTCGTCAGTGGTACGTGCCTTCCGGGCCTTCCAAAATCTAATTATGATCAGCGTAGCTCCAGCCAAATAGTACAACCCACTATTATTTTCAGTCCATCTGACAGCCAGGATGGCATCCATGACCATAATAGTGAAAACCAGCTCTTATCCTTGTTTACACCGTTACTTTCATCCATCATTTTGGAGTGCATCTGGGCCAATTGTGAAACTGCTTCTGTCAGTGTACCATTGTCAGCATCGTTGGCAGGTATGAACGTGCAGCATGATTGTCCTATCTTTGCACAAACTCCTCCTTCCATTGCTGTGAGAAGGTCCAATACATATCTGTTCTGGAGTGCTACCATCCTTATAGCTCGCAGCTCCTCTTTTATTGCGTTAAACCCATTTACTGTAGAATTGATGGTCATCATTAGTTCCCATCTAGTTATTTGGAGCCATTTTGCGTTTGCGTAAGCCTGCAGTCCCGGAGTGTATTATTGAGGAGAAGAACATTGCTGCTCTGCTGAATAGTCTGTGTTCTGGCGGTATTGATGTAGTGCCGTTTCCGACCTTCCCCACAGGTAATTTCCTGTCAGTGGTTCTCCTTGTCTTTTTTTCTATTTAGGACAGTATCATTGCTGTTGGTCCTGTTCCCTTGCTCCTCCTGAAGTGGTGCAGATCTCTTTTTTCTCTTGTCCCCTTCATCCATTTTGGGAAAGTTCGCCACATTGACATGCTTCTTAGGTACCACTAGTGATGTGTACATTGACGTGCACCATTGTGCACACACCATTCCACAGGGGGGCAGTGTATGGTATGCCTTTTCTCCACAGGCCCAATAATGGTCCATTATTACTGCTGTTCCTGCTCCCCCCTCAGGTAACTCCGTCACACTTGCACAATTGGTGTTATATCCTACGTCCACCTCTCCTTTATGCTGGTAGCATACCTTGGGCGCAGTCAGCGGTAGTATTGTTATTGGGTCTTCATCTGTTTCTACCCACGTGAGCATTGGTACATACTTGATCCACGTCGTCCAACATCGGTGATTGTGTGCCTCGATAGTTGAGATAGTTTCTTTTGTTACCATGTTGCTGCCAATCACTCCTATCTCCCAGCTGTTGTCCAGATACACCTTTCCTGTTATCGTCACCAGCGGCCTCTCCCAACATCCTTGTTTACCCGGAACTTCAGTGGCGTACCAATCACATGGTAGATACTGCAGTGTTACTTTCTTTGTTTCTCCTTTTGCAGGGCCACTTGTTATGTATCTGAATGCTTCAGCATGTAAACTGGTCTTGTGGTAACTCAGATAGGTCTTGAGGAAGTTGTTTTCATATGGGTATGAGTCTCGTGTTTTCCATGTCATGTGCACTACTGTCCTTGAAATCTTCCTTTCGTTTGGAACAGTGCCAAGTATATTATGCACTGTGCTGTCTTTTCATCTATTTCTGTGGCAACAAATGTTCGTGAAGCACTCATGGCGTATGGTATTAATGAGCAAACGTAGCAGCTGTCCTCAGTTGTCTGCTTACCAATGCGGGTCATGTGTTGGTACCATATGTTGTTTGTGACGTGTGCTGAATCTTGTATATAATTATCAATACCTTTATTGTCTGAGTATGTGCTGCGTTTAACTCTATTTTGCTTGGGTGCAATGTTACTACTATCACCTGACGTAACACCTGTTGCAGCAGGGGACGGGGTATATAGGTTGGGTGCAGCAATAAAATTGATAGCATAGCTGTACTGCCATACAGAGGCAGCCAAGAACCCGGTGATCATAAAAATCCCTATTATTTTTATTACATAATGCTAATTTCACCGGCATTTTGCTCTTACCTTGCTGCAGTCCGGCAGCGTATTCTTGCGACGTTAAAGTTGCCCGCCTGAAAATTCTCAAATTGCTGGTTATTAAATGTTAGTTGTTTTGTTTTAAGCTCTCCCTATCAAATAGTCATTCAGTGCCCAGGCGAAGAGCTGTTCCCACGCTACTCTAAGTGATCTATCTCTTAGGGACAGCAAGTATGGGTGGAGGTGGGGCATTGAATATTCTATGGCCAAGAGGAATGCTGTGTAGTAGACACGTACCTTCTTCTTTTCAGGTACGTTGGCCTTTTTATTTCATATACAAATTGGTGTGACAATTCTTCTGGGTAGTTATCGTCTGAGGGTACCATCTACTCCTGGGCAGTGAATTTGTTAGTTATCTATTTTCTTAGCAGTACAATAATACGCAGTTCCTGCATGTGCGAGAGAAAAGAAAAGAGAGCATTCACGTGTTTACATGTGTACTTTGTGCAGCAATGTCCTTCAGTTCAGTTATAACTATACTTGGGGGTCAATGGGCGGGGGTTTGGGCTCAGATGGCGGAAGTATTTTTACTCTTTGAGCGTGTGACCATGGGGTGGGCAGTATGGGGATCACCCTTTCTTCTTCAGTTATTGTCTCGGGGAAGCTGGGTAGTGACACGGTAAGGAACAATTGGGTCGTTGTCTGTGGTAGAACTTCCTTCTCTGTCGGGGATGTTGTTGCTGTTCTTCAATGGACCTGTCGTTGGCGCTGGGGCGGGTCTGCAGTTTGTAGATCTTTACATCATGTAGGTGGTTCCAGGCACGCTTATCCTTTAGTTTTACTGCTCTTGTTGATACGTCCTCTACCAGATGGGGGCCAGTGAACCTCTTCTCGTTCCACTTCTATTGAAATTGCGAAGTAGCACGTGGTCACCTTTGGCAAGTTTGCACAAGTTCTCCTTTTCCAATTCTGTACTGGCGCCTTCTTTTTGATTGCTGGTAGACCGCCCCTGTGTGCGCTCGAGCTGTTGAGACACAAACACAACACTAGTAATCAAAGAAGACACATATTGATACATTTCATCACCTAACACACTCGCTGAACTTTCGTGGTCAGTGAATGCCCTTGACGTTGGTTTAGGGGAAGGCGCATTTGACGTCCAGTAACCACCTCGTGAGGGGTGAGGTGGTGTCGGACCCTGGCCTATTCCTCAATTCAAATAGGGCTAATGGAAGGCAATACAACCAGCTTTTCTTTGTTGTTTGTTGTATTTTTGCAATTGCCTCCTTCAATAGGCCATTCAGGCGTTCACATACACCGTTAGGCCTGTGGGTGGTATGCACATGCAAATTTGTGTTTATGTTCAGCAAGGATGTGATATGCTGGAACATTTCGTTTGCGAAATGTGGGCCATTGTCTGACCTTAACACCTCGCACACTCCCCACCTGGGGAAGACCTCCCTCACTAGGAATTTAGCTGCTCTAAATGCATCTGGGTGTGAACAGGGCCCTGCTTCAATCCACCTAGAGAATGGGCATACTACTACAATCATATACCTATTACCTTGACATATGTTGATCATATCAACATAGTCAATGTGAAGGTGCCGAAAAGGTCCTTCTGGCCGGGGTATTGGTACCTCTTATCACTTTTAGGTATGACCGGCCGTAAACTGTTGACATGTGAGACAATTGCTGATAAAATTTGACACATGAGATTTAACTCGGGACAGAACCAATCTTCTCTAATTCGTGCTGCAATTATTTCCTTGCCTGTATGGGCTGGGTGATGTAATTGGCTCAGGGCGTGTTTAAAAGTGCCAACGGTATTACAACTTTCCCAGTGCCACCCTGGCGCCATAGTGCGTCGGTTGGTGACATTGTGCATCCTCTTTTTACCCATATTTCTTTTTCGGCCATTGGTGCAGCCGCTTGTAGCTCCATAATCTGTGTGGCGGGAGATGGGTGTACCCTTCTCTTATCAACATCTCCCTAGCCATTCCCCTCCCTCTCCCTCTCTGTGAGTCTGTGGGTTCCATATCTCACCAAAGTATGCAGCATATTTCGCATGTGCGTCTGCTGCTGCATTCCCTTTTGAGACGTGGTCTTCACCATTGGTGTGTGCGGTGCATTTTACTAGGGCTAGTTCTTGGGGTCGTTTATTACTTCAATTAGTTCAGCCAATAAGAGGGCATGTTGCACTGGAGTGCCATCAGCTCTCCTAAACCTCTTCTTCTCCATTTTGATAGCCCTGAGTGGACAGTGGATGTAACATATGCACTGTCGGAATATATGGTTACTCGTTTGTTAAAACTTTCCTTCAATGCCAATATTAGTGCAACCAGTTCCGCGGCTTGAGCAGAGTAATGCTGTGGTAATTGTACACATTTCATAGCCACACACCGGCGCCTCC
>CM030325.1:987825557-988167529 GCA_002915635.3 Ambystoma mexicanum
GAATTCAATACACATTTGGTGAGCGATGAAGGCTGGTAAGGAAAGCGAAAAGACTTGCTTCCACTTACAAGACTGCAGATCTTTGCGCAGAAGCATCGGAGGAGGTCAAAAGGTACAAAGCATGGTTGAGACAACACAGTGTAAGTCTGTATCAACACGACTCAGAATTAATGTTGAGAACACTTAGTGGCAACGTCATCGTCAGCCTTCTGGTCACTAATTAAGAACCCAACGACAGCTCCAATAAACAAGCTTCAGAATAACGTGGAGGAAAAAAAGTGGATTGACCACTTTACCATCTTATATAGAAAACCACCAAATTAACCTATTTCCACACCAGCATCGATACCTTTGCAGGTCCATTTGGATATACCACATGATCCAGAAACCATCATGGAGAAAATAAAAAAGCTAAACATCTCGAGAGCAGGGAAGCCCGATGGGATTTCCAATTTGGATCTAAAACAACACCCAGAGGCTTGGCTGCGTTTATAAGTAGGGTCATTGACAATTGTAAGAGGGCAAGACAAATTCCCTCCTCTTGGAAAAAAGCTCATATTGTCCCAATTTTAAGAAGGGCGCTAGAGACGATCCTAGGCAGTACAGGCCAATTGCCCTCCTTGACACCATAGGTAAGATTTTTGGATCACTGGCTTTGGATAAGTTTCAAGAGTGGACTCAAGAAAGCAACACGGCAGACTCAATGCAAGCAGGTTTTGTAAATGGACTGGGGACCTCGGCAAACATTCTGGCACTGAACACCCTTAAAGCAAGATGCAAGGAAAATAAACCACCAATTTCTTAGCATTCGTTGACCTGGTCCAGGCTTTCGACCAGGTCAGCAGGGAAGCTTTATGGGGTAAATTGAAGGCAAATAACTGTCCAGAAACTATCTTGGACCCTATTCGAGCCTTGTATACAGATGCATCCATCCAAGTCAGGCTGAACAACGCAGGCCTCTTATCAACTGAAGTAAGGTGTGAAGCAGGGGTGCCACTTGGCCCCAGCATTATATAATGCCTACACCAGCGATTACAAAGATCATGAAAGCAAAGTCAGAATGCTCCCTCCTCTCTTAGGTGATGATGACATATAGAGAATGATATATGCAGATGACATCATACTGATGGACATGACTATGATCGGTTTCCAAAGACAGCTGATAAATCTGCAAAAATATTTGAATCACAACAATCTAGAACTTAATAAGGACAAAACTAAAATAATGTGCTTTGATAAACAAACAAGGAAAAAGGAAAAAATGAAAATAAGGCTTTATGGAGATTTGTTGGAAAAGGTGGATCAGTTCCGTTACCTGGGAGTCATAATCAGTAACAAAGGAACTGAAATCCCCATGCAGGAGCACCTTTCTTGGAAGACAAAAGTTCTCGTAGCTCAAGCAAAAATCATCAATAATAAATACGGTTGTTTCCCTTGATCCCTACCATCAATTCTATAAGGCAAAGGTGGTTCCCAGTTTGACTTATGGGGGGAAGCTATGCCAGCACTACCGGATAACCTTTGGCCTAAACTGGAGGGGCTCTTTTGGCGCCGTGTCCTGCATCTTCCAAACTCAACCCCGTGGCTGCTATTCATAAGGAATTGAGCCTCATGTCACTAAAAACTGCAGTGGCCAGAAACAAGTTGTTGCTCTATAGGAAACTACTCCTGCCTAATCCACTGAAGATTTTGAAGGAGTTACGGAATGAACTAAGAAAACGCACATGTAAAACACTATCAAATTGGGGAGAAACAAACCGTGTTCTTCTGAGAGACATTGAAAGCTCACAGGAAGAACTGATAAGTAATCCCACCAAGGTTTGTAAGCGTTTGCTTCAGACAGATTGGATCACAACCTTGGAAGAAATGGAAAAGTTGAAACTGTCATCATTCCTACCACCTTTTCCTATTAAGATTAACGAAGTAAGGACTTATTTGGCAATTATTCCCGATAGAACAATGCGACAGAGTTTCCTGAGAATCCGTATGCACCTGCTATTGACCAACGAAATCTTGTCAGCCAGAGGTCAATCAATTACAAACCTTTGCAGATTTTGTAACAAGATGGAAGCAGTGGAGAACATCAAACACCTCCTTCTTGAATGCCTGGGCACGAACTTGGCACGTACAGCACACCTGGTCCCCCTATTCCAAGACCTACGTTATTTTGATCGAGAGGAATGGTGGGCCAAGCTAATGAGTGGGGGAAAGTTAGGTGGGTGGTGGCAACAGTCCATTTCTTCCGCTAATTAGGCCCGGACGGACAACAGGAGAAGTCCTGAACTGGCAGGATTCATGTCAGATGAAGTAGTCTATCTACTATCTACCTTGATCCAGAGAACCTCGGCAGACATTAGCGAAAATGGGACGGGAACTCAAATTGAAGTGTAATAGAATTGAATGGGAATTGGAAAACAGGAACGTTACACATAAACTTGAAATTATCTTATTTCAAAGTGGAAGGTTTCGTTTTGCTTTGTTAAATGAGGACTAATTGGTTCTACTAAAAGACAATGATAGAAGTAAGAACCAAGAAAAATGGAAGGAGAAATAAGCAAAAAAAATTGTAAAAATTGAAATGTCAATTAAATCAAATAAAAATACTTCAACTAAAGAACTATGCCTGTGCTCTATCTAACACGTGTGGCTATTACTCACCTCTTCAATCACAAGCTGAGTTAGAGAGGTGGATGCAAGGGCCATGACCCCTCAGTCCAGATCACTGTGCCAGAAGCATTAGCCCACTGAGCTACCTCGCTGGCCTGCTGTCATCACAGATGAGAACAGCTGCTGCTGCTGCTGTAAACTGCCACATTGTGTACCAGCATTTTTGGGGCATGGGCAGCGCAGTTTCCCAAGCAGTCAGGGTGCCAGCTCGTCAGGGAGACTGGTTGGTGTTCTGGAGACCAGCAGACGGCCCCCACGCAGGCCTTGTCTGGCACTAGTTCCCAGAATAGGTCGGAAGGGGGGGTGGGTTTGGAAGAAAATCGCCCGGCTCAGCTGTTCTGGACAAGCGCCATCTGGTTTCCTTAACTCAAGCTGTGCCAGGAGGACCCCAGGAAGGAATGTTTGCGTTGCTGTTTATTGCAGAATTCTCCCAGGCAGGCGTTGACAGAACGCAAGTTTCCCTGTTTAACAAGAGCCAGCAGCCCCAAGGCCCTGACTGAGGCCTGTCAGGAGGGCAGGCAGTCCTGCCCCCACAAGGGCTGGCCGGGAGGGGGCTGTCCGCGACAGTCATATGGTGCCTTTTCAAGCACGTCTGCGACCTTGTCATTATGTAACACCTATTATATAGCAGAAAGAAAAGTTCGACGCCTTCTTAGTGCAGTTTTAAAATAACATAAGAAGCAGGCCTTGGTGCAGCGTGAGAACTGCACCCTTTAATATACAAATACAAGGAGGGCCGAGGTACTCCCAAAATCTGTGTTTTATAGATTTACTTCGCAAACAAATGTGTTCTAATGAATGTATTGCACAGGACATGTGTGATATATACATTTCCGTACGCATAAAGACACATGTGTACAAAGGGCCCAGTGGCAGTGACTTGATGCAGTAACACATTAAGGGGGTGGGTGAGGGAGGTAGTGAGCATGCAGCATGTTACGCCTGCGTGAGACAGCTATGCAATGACGTGACGTAGCACAGTCCTACCGGCACATAGTAGTGGAGCTGAATAAAAGTAAAAAATAAAAGTCGTGAATATCGCTCCCTACCGTTCCCACTCACTTCGACCACTGCCAATGTCCCATTGAGATGCATTTTAGCTGATTCTATGCCACCGAGAACACCTTGATTCTGAGCCTGGCGTTTCATTTAACACCATAATGCATTGTGGGGTGTGTAGTCTTGCTTCACTCTGACTGGATCAATAGAAAAAAAGCACCAGGTTAGGACTGGCGGCAAAAGGACGGCTGAAGACTGGCACATAGAGGCCACAGTTGCCCTCTTGACAGCTGCAGTGACACGCAAGTCTCTGCAGCACAGGGGCTGCATCTAAAATATGCACCCCTGTGCCAAAACCGACATAACCCAGAAGATTGTGTCCTGGTGGCAGATAAAACTGTAGATATAAACCATACCTGAGTTAGGGTATGGTGGCCAGCATCTTTCAGAGGGGACCCAACCACATTACATTGATTTCACACGTGTCAGCCATGTGGGCACAGTTCAGCTGTGACAGGATTATGTGTATTCCTCCCAAACAAGACCTACCCCTGTCCGCTGACAGGACTAGCCTTGGGGGCGATTACTTCTCTTTGTTCCTTTGTAAGGGCAGGTGACATCCTCTCCCCCAGGACAGCCACTCCACAGGATGCCTCCTGGGAACAGAAACCAAGAGATGCACCCATTCACAGAGAGGCAGGCCTCAGACCATTTCTAAAGCCCTTAGATCATATTGAGGGGGTTGGGCAGAGTTAGGAGGAGCTAGAGAGGGGTCTGCACAGTTTTTCGAGGGTTTTGCCATCTTGATTCTCTCTGCCTCTCTTTCTTTTGTCTGTCCCCCACACTTTCACTGGGACAAAGCACTTTGGGTTGATCAAGGGCAAAACCCACACATTTCAAAAGCAGGGTTTGGACCTCTAAATCAGGCTAACATTAGTACAAAACACTTGGGGAGTTTTGACTATAAAAGAAGGGGTCTCCCAACACTTATCATCTGGACTCCTCTTGAACCATCCAGAAGATTTCCTTGAATCACACTGAGAGAGCAGTCCTTTCAAAAGTCCTCAGTTGTGATGTGAAGCCAGAGGTTCCAAAGGCAAAAGCAAGATCTGATCGCTAACCATCCCCATGGACCATTGAGGGTGAACACTGCTGCAGGACCAGAAGTCTGCCTCTCTGCCACCCACGTGGGCCCAGGACCTCACTGTGATAGAAGTCTCCCGAAAGTGTGTACCAGCCTCACCCATGTTTGGGAGCCCGAGAATGAGCTGATTTTGGCCCTCGAGAACCTGGAGTGGGACTCACAGCACCTGGTAGCCAGAACAGCTGAGATCCTTGTTGTCTACGAAGACCCGCTCTGAACCTCGTGCCTTGAAACACCTGTGTATAAGCGCGTTATAAATGCCATATCATATCATATCATATCATAACCCTGATTCGAGTGCACCTTGCTGCAGAGCGATACAGCAGGACCTGTCAATGCTGCCCTTTGGCGTTCATTGTTCTCTGAACCGCCGTCTGCGGTTAGACCTAATTCGCGGGTGCAGCACGTTAGCAAAAGTGCATTGTGGCCTCGGCTTGTACTACGTAGTACCGCTGCCTTGCCTTGCTCAAGTTGCCACCTGAAATGTCAGCATCTTCACTGTTGCTCCTGTGAGTCAGCCGGGCCGACCCGACCCTGGTGTTCCCCGAACTGCAACCATTGAGCCATTACATTAAACCGACTCACCTTCGCATCTTGGTACCAGCTCGATCACAGTGGATCCTCGACTGCTGAACCAGACCTGGTAATCACCCGATCCGCAAAGCTTGAGTAGACACTTCGAGACCGCAGCTTCCCTTCTGTTTGACCCAGCCTCGACACCTGCTTAACACTGGACCACCCGACTGCCGTATCTGCGATCCGAGCTAACACTGCGCTTGATTCAGAGAAAGCTGGTGCTGTCCAATCCCCAAGACATTTGCAGAATGGATTTGACTGTTTTCTTACCCCATAATTCATCTTTGGGCCACAGCGACTGGCTAGGTCATTTTTATCCCTTCTTGCAACTTGAAGAAATATGATTTTGAACATTGTGGTCTTTTGAATGCCTTTTCTCCCCTTGTTGCATCACCCAGAGTGCTGCATCTATTCTGTCTGTGCATATTCTGTGTTCCTTCTACAGGAGTGGGATTTTACAGTATTTTCTATTTGGTCTGTCTTATTAAAGCATATATTTGTATATAATCTTGATTGGGCATTCCTGTATTTTGGACTGTTATACTTCATTGTTTTGGGTGCTACTGAACCGCATTCACACCCCTCTTATTCAGAGCATAGCCTTCCCTCTGCCCACATTACCAGAAAAGGCAAAGGAGGTGCATCTCTTGACTGTGCCTGTCTTTTTATGATTGTGTTGGCTCTTGGTTTGTAGAAGTGTGAGGGCTGAGTGAGAATTTCAGCCTCTACTCATCCTTGTACTCCTTCAGGGCAGGAGTCCATTCATCACATAGGGCATTGAGGACCGGCACATGGTATCCCCGGTGACAGGGCCTTAAGGACGGCCACAAGGAATCCCCAAGGATAGGGCATGGAGGAATGGCACATACTATGCCGGCGAGCGGGCCTCATCGGCTGCCACAGGGAGTCTCCGCGACAGTAGCTTGAGGACTGGAATATGGAGTCATCACTGACAGCGCCTCGAGGACTGGAATATACAGTCCCCGGTGACAGGGCCTCGTGGACGTGCTGATGGATGTGGAGCCCCCGGTGACAGGGCCTCGTGGACGTGCTAGTGCACGTAGAGCCCCCCGGTGACAGGGCCTCGAGGACGTGCTGGTGCACGTGGAGCCCCTGTGACAGGGCCTCGAGGATGTGTTAGTGTATGTGGAGCACCTGGTGACAGGGCCTCGAAGACGTGCTGGTGCACGTGGAGACCCCAGTGACAGGCCCTCGAGGACGCAGTGGTGCACGTGGAGACCCCAGTGACAGGGCCTCGAGGACGTGCTGGTGCACGTGGAGCCCCTGTGACAGGGCCTTGAGGACGTGCTGGTGCACGTAGAGCCCCCTGGTGACAGGCCCTCGTGGACGCGCTGGTGCACGTGGAGCCCCCCCAGGACTGATACACCAGGAGACTCCCAGTGACAGGCCCTCGCTTAAGGACCGTGAGACAGCCAGTCCTGGGCCCGGTGTAAGTGTGAATGAGTGAAATTCCTGTGGGAAGCTGGAGTTTGATTACAGCTTCACCATAAGCCTCTCGCAGCATTTCTGCCTTTTAACACCTGCTCCGCGGGCAGCAGACTTCAAAGGGACTCCTGGGTGACCTGATATGCAGCCGCGTGCACTGTTTGCAGAAGGGGGTAGGTCCTGTGTACCCAGACCTGGCTGTTCCCGGCTATTCCCGGCTCCACGGCCCCCAGAGCCGCACATTTCCGCTGCTCTTATCGACAGTAACTCCTGCAGCCACAAACTGCCACATTATCAGTGACCCGTCACCACCCCCAGGCCCAGCAGAGGAAATATGACAGGCAATCGCTTCCCCAGGCCCAGCAGCCGGAAATATGACAGGCAATCACCGACCCTTATCAGTGACCCCTCACCACCTCTTCCCCAGGCCCAGCAGAGGAAATATGACAGGCAATCACCGACCCTTATCAGTGACCCCTCACCACCGCTTCCCCAGGCCCAGCAGAGGAAATATGACAGGCAATCACCGACGCTTATCTGTGACCCCTCACCACCGCTTCCCCAGGCCCAGCAGAGGAAATATGACAGGCAGACAGACCCTTATCTGTGACCCCTCACCACCGCTTCCCCAGGCCCATCAGCCGGAAATATGACAGGCAATCACCGACCCTTATCAGTGACCCCTCACCACCGCTTCCCCAGGCCCAGCAGAGGAAATATGACAGGCAATCACCGACCCTTATCAGTGACCCCTCACCACTGCTTCCCCAGGCCCAGCAGAGGAAATATGACAGGCAATCACCGACCCTTATCAGTGACCCCTCACCACCGCTTCCCCAGGCCCAGCAGAGGAAATATGACATGCAACGACCGACCCTTATCTGTGACCCCTCACCACCGCTTCCCCAGCCCCAGCAGCCGGAAATATGACAGGCAATCACCGACCCTTATCTGTGACCCCTCACCACCGCTTCCCCAGGCCCATCAGCCGGAAATATGACAGGCAATCACCGACCCTTATCTGTGACCCCTCACCACCGCTTCCCCAGGCCCAGCAGAGGAAATATGACAGGCAATCACCGACGCTTATCTGTGACCCCTCACCACCGCTTCCCCAGGCCCAGCAGCCGGAAATATGACAGGCAATCACCGACCCTTATCAGTGACCCGTCACCACTGCTTCCCCAGGCCCAGCAGACGGAAATATGACAAGCAATCACCGACCCCTTATCTGTGACCCCTCACCACCGCTTCCCAGGCCCAGCAGAGGAAATATGCAGGCAGACAGACCCTTATCAGTGACCCTCACCACCCGCTTCCCAGGCCCAGCAGAGGAAATATGACATGCAACGACAGACCCTTATCAGTGACCCCTCACCACCGCTTCCCCAGGCCCAGCAGAGGAAATATGACAGGCAATCACCGACCCTTATCTGTGACCCCTCACCACCGCTTCCCCAGGCCCAGCAGAGGAAATATGACATACAATCGCTGACCCTTATCAGTGACCCCTCACCACCGCTTCCCAGGCCCAGCAGAGGAAATATGACAGACAATCACCGACCCTTATCTGTGACCCCTCACCACCGCTTCCCCAGGCCCAGCAGAGGAAATATGACATACAATCGCTGACCCTTATCAGTGACCCCTCACCTCCGCTTCCCCAGGCCCAGCAGCCGGAAATATGACAGGCAATCACCGACCCTTATCAGTGACCCCTCACCACCGCTTCCCCAGGCCCAGCAGAGGAAATATGACATGCAAAGACAGACCCTTATAAGTGACCCCCACCACCGCGTCCCCAGGCCAGCAGAGGAAATATGACATGCAAAGACAGACCCTTATAAGTGACCCCTCACCACCGCGTCCCCAGGCCCAGCAGAGGAAATATGACAGGCAATCACCGACCCTTATCTGTGACCCCTCACCACCGCTTCCCAGGCCCAGCAGAGGAAATATGACAGGCAATCACCGACCCTTATCTGTGACCCCTCACCACCGCTTCCCAGGCCCAGCAGAGGAAATATACATGCAAGACAGACCCTTATCAGTGACCCCTCACCACCGCTTCCCCAGGCCCAGCAGAGAAAATATGACAGGCAATCACCGACCCTTATCTGTGACCCCTCACCACCTCGTCCCCAGGCCAGCAGCCGGAAATATGACATGCAACGACAGACCCTTATCTATGACCCTCACCACCGCGTCCCCAGGCCCAGCAGAGGAAATATGACAGGCAACGACAGACCCTTATCAGTGACCCCTCACCACCGCTTCCCAGGCCCAGCAGCCGGAAATATGACATGCAACGACAGACCCTTATCTATGACCCCTCACCACCGCTTCCCCAGGCCCAGCCGAGGAAATATGACAGGCAATCGCCGACCCTTATCAGTGACCCCTCACCACCGCTTCCCAGGCCCAGCAGAGGAAATATGACAGGCAGACAGACCCTTATCTGTGACCCTCACCACCGCTTCCCAGGCCCAGCAGAGGAAATATGACAGGGACCGACAGACCCTTATCAGTGACCCCTCACCACCGCTTCCCCAGCCCCAGCAGCCGGAAATATGACAGGCAATCACCGACCCTTATCAGTGACCCCTCACCACCGCTTCCCCAGGCCCAGCAGAGGAAATATGACATGGCAAAGACAGACCCTTATAAGTGACCCCTCACCACCGCGTCCCCAGGCCCAGCAGAGGAAATATGACAGGCAATCGCCGACCCTTATCAGTGACCCCTCACCACCGCTTCCCCAGGCCCAGCAGAGGAAATATGACAGGCAGACAGACCCTTATCTGTGACCCCTCACCACCGCTTCCCAGGCCCAGCAGAGGAAATATGACAGGCAACGACAGACCCTTATCAGTGACCCCTCACCACCGCTTCCCCAGCCCCAGCAGCCGGAAATATGACAGGCAATCACCGACCCTTATCAGTGACCCCTCACCACCGCTTTCCCAGGCCCAGCAGAGGAAATATGACAGGCAACGACAGACCCTTATCTATGACCCCTCACCACCGCTTCCCAGGCCCAGCAGAGGAAATATGACATGCAACGACAGACCCTTATCTATGACCCTCACCACTGCTTCCCAGGCCAGCAGCCGGAAATATGACAGGCAGACAGACCCTTATCTGTGACCCCTCACCACCGCGTCCCCAGGCCAGCAGAGGAAATATGACAGGCAACGACAGACCCTTATCAGTGACCCCTCACCACCGCTTCCCCAGGCCCAGCAGAGGAAATATGACAGGCAGGCAGACCCTTATCTCTGTGACCCCTCACCACCGCTTCCCAGGCCCAGCAGAGGAAATATGACAGGCAGACAGACCCTTATCTGTGACCCCTCACCACCGCTTCCCAGGCCCAGCAGAGGAAATATGACATGCAACGACAGACCCTTATCAGTGACCCTCCCACCACCGCTTCCCCAGGCCCAGCAGAGGAAATATGACAGGCAACGACAGACCCTTATCAGTGACCCCTCACCACCGCTTCCCCAGGCCCAGCAGAGGAAATATGACAGGCAACGACAGACCCTTATCTGTGACCCCTCACCACCGCTTCCCCAGGCCCAGCAGAGGAAATATGACAGGCACCCTTATCTGTGACCCCTCACCACCGCGTCCCCAGGCCCAGCAGAGGAAATATGACATGCAACGACCGACCCTTATCAGTGACCCCTCACCACCGCTTCCCCAGGCCCAGCAGCCGGAAATATGACAGGCAATCACCGACCCTTATCAGTGACCCCTCACCACCGCTTCCCCAGGCCCAGCAGAGGAAATATGACAGGCAGGCAGACCCTTATCTGTGACCCCTCACCACCGCTTCCCCAGGCCCAGCAGAGGAAATATGACAGGCAGACAGACCCTTATCAGTGACCCCTCACCACCGCTTCCCCAGGCCCAGCAGAGGAAATATGACAGGCAGACAGACCCTTATCTGTGACCCCTCACCACCGCTTCCCCAGGCCCATCAGCCGGAAATATGACAGGCAATCACCGACCCTTATCAGTGACCCCTCACCACCGCTTCCCAGGCCCAGCAGAGGAAATATGACATGCAACGACAGACCCTTATCTGTGACCCCTCACCACCGCTTCCCAGGCCCAGCAGAGGAAATATGACAGGCAGACAGACCCTTATCTGTGACCCCTCACCACCGCTTCCCAGGCCCAGCAGAGGATATATGACAGGCAATCACCGACCCTTATCTGTGACCCCTCACCACCGCTTCCCCAGGCCCAGCAGAGGAAATATGACAGGCAGACAGACCCTTATCTGTGACCCCTCACCACCGCTTCCCCAGGCCCAGCAGAGGAAATATGACAGGCAGGCAGACCCTTATCTGTGACCCCTCACCACCGCTTCCCCAGGCCCAGCAGAGGAAATATGACAGGCAGACAGACCCTTATCATGACCCCTCACCACCGCTTCCCCAGGCCCAGCAGAGGAAATATGACAGGCAGACAGACCCTTATCTGTGACCCCTCACCACCGCTTCCCCAGGCCCATCAGCCGGAAATATGACAGGCAATCACCGACCCTTATCAGTGACCCCTCACCACCGCTTCCCAGGCCCAGCAGAGGAAATATGACATGCAACGACAGACCCTTATCTGTGACCCCTCACCACCGCTTCCCAGGCCCAGCAGAGGAAATATGACAGGCAGACAGACCCTTATCTGTGACCCCTCACCACCGCTTCCCAGGCCCAGCAGAGGATATATGACAGGCAATCACCGACCCTTATCTGTGACCCCTCACCACCGCTTCCCCAGGCCCAGCAGAGGAAATATGACAGGCAGACAGACCCTTATCTGTGACCCCTCACCACCGCTTCCCAGGCCCAGCAGAGGAAATATGACAGGCAATGACACCACAGATTCCTTAGGCCCACATGTCAAACCCTTTCGACTGTCTAGCAAACTTCGTCTCCGGCTTGCTGCACCTTGACAACACCATCCTTCCGTAAACCATTCTCTGATGCTTTCCTCCCTTACTTCTGCCCACCAGCGTCCCATGTTTTCCACGTCCTTTAATCCTGTGGTAAGGACCAGCGAGGTCCACCCCTGCACCCTTCTTCTCCCACCCAGTGGTACACGGGAACCTCCCAGTGCCTTCTTCAGCGCCACTCCCGTGTTTATTCTTTCTGGAATTTAAACACCCCCTCAGCTCCTCCCAGTGATGTGTGCACCCCCACATTCCTCCTCAGCCCTCCTCGTGGACTTGTGACACTGGAAGTCGCACAAGTGTCCTCAGTCTGAACACTTTTCTGGAGATGTGGCTACCGTCGTGCAGGTGAGGCCTCCAGGGCTGCAGCCCGCACCATAGTACAAATGAGGCCTCCAGTCCAGACCCCAACACGAGGCCTCCAGAAGTGGACACATCCAGTCCAGACCCCAACACGAGGCCTCCAGAAGTGGACACATTAGTAGAAATGAGGCCTCCAGTCCAGACCCCAACACGAGGCCTCCAGAAGTGGAAACATTCGTAGAAATGAGGCCTCCAGTCCAGACCCCAACACAGAGGCCTCCAGAAGTGGGACACATTAGTAGAAATGAGGCCTCCAGTGCAGACCCCAACACGAGGCCTCCAGAAGTGGTCACATTAGTAGAAATGAGGCCTCCAGTCCAGACCCCAACACGATGCCTCCAGAAGTGGACACATTAGTAGAAATGAGGCCTCCAGTCCAGACCCCAACACGAGGCCTCCAGAAGTGGACACATTAGTAGAAATGAGGCCTCCAGTCCAGACCCCAACACGAGGCCTCCAGAAGTGGACACATTAGTAGAAATGAGGCCTCTAGGACTGGGCACATTAGTGAAAATGAGGCCTCCGGAACTGGGCACGATGGTAAAGATAAGGGCTTTGCGATTGGACACCAATGTGTAGCGTCATGAAATTAACCTGATAGGCTGTGTTGGGTGTCACCGCTGCAAAGTGGATCTGCTTAAGTGGAACTGTTCTCTACGTTTCCCAAATGTAGTCATATCAAGGACAATACAGTTTACAAAAGAAACCTTCAATAAGCAAGTCATATAAACCCCCCAAAAAGGTGAATAACGTGTGCCCAGGACATTACTGGCCAAACTCTACGGCTCAAAATATGAGGTGCAATATTACCAATATTACCAGTGTCTAGAAGCTATTGTGTTTCGCCGACAGGCGCTACAGTAAGGCAATTCTAGGCACAAAGGGACCTATTTGGGCAATGGAAAAAATCAAATATGGATCCATTGCAAGGGAGGAAAAGGGAGCACCACGTTGCATGATGGGCGCCCCCACGTGCTGCTCTAACTGGAGCTTCTTCCTGGTACAAATGCAAGCCCTGCTCACGCGGCCCTTGCATCCGAGCACACTTAGGGCCCCTGTATATATACAAATATAGCAGGGCAGGGGCCTGCAAGCTTTGGCGACCCAGATGTTTTAGGACTACAAACCCCACTAGCCCTAGCCAGCATCATCAATAGTGAGGGATCATGGGAGTTGTCGTGCATAAGCTCTTGCGAACTGCAGGTTCAGACCCCCTGTAGCAGAGTGACAGCAGGAGCTGCAAGAGCTGTGAATGGTCTTTTTGTGTCTTTCCCCTTTGTCTTTGCCCCTTCATTCCTCTTGGGGAGCCACAGAGCACCCTTGTACTGCTGATGGTGGATTACAAATCAGCAAAAACCAAATAAATACCTCAGTGAGCAAAGGTGAAGCTCATGTCCATCTCTGCATATTCATTACAGGGGGTTCAGATTGTGGCACGTGTATTCGCCGCAGCTCACATGCATGGCACGACCCTAATTTCAAGGATGGTAAGAAAGGGCCATCTGCTTTTTTCAGTAACTCGCAGAGCAGCATAGCGAGTTACCAGCCCCACACATATCTGTTCAGCCTGTAGGATGCAGGTTTGAATCCAGCACCCGAGGTGGTTGTAAAACTGAGTAGCATTAACTGTTCATAACATCCCCTATTGTCACAGCGCTTAGAAGCGGGAGGAATCCGACATGAAGTGAGTACTATCACTATAGTTTGTGTTTTCTGACTGTGATCAAACTCTTGTGCACCCCTCGGTTAACCTCCGAGGTCTGGTCCACATGTTCACCCATGGCCTCCTTCCTCTGTACTCACAGGCCTCCATGGGTTCCGCCTTCCTTTACGACATGTGAAGCCCATACATAACATACCGTCAGCCTGACTGCAAGATGGCTCTCGTGTTCATTTTAAGGGTCTCTGGCCTGGTACTCACTGGTGGAAATGGAAAGAATGTAAAGGGGGATCGCACAAGGGCCAGGGTAGGGGTGGTGTTTGGAGGAGGCGGTGGAGCTGGCAGTTGAACTCAACTAAAAGGAACTGCTCAAAATAATCGTTTTAAAATGGGGCCATTTCTTTCATGCTCCTTCTCTTCAAACTCCACACAGTACATCAATTCCACTTTAAATCACTTCCATAGCAGTGGGCATCCAAATACCTAAAGGTAAAGCAGTGATTTTTAGTACATTAAGGGATCCATAGACACGCTCGCCAATAGTAGGCTAATGGGGTAGTTCAGCAGGTTGAGAGATTGTTCCTGAGATTTTATATATTAAAAACTGGTTGTTACTCGAATGGCTGTGTGCAATTCCTTATAAAACACTGGTGCTATAAAATGTGAACAGGGACACTGCACACATCTGTTTACTGCGTCACAATTAGATTTAAAAAAAAATATGCTTGGCCATGGCATGGGTTGGGCTGGGCGCTTGCTTATATTCAGGACAGAGGTGGAGGTATTTCTGCCCCAATAGTGAAAATTAAAAGTTGGCACCTATGAACCCACAGTTTAATTTCCTGCTAACTGCTGCCAGCACAACAGAAGCATTTATTTGTGATTCAGCAGTTTGACAAACATATAACATCTTTATAAATATAACCTGTGATAAAACACAAAGGAAGGGGCACACAAATTACAGGGTATTTGTGTGATAGTCCAACAAAAAAAGAAACACATTTCAAAGAAAATTAGTGAATGCAAGTTTAAGCAGCATTTTCGAGTTTGCAACTGCTTTTCTTAGTGTGCCCAGCATGTAAGAAGCCTGCTTTTAACAGAGATGGCCCACACCCCAGTGATTGTCATGACCCATTGATTCCCGTGGTGTCCCTTTCAGGACAGAAGAAAATAAAAAGGCTCGGCAAATATTACCTGCAAACGCGCAGATTAGATCACTGAGCCCCCAGCTTCCCTGGGCGACATTGAGGGCTAAAGCCTTGACAGGGCTGAGGCAGGCTGGGTCCGAGATCCGGGCAGCCATCTCTTGCCATCGAGCCTGGTACTGCTGCACTAAGCTTTCAGCGTTCCAGGTTCGCGAACCACTGGAACCGTTCCATCTTTCAGGCCTGCTGTGGAAAGTCCTTGAAGGTCCTTCAACTGTCCATCCTGCTCCCTGATTGGACGATGCAGCCAGAGGAGACGGCCTAGTCTTCCAGCTGTCCGTCATCCTCTTCTCTAGGCAGGCAACCTATACTTACAAGTATCATGATGTAAGTGTGAACAGGACACACGTGCGTTAGGCATGTGCCATGGATTAACTCCACTGCCCCCGCTCGGAATTCCAATTGTTTGCCTGAACCGTGGCCTAATTCTGTGGAATGCGCACCCGGGGGCTTTGTCAGCTTCAGCATTGGAGTGTGGGGAGGGAAAACAGTCCCCCAACAATGTGTACATTTCTCGGCAGGCACGAATCCAGCTGGAACTTTAAAAAGCACCACTTTGAATACGTCTGCAGGCCGAAACTGTTTTCACAACTGGTTCTCGTTGCGTGCTCGGTCGGTGCTTGGTTGAGGCTGTCCTCGTGCCCTGCGTGCCCCGTCTTTATTACCACAACGCAGGGTGTGAGGTGCCCGTCAGATATTCTCTTAACTATTCAATGCCAGGTACCAATTTCTAAATGTATTCAAGCTTAGTTTTAGATGCAGCTGTGTGTAGCTCTCCAGCCAAAGAGAGAGTAAAAAGTTAAAACTGAAATGGAGACGAGTGTTTCCAGTAGGTGACCCAAAGGCACTCCTGTGGGGGGAAAATCCCCTAATTAGTTCTGATGGGTACACTTTCTCTCAGAGATAAAGAAAATGTATACACAAAGACTCGTAACGTCCTTTTCATATACCAATATTTATATTCTCCAAAGTATATGTTCACAGATCACGTGTATCAGTGTCAGTTTCAGTCCTTATGTATCTTTTAGTACCTGTCTTTATGTGGCGCCCCCGATGCCTGCGGGCTGCTGGCGCCTAATCAATCAATCAACCAATCAATAAATAAATAAATAAAAAGGTGTAAGCTACATACAAGGTGTAGCTATGCCAACTTCCCAAAGCAAAATGTAGACCAAGGAATAGTAAGTGCCAATGTTCCTTGAACCCAGTATCCTCAAGGGTTACCTAAGCACACTGATTGCACAACTCAAGGGTTACCTAAGCACACTGACTGCATAACTCAAGGGTTACCTAAGCACACTGACTGCATAACTCAAGGGTTACCTAAGCACACTGACTGCATAACTCAAGGGTTACCTAAGCACACTGACTGCATAACTCAAGGGTTACCTAAGCACACTGACTGCATAACTCAAGGGTTACCTAAGCACACTGATTGCATAACTCAAGGGTTACCTAAGCACACTGATTGCATAACTCAAGGTTACCTAAGCACAGTGATTGCACAACTCAAGGGTTACTAAGAGTTACCTAAGCACACTGATTGCATAACTCAAGGGTTACCTAAGCACACTGATTGCATAACTCAAGTGTTATCTAAGCACACTGATTGCATAACTCATTCGAAAGAATCATACAATGAATAGTTTTGTCCACTGAGGTACATCTTTGGATGTGCATAGATGTCTCTTAGAGGCCTCTGCCAACGCGTTTCGGAAAATGTAACCATCTTCAGGACATGGTCAGTATTCTTCTGAACCTGCGTATCCTTGCAAAAAGCTTCATGGTGCAGATACTACCGCTCCTTGTACCAATGTGATCTCTCTGATCCGAACCCGGACCTGTAAGAGGCAGTGTTCTATGCGTCCTCTAGCGCGTGCTTCCCTGGAGGACAGTGAGTTATATGCACTTATTGCACAGGGTGTGAGCGCCAGCTATGCATAGCTGGCGTGGCATCAGGAGCAACAACCCCCTTCCCGTGAGCATGTTTAGCATGGGCGCTGTATATGATGGACGGTGGGCAGGGCCCATTCTACACCCTTGTATTTTCCATAAATACTCATGGGTTTCAATATAAATGAGGGCGCTTGTCTATCAGCATAATAGTGTCCAGACTTACACGGCTAGCGGCGCATCCTGCCCCACCTCAGCCCACCTCAGCCCACGCCAGCCTGCTCTTCCCCTCTTCCCTTCTATTACCGCCAGCTGAAACTGACAAGCCTTAAAGCACCTTGAAGACTGGCCAGTAAGCGCGCGTCCAATATCCATGATCCATAGTGGACATATATATTCTGGCTGTCAATATTCTTGCGATCACCTGGCTTCACAGCCCACCTTGCTACCTCCTGAGATGTTCTGCGGCGATCATAGCAAAATACCCAGCCCATAACTGAGAAGTCCGAAACGCTGAATCTCGAGAGCCTTACCTTTTCTGCCGCACGATATCCTAGTATTACTGGGATATTATGGGTGGCAGAGACCTCGTAAGTTCTCATTCCACTGAGAATGGAATGGCTGGAATTAACGGGGCGGGGTTAAGTTAATAAGAAAGGTGGAGGGGTATTTGGGTCTGTGGGGGGTCTCCCCTGCAAATATATCTGGTTAAATGGAGTAAAAAAATCGGTCATTTGGGCTTTGACTTTTTTCCCTCAAAATGTTCATATAGATCCGCTTATATCCAAACCCCTGAGGTCCCCACCATTCCGTCTGCCTCCTTATTAAGTCTACGCTGGCAATGCTCTCTGAGCCCTAATACCACTCTTCTCTATAGGTATCCGGTCCCTACCACCATCTTTCTCAGACAATGGACTCACTTTGTTGCTAGCATTCAGTCTGCAGCAGAGGACACCCTTATTATTGGAGGCCTGACATTTGGCTGGGCTGTCCCTCCAACGTAACTACATTTTTCTTCCTGGAATATGTCCTATGCCTGCAACTCACATGGTGGATGTCAACCTCTCCTCCTACCTCTCCCCTTCCGGATAGATGGGCGTCCTCTCTCGCTTGGTCGGATCACTGACTACTCTTGGTGAAGTTGCCCAGATCGAGCGAGGGAGACAACTCTCTATTTCTAATTGTAAAGTCTGGGACTTATTATAATTTCTCCGGTCTGGAAAAAATGCTGGTAATTCCAGCACCAGCATTTTTTCCAGACCAGGGAAACACAAGTTTGCCGGTGGGGGCAATGATCTACCGGCAGGCCTGACCTGCCTGGAGTTCAGGCTCCTACCAGCAAATAAATGCCAGAATCACCACCACTAATGGTGCCATTAATTCCGACAATTCCATTCGCCATGGAATGGGAATTTACCAACGTCTTTGCCACCCGTAATATCCCGGTAATACCAGGATATCGAGCGGCGGAAAAGGTAAGGCAGTTTTGCCGGTATCCAGCCAGAATTACCATCGGGATACCGGCCAAACTATAATGAGGGCCTTTATCTCATTCCAGACGGTCCTCATCAATGTGCGCTGTGCACCAGCCTAATGATATCTTGTAAACCATCAAAAAAGATATAACGAAGGTTCTAGACACTTTGGTGCTCATCATACCCGAGATAATGAAACCCCCACAAAAGAAAAATACTAGTGCCTCGATGGAGATTTGCCCACTGAAAAGAGCTAAATGGAAACTGGAACGAAATTGACATAAGAACAAAAAAGGGAATGTCAAAGTAGCCTTTTGGAAGGGAATAGAGGTGTGGTTTTACTGTGTGGAGTTATCCATGTTTTAGATCTGCTTTATATTCGTTTCCTACTGTTCTGATGATATTTTGTGCTTTCCTGTCCCCCAAAGATCCTGAGAGCTTTGATTCTGTGTTTTATTTTTTATCTTACATGATTTTACTTTACTTCGTTTCTGGGCCGTGATCAGAAGGTCGGATTTCTTCATTGTCAGTCCTTGCATCTCGCCGCAGCACACAGCGTGTCACCTGAGCCTCTTTGGTGTGCACTCATGGGCTGCGAGCGACGGACACGTGCAGCAGGCATGCCTGTGACGCAAAGAAGATGCGCTAAAGGCAAGCCCACCTGGGCCCGTACGGGCTACGGATGGATCATGAGTAAGGGGCACAAACCCCCCCAACCACTGGTACAACATCTGGGCAAAACCATGATATTAGATCACACTTAGGAGTCATACAACCATTACACTTTGTTTTGTGGTTCCGCCCGCCACTATCTAGCCCCACTATTGGGAGGAAAAAAACAGACAGTAGGCCGTGGTCTTCAGAGGCCACTACACGCAGACAGTCTTCTATGGCCTCTTATGTAATGTTCACTCACTTACAGCTCATTGTTTAAACATCGGGGTTCTGCTACCCTCCCATGCACCTGATTTCCTCTGTATTACCGAAACATAGTTATCGGAAACCACATATACCCCAACCCCCTTTGAAGCCTCTTTCTGTGTGTTTTGTTAGCTTCTTTTTTACATTTTCGGTGCTATCTCGCACTCTCCCTTTCCTCCTGCTCAGCCCTCTCTCCTCCTAGTCTTTCTCCCCTCCCGATAGTCCTCCCCCTTGCTGCATTGGCCGCCGACCTTGCTACTGCAAGAAACATCACTGTGCTGGCCTCCTCTGCACTCGTTTTTGCAGCCAGAGTTCCGGTGAGCTTTGTCCCCCTCCTTCTCCTTAACCCCAACCCACTTTCAGTCCTCTTTTTCTGACACTATCTTGGAGCAAAGAGTGCTCTGCTTTGCCTTGAGAAAGCTGTTCCCCTTTTTGTGGGCCGGGAACTCTCCCCTCTTCCCGCCCTCCACCTATGATTGGCCAAGAGGCTCCCAAAACACAGACACTCAGGGCAGGCCCTGCCTGGGCAGTCCCTTCAGCGAGGGACCTCAAGGCAAAGGACAGCACCGAAAGAAGTAGACGCTCCAGACTGTGTTGGCCTGTGTTAGCCTGTGGGGCCTGCAGCTGTCAGCCCATACACTGACCGAGTAAGTGTGGGTATGTGCTGGGGGTGCAGCCATTACTGCCCCCACTAAACTGACGTACCCCATCCCGCCATATTAATTCCCTAATTGCATTGGGTCCAATGTACATAGCTAAGGGTTTTTAATGTAAAATTAACCTAATTTATTGTGACAGATAGCCTGATTGTGCCAGATAGCCATATTTCGTATACCCCCCAGCACCCATTAGCTTGTAGCCTGCATGTACCAATCTCTATTTAGCAACTGTTACCCCATATAGATCCATTGCGTTGCCGACTGTGTTGCCTAGCTTTGTATCACATCTAGGAGAACTGTTGGGGTGGCGATATCTCACAACTAGATGAACTGTACTCTTACTGAGCTAGCTACTCCAGAAAGAATTGTGAGCACTAACTCGCATCACAATTAGCTAGAACAGTGAATATTAGCTTATATCACAACTAGACAGAACTGTGAGTATTACCTTGCCCACATCTAGACATAACTGTGAATATTAGCTTGCCTCACATCTAGACATAACTGTGAATATTAGCTTGCCTCACATATAGACAGAACTGTGAATATTAGCTTGTGCCACATATAGACAGAACTGTTAATATTAGCTTGTGCCACATCTAGACAGAACTGTGAATATTAGCTTGCATCACATATAGACAGAACTGTGAATATTAGCTTGTGCCACATATAGACAGAACTGTGAATATTAGCTTGTGCCACATATAGACAGAACTGTGAATATTAGCTTGTGCCACATCTAGACAGAACTGTGAATATTAGCTTGTGCCACATATAGACAGAACTGTGAATATTAGCTTGTGCCACATCTAGACAGAACTGTGAATATTAGCTTGCCTCACGTATAGACAGAACTGTGAATATTAGCTTGTGCCACATCTAGACAGAACTGTGAATATTAGCTTGCCTCACGTATAGACAGAACTGTGAATATTAGCTTGCATCATATCTAGACAGAATTCTGGGGGATATTTGGTAGCTCACATCTAGACAGAACTTTGGGATTAGCTTGCATCATATCTAGACAGAATTCTGGGGGATATTTGGGAGCCACATCTAGACAGAATTTTGGGGATTAGCAGGCACCACCCTGAGAAAGAATTGAGATGGTTAGCATGCGCCACATCTAGATAGCGATGCCACAAACTAACCACACTAAAAAAAATCTCACTCCTCTGCACACACCACTCACACTCTGACTAAAACACAACCACACCTTTAAAGCACACCAAACCGCACACACTTTAATAAACGGAACAACAAAATAATCACACATAGCCTCGCACAAGAGAACATGACGGTCACCAACCGAAAGCACACCTAAGCTCAGCGAACAGTGTTAACCAAACTGAAGTTGCCAACAGCACATCATAGCTCTCTTGCTCTTTCTCCCACTCAATCCCACTAACTCACCCTAGCCCCTTTCCTTTTCAGATCTGACAGAGTGCCACAGGACCACTCCGGTTGTGATAGTACGCAGCACAAATGTCTGTAACATACCATAACATAGCTTCTCCACACTTATGCTATGCTTCATATGGACCACAAATCAGTGTATCGTGGCATGGGTGGGGGCTGCTATACAATTTAAGCATCATTTCCAGTGTGCAGAAGTAACTTCCAGCCCATGTGCTAATTTTGAACATCTTTTAGTTAGATGTTCTCTTTCAGCCAAGGAAATGGTTCCCTTTCTTATAATCTACCATTCTCCAAAATTGAACTGCTTGTTTGACATTCGTTTTCTTGATTCTATCTCCTCGCCTCCTCTGATCTGTTCTCAATTAATCATCATAGGAGATTTTAATCTTGGATTTGAGAATCCGTTAGGTTTACTGAGTCAATATTTTCAGGACGTACAGTTAAAGATAAGAGGGACCTGTCACTTGATATGAGAGAGTTGTCATAAAGGAATTCTGTCTATCTCTCCCTTTACGAATATATTTAGGTATTTAGGTCATCCCAGACCGTAGAGATAGATTGACCTTGTGGAGGGGTCAATCGATGCGATACGTCGTATTTTGGTATTTTGCTTATATTGAGTACTTGTCTAGAGAGTACACCTGCTATTTCCGTGGGGCAGCCACACACAGGGTCAGCATCAAGGCCAGAAGGAAATTGTCAGATGAAGGTCTCAGGCCTGGGAAAAGGAAGAGGGTTGACTTCTTCAAACTGAATCACAGCAGTCCGGCCATCTCTCTTTGCACACCACGCATCCACATACCCTGGCATCACATTAAAGTGCCCAAAGTCGGATGAGCAAACCGAGGCATGATGCCAACCAATAAGATAGCATTACATAGCGTTAACACTTTTAATAGGATGACCTTAGAAGTAGCCATTAATTAAACAATAGCCAAGAGTAATAGCCATCATGTATAGGTTCTATAGGTACTATATTCCCTTAACCAATGGTAGAAGATAATTTCTTATTACTATCTATGGAGCCATGTGTGACATATTTTGGACTTGTGTTTTTACATTAACATGTTCGAGAACGCTTTTTTGTATTTTCCCGGCCGATTCAATTTTGAATAAAGCTGTGCATTCTCGTGCACTTGTATTTACCCGAATTTTCTTGAGTGTGTTTCGTTATTGACTATTGATTATTAATTGGACCGCCTTAGCATAATCTTTGCCTGGGTCTGCCTAAAAAGCAATGATATACCCAGAACAAGGCGCCCCAGCTGAGTGGCACCACATCTTCCCAGCTCAAAAGCGCCTTTGCTGGCTCCCGCTGGAGGAAAGGATCCAATGGAATCCAATTCCAATGGAATACTGGGGGTGGCCCATCATACATCAAGAAACACAAACCATCCCCATGGTCTGAGATCCTCAATGGTGAGACGGCTTTCCTCTTCTACTTTCAAAAAACAAGTAACTAGGCTGGAGGTCTATCAAGCTCCAGTGAGTCCCCGGCCGGAACAATCTCCTTTTAAATCTACAAATAGAGGGCAGGCACCTGGAAATCAGAAAGGTGATAAAAAGTCATCTATTCAAACAGGACCGACTCAGGAGGATAGCTCAGGGCAACATGCTCACCTTGGAATTAAGACGACGCATAGCAACACAGGTTGATCCCAGGTCCGCACTTAGAAACTCTGGGTATTAAGCGCGTTATAAATGACCAATTACAATTACAAGTCTTCCATACAGATAAATGGAGTGATGGCCTCCTGCACCTGTCCTTCCCTTGACATTCTGGCCTCGAGGAGCTGCAATACAGATAAATGGAGTGATGGCCTCCTGCACCTGTCCTTCCCTTGACATTCTGGCCTCGAGGGCTGCAATACAGATAAATGGAGTGATGGCCTCCTGCACCTGTCGTTCCCTTGACATTCTGGCCTCGAGAAGCTGCAATACAGATACATGGAGTCGTGGCCTCCCGCACCTGTCCTTCCCGTGACATTCTGGCCTCGAGGAGCTGCAATACAGATACATGGAGTCGTGGCCTCACGCACCTGTCCTTCCCGTGGCATTCTGGCCTCGAGGAGCCGCAATACAGAAGGAGTCAATCTGTCCTCCCCTTGACATCCCGGCCTCGAGGAACCGCAATACATATACATGGATCGTGGCCTCCCGCACCTGTCCTCCCCTTGACATTCTGGCCTCGAGGAGCTGCAATACAGATACATGGAGTCGTGGCCTCCCGCACCTGTCCTTCCCGTGACAATCTGGCCTCGAGGAGCTGCAATACAGATAAATGGAGTGATGGCCTCCCGCACCTGTCCTTCCCTTGACATTCTGGCCTCAAGGAGCTGCAACACAGATAAATGGAGTGATTGCCTCCTGCACCTGTCCTTCCCTTGACATTCTGGCCTCAAGGAGCTGCAATACAGATAAATGGAGTGATGGCCTCCTGCACCTGTCCTTCCCCTGACATTCTGGCCTCAAGGGGCTGCAATACAGATAAATGGAGTGATGGCCTGCTGCACCTGCCCTTCCCTTGATATTCTGGCCTCAAGGAGCTGCAATCTTCTTTGGGACTGCATAGAAATAATGACTTGTTTGGCCCTGGGTCTGTTGATCCGCTCCAGCCTTGCTATGTCCGACTGGGTTGCACCTGGCCTGTGTCATTTTGTTCACGCTATGGTTCCTGAAGCTTGTTTCTACTGCACTTGTTGGGTTTGGTCTTATCTCCTCCCCACCGTTCCTTCCCACTTCACATACAATGGTCTCAATGCACCAGAAAGTGCCAAGGACCTGCTATTTGTCCCCTCCTGTGTTGCTGTCCCTCCGCCCCCCTTCCTGAAATCAATCTGTGCATTGCAGTTGTAAATCAACAAAAAATAAGTATACTGTTGTTTTTGGTGTGTTGTAAAGTGCTACATGCCACAGGTTTGGCTTTAAGGCACTGATACCGCCCCAAGGCAGCCATGCAATCCGAGGTTGCCTTTACTCTTAGATGTGTTTCTGGGATTTGTGATGGCTGCTTATGGTTCACAGTGAAAAAAATAGAGAGCGTTTCAGAGTTTCCCCCGAAGCCCTGAAATAACTCTGCAACCTTCCACATCCATAATAAGGCGCCATTTACCAAACGTTTACTCTTATGAGGTGTCAGTGTCTGCGTTTGGACATTAAAGGTTACTCTAGACGAATGTGCAATAACAGACCAGCTCTGAATGCATCTGGAAACTTCTTAAAGGTACTATTTTCTCCTTTTTGCATCTCATCGTCCATTGATGACTTATGCCAACTCCCATGACAGGCCAATTCATGGCCTTTTAATAATAATAATAATAATAATAATGTATTTCTTATATAGCGCTACACACCCATAGGTCTCAGAGAACTCAAATAACAGAAGACATTATGCAACCAGAGTCGCTGTAAACACTTGCACAGGACCTATTGGCTTACACCTGCATAAGACCTTCATATTTGGTGTCAACTAATACACGATGAGTTCAAGCAGAACATTTCGGGGCACCTACAATCCATACCAGCTCAGCGAGACCCTGATCAGCCTCCAGCTCTAAATGGTTCTGATGTCTCTAACTCTCTAGACCACGCCCCCAGTAAGGAACATGAGCAAGTTCTATTCCTATTTAAACCACGCTCCGAGGAACATATCCTTAAAACAGTGGCTGGTATGAAACCAACATCCTGCTTAGGGGATGGTTGTCCATACAGCATTATCAAGGACTGTATGAATGGGCATGCATCATGGTGACACGTCTTGGCAATCTCTCCTTTTCTGAAGCAAGTGTACCCTCGGACCTCAAAGAGGAATGCATCACCCAAGAGCATGCTGGGTTCCAATATAGCAACACATTACCACCCCATTACTAATGTACCCTTTCTGTTGAAGATACTCGACCACAAGCTAATAGTCAACTGCAAGGTTTCCTCAAAAGTAATAACCTCCTGAATCCAAAACAGCCTGGCTTCAGGTCCAAACACGGGATGGAGACCCACTCCGTAATTCCCGACGTCCTTTACTGACAACCAAGTATGACTTGACCAATCATGAAGAGCCTTCCAAGAGAGTGATGGTTATAGTCCAGATCTGTTTCAGCCTTTGGATAAAGTTGGGCCACCACTGTGGTCCAGGGACCCCATGACATGGCAGATGATGGAAGAGAGGGGGGTTGTGAGAAAAGGCAGAGTAAATGACAGGCAGAGATCCAGGAGGAGTAAGACGGCCCCCACTTCTGGGGCCCATCTGTTTAGATCTTAAACCAAGGTCTGTAAGCAGGTAACCTAACTCTTAAACTATTTGTAAGGGCTGTCAGCCCATGCTTTTGACTTAATGCCAAGTTAGCATTATTCCTCAGCCAGAGGCTTGCTTTGGTGCTGGTATTATTGTTCCAGTGGTCAGTAGAGATACCTCGGGTCGAGGTATGGAGGATCCCCAAAGGCTGCAAATGGTTTTCACTTGTGTGTGTAAGTGTCGTGGGCACTTTACATCCTCTATGGAGGTCCCCAGGTACTAGATGGCAGTTCTATGGCTGCTTGCTCAACATAAGGTCATATCTCAGTCAGAGGTCCAAGAACATTGGGGCTGGATTTGTCCTCAAAGCTCCGTATTTAAGCTAATATGCTACTTAAATGCCAGCTTTGAGGTTGGCATTGTCCTTCAAGATCTGCGATTAGACAGATACCCTCCTTCGGCATCTATGCTGTGGTTGCCATTGTCCTCGATGATCCAGATTAATTGCTGAGGTTGGTGTTGTCATTGAAGAAACACATTTAGGCTGGTTTTCTCCTTGAACATCCATATTGAGGATGGCATTGGTCAAGCAGATTCATATTTAGGTCGAAAGTTCAGCATCAAAACAGATTTATGTTCTCTCTTCAAGTGACAATAATCCCTGAAGGTGTACTGGATGTCAGCATGCACTTGATAGGACGTGCAGGAGTGTGGTGACAGAGCCCAAACCTCAAGCCTAAACCTTCGCACCGTGTACACTCAAGAACTGAACCCAGCAAAGGAACCATCAAAAACAAGAACAGATCTGTCACCAATCACGCAGCACTTCTGACCTCGCACAATTCAAGAAACTCTGCTCAATCCACAGACTGATCATCACAATCAAGGCTACCTATTACCAGAACATCATAGCCAAAGCTGACAACGAAAGCAGAGCCCTCTTCAAGGTAGACATTACTACATATACCCTCTAACTATCTCAACCTTACAAAAAGCCATCTCCAACAACTCCTTCTTTGTCAAAAAGATCAACATAATCCGTCAGCACATAGATGCCAATATCACAAATAACAAGCTACTCGTCCCATCACACGAAATTGCTACAACTTGGATGGCACTCATTACTCAAGGCCACATTGTACATAGACGGCATCCTGCCAGCTACTGTCCTCAAGTCTATACTCACAGAAGCACTCCACGCCTTCCTGACAATCATCAGAAGCTCCCTCACTCAGGGCCCCTTCCTATCAACACTTATTGGGAGAGACATCCTCATGCTGCTCAAGGAACCCATGTTCGACGCTGATGACCTTAGAAACGACCACCCCATCACCCATCTTCTCCTCCTAAGCAAGATCCTTAAGTAAGCGGTGGCCACTCAACTGCGCCAACACTTCGACACCAACAACCTTCTTACAGTTCTACAATCTGGACTCAGACCCAAATTCAGCACCAATGCGGCAAAACATCCAGGTGATCCACCATGCCCTTGAGATCCTCAATGACGGACAGCGCCACCTCCTGGTTCTCCTCAACCTCTCGACCACGTTGACACAGTAGGCCACTTAGCTCTCACTGCAATCCTTCATCGCTCCATGAGGAACAACAAGACTGTCCCCCATGGTCCATGTCCTTCCTCATTAAATGTTATCATTTCAGCCAGATGGGCCCTGGCGATCTATTCTACCCATCACTTGTGGAGTAACTAAAATAATCCATCCACTCCCCCATGATCTTCAACCTGTACACAGAACCCCTTGGTAAACCTCCTGGCCCTTAACAACATCCTCATCCACTAATAAGCCAAGAACACCCAGCTATACCCCAAGATTCCTCCATCAAAGATATTCACAAACTCAAGGCCTTCCTCAAACTAATCCAGTAAAGGATGTAAAGCTTAACCCCTCCTACCGAATTCCAACTTCTCACCAACAAGATGGAACATGAAAAACATCCATGCCTGGGCCTCTGCCATGACCATGCCAGCTGACCACATGCGCTGAGTCCCTTGGTTGCTACGTCAACAGACACCTCTCCTTCAGGACACAAATAGCTAAAAAGGCACAAACGGTATGGTACCAACACTCCCTCTGAAAGAAAAAAAGCAGTTTATTTATTTGGGCAGACTAGAATATTCTGCCTTTATCGCTCGGCCCTGCTCTTATGCTACACCCTCGTCACTAACTCTCCCATCTGTTCGTATCCCTCTTACTCTGTAAATCGCTCCCTTGCTTTCCGAAGCTACATTTGAGCTTGGTAAATCCTCAAAGTACATTTTTAAAATCCTTAGAACCCTTGAAGGGGGAGCTGGCCAATCAGGATGCTTGGAAAGTGGGCTGTATTGCATGGTGTAAACCAGTATTCTGAGCAGTAGCCAGTGCCCCCTTCCTTTCTCCGCTCCCCCTCACCTCTTAGCACCCGTGTAGTTTCTTACGTGGGTGATAAGAGTTTTATTTTGTTTTGTTTTAAAAAAAAAAAAGAAATGTACCTTTGCGGCGTGGCCCGGCACCGTGCAGTGCTGTCCCCGAAGTCCGTTTTCAATTTGTCAACACTGAAAACAGACTTTGTAGACACCATTAGAAGCCGTGCAGGGATCTACACGGGTGCTAATAACGATATGCCCCTCGGTGGCGGGCCATTACCGACAGGGTCGGTCGTCGCCAGGGGGCATATAGCCCCAATAAGACCTGTGCAGTTCTGCGTTTTGGCAGGTATATAGGAAATGTAGTTAGATGGTACCAGGCCCACCAGGCCCTTTTTGGCACAGTTGAAGAAAAGGAAGGCGATAAAACGAAGGTCAGAGCCGCTGGGAGGTGGCAGATGCTGAGGTCAAAAGTGATGCCAAAGGGAGAGTGAGGGCGAAGGTTAGTTTTGCCACTCGATTCTGCGTGTTCCTCCCAACAGATGCAAAGTGTGCCTAGTTGTGCTCCGAGGCGTAGACAGGGTAGGCCCTGAGCGGGCAAGGCCCACCCAAAATCTATAAATGCCCACTCAGCAGCGCTTTGTGGGCATTTAAGTGTGGTAATGTCCCTGCACTGGACCCAACTACATTGGCTTCAGGCCCCACTTAGACAATCCTGGCTACGCCTCTGTTGTGCTCACAATGCTAATAAACCCCACTGATTTCAATGCCGCCTACAGAAGTGTTTGTTATTTTCTGTTCACAACTTTAACTCGGCTACTCGGCAGTTAGCTTTGCTAGACTGGCAAAGCGCGCAGCATGGACTGGAGTTGCAGACCGCTGCTATAGTGGCATATCCAATCTGCTGCAAAGACACAGCGGTGGGTAAAGGTGCTTTGGCAAAGCCAATAGGCGTGGATTACAATTTGCCTACACACAAACATAGGTAAACACACCAAGCAACTGAAAAGAAATCAAAGTTATAGGTGTGACACCTGGTCTGGCACAGTTTGGGCAGGTTTCAATGTGTGTATTGTTATTTTTAAGAGCGTGTATCACAACTCCCTGGGAATCAGACACTGATATCAGTTTGCCTTTCAAAAAAATGTTGCTTCCTGCCACTGATAAGAATGGGCCCTGGGTGAGATAGTGAAGTAGGTATATGTCGCAACCTACATTTTATAGATGTGATCTAATCGCAGCCTTAAGGGAGGACACCAGGGGCCTTGCTAGGGGGGTCTTAGGGGGCTATAGCCCGTGGTCTTTTGGTTGTAGCCCCGGATAGAATCTCAGTAGCTACAGCCAAAAGTCTAGCTAGCCCCCAGTCCCAACAGTACCGACATCAGCTTAGCCCCGGGTCTTTTCCAGACCTAGCAACTCCCCTGGAGGACACAATAATGGCTTTGCTGATCGGAACATGGGGACAAAGAGAAATATGTTTCAACTTGCAGGCCCAAATCAGATCCATCATCCGCAGTGGCAAAATGATTCTTCATAATGACTAGTAACGCGAAATGACCAATTCAAAACAAGTAGCCACCGGAAGGATCTTTTCACACACAAGGACATGATAGTCAATGTTCCCTTCGTTCAGAAACTTCCCAGTACCATGCCTGAATCTTGAGGTGTAGGCCTGTGATTCTCTTGTCAGATCCAATCTCACGGAGGCCTTTTTTTTATGTGCTTCAGCTTTGTGGTGTTCACACACAAGTTGTAGCAAATGCATGCTATAGCCTTCACCATCAGGACTGCTGCATCATCTGCAAGGCGGTCATCCTACAGTCTACCCGCTAGCATGCCGCAAAAGTGTGGGTGTATGTCCACAGCCCCTCAAACTAATCAAGCATCGTCACTGGCATATGTATGCCTCCCCCGGGCATAGTTGAACATCACAGTGGCAACACAGAGCTGATCTGACCTAGTTGACATGGAAGATTGGAGTGCATCGGAGTGCAGTTTGGCAGTTTGCTGAGTGGTGAGTGCTTCAACTTGGTTAAATTGACTATTATACTATGCCGGCAGCCGGAAAAACGTAGCAACTGCGTAGCAGGAGGAATAATGCTACGAGTAAGCGTGTAAAAGATATTAGCCAGAACTTTAAAAAACGGGTTGTGCGGCAAATTACACGCAAATGCCACCGCCCAAGGCATAGTCACAGCCGAGGAGGAGGACAGAATACTGAATCAACAGCAAGATGAACAGAATAAAATCACCTCATTCAAGAAACCATCATTATTGGTGGCGCGTTCCTACATCAGAATCATCATTGCTCATTTGTGAAGCACTAATCCAGGCGGAGTCTCCAATGTCAGACTCACTGGATAACAAGTACTTGCTTGACCTATGATCAGTGGCGTCGCCAGGAATCAAATTTAGGAGGGGCACAGAGGGGGCCAAAGACAAAAGTAGGGGGGGCACAGACAAAAGTAGGAGGAGAACATGGTCACTGCTCATCTTAGGTACGGGGGGCACAAGGGGAGGCAAAGGGTTTCACAGGGGGGGCCTCGGCCCCCCAGTCTCCCGCCTAGCAACGCCACTGCCTATGATTAAGTCTCCAGCATGATTATATTGGTAAGTGTCTGCAACTGATTAGCTCCACTAATTGGAATCCGTCCGATAACACTATTGGTTTTGCGCCACCAAACTCCTCTAACTTGTCTAAATCACTGGATTTAGAATGCATATCAGAAAGTCTATATGCATCACCACCGGCATATGAAACACCCTCTTCTTGTAGCTCTCCAGAATCTTCTATAGTTGATGACCAACCAGAGTTGTCGATTATATTAAGAGCGATGCTCTCTCTAAGTAATAACCTCCATAAGGAGCAACAGATTAAGAAGGCCGGACTACTCAAATTGGTTGACGTGGGGCCATCAGCCTCCACAGCGAATCCGCGATCTATTAACAAGCAAGAAATGGCTGATGATTGGAATGGCATGGAAGCAGACAATGTTGCCAATAGATATTTCCATGCGAAAAGTAGACTCTGAGGACGAAGGCTCATACATTTCAACTGATAACAGCGCTGCGGTACCCAATAATACCACCATTCGATCAGCTAATAGTCCCAAACAAGTTGTTACGGCTAAGCGGGGTCAATGACGAAGACTGCGTAAGAAACGTAGAAGAGCAGAACTCAGGCGAGTTAGAGCTGGTGCGGTACATACTAAAGTGACAGTGAATGCTAAAGTAATAGAAATCCGATCCCAAACTTTGCCTGTGACAAATGAGCCTAAGGCTGATATGATATCATATGATAAGCAGACCTTCCAGGATTTTGCGGCATGAAATGGCAAATTCTGCGGCACAAACCTTTATTTATTGCAGCATTTTTGCGGGACATTTTGTATTAACTGGAGGGTGTAAGATTGCCACATTGCAGGAAATGGGCAGAGTGCAAGGCTACAAGAGAGCCAGGGTATCATTATTATGTATCTTTTGTATTAATTTAATAGGAAGAGTCCCAGATGTCTCTGGCATGGCAGAACAGTGTTTGATTTGGCTACATTTTTGGTTTAATGTGCATGCCTATTTAATAGTATTCACTAAATTGATCATTATCAGTTGTAATGCTGAAAATATTCCCCTTCTATGTTCTCCAATCCCCCAAACACCCACACACCTCTCTCACCAACACACATCACACATCTCACCAACTCCCCATCGCAACTTGCATTCCTGAACCTCTCACTCTTTCTTACAAATACTGATTTGCTATGTTACACTGTCAAGTCACAATTTGCACTTCCCATCCCCTGCCACACTCCAAATCATACTCCCAACTCACACCTTACACTCAATTACTCCCGCAATATACAGTCCTTCATTCTTTTGTGCTGCTTCTGCATCTTGCATCCTTTCTCCCATTCTATCACACTCTTCCCTCATCCTTTTTCCCAATCTGCAGCTCACTGCCTCTTTCCGGACAACCGCTTCCTCTCTGCTTTCTGGCTCACTAACCACACACTCCCTCTACTTCCTGTACCTCTGCTCTCTCTCAGACTTTGGGCCCACCGCATCACTGCTTCCTCTGCTCTCTTGTGGATCGCTTCCTCCTCTGACCCGCTGCTCTCCCTCTGCTTTCTTGCCCATCACTTCACATCTCACCCATCACTCTCCCTCTCTCTCCTTTCCCTCTCATAGTGTAACCATTTTTTTTAATGTGGATTTTGACCCAGATCCTCAGAAAATGGGGCATCTAAAAATAGAGCAGAAAACATGCTATTTTTATACAACCCATTTTTGGAAATGAGCAGGTCACCTTATTTCCAAAGGTGACCGGCGAATCTCTACAAGCTTGAGCTGTAGCGCAAATTGTGTGCTGGCCAGCTGCCTTGAATGGTGTTCTGGGTTGTTTGACCGAAGTGTAATTATTTGCGGCAATTGACCGTAGTCCATTTCGCTGGAAATTGATTTGCACTTCAGCCAAACAACCCAAAATGTACCTTTCACCCCCTCCCCTACCTAACTGCTTATTCGCTGCCGCTTCCCCTGCAACCCTGCATTGTCAGATCCGTCCCTCTAACGCGGGTCGGATCCGACTTGGCAGGGTCCCTTTTTTGTTATTTTCTTTTTTTTTCTGTCCCCGCCTCCAATTTTGAGGAGGTGGGGAACACTCCTGCAACCCCCTAACCCAAATAATACTGAACTTGGGGAGCGGGTGAACCCCCGCAACACATGTTCAGTATTTATAAAAATCGATCAAATAGTACTGGACGAAATAGGTCAAATTGTACCATTCGATCGATTTTTGCCATCAAAATGGATAGTAGAATCGCTCTCCCGACAGTGTTCTGCAAGCTCCCAGCGCCGTTCACAGGGACAGGCCCTTCAGGGGCCAGCCACTGTAAAATGCAACCCCAAAAAATTATTTTTTATCCTGTTTGAGGAACAGAAATGCATGCGACACAGCAGCGGTTCATACCTTTAAAAGAAATGCATGATAGGGTCAGGAAAGACCCTGTTATGCAGTGGCAACCCTGCATCCCGTGCGCATAGGGTTGCCTACATTTCTGCACATTTAAAAGTGCATATTGCTTGGAAATTAGTTATTTGATTTTAAATTGGCAGAAATGCCACTTTATTTGAACAAGGATGTGAAAAAGGCCATCTGAATGGGCGCGCATATGAAATGGCCCATTCATGTGTCCCTTGTGGATTGGGCTGCTCTTTTTTTGGGCGCAAGTGATGAGATGTGTTTTGGCGCATTTCATTTCTTGCAGAAAAAAAAAAAGTTGAGATCCTGGAACCCTGAGTAATTTTTGTTTTAAACAGTAATTTTTGCAGATTAGTTTTTGAAAAATTTTTTTTTTTTAAAAAGATGCTGTTTTTCCACAAAACAGCCGTTTTCGCAGCATTTTGCGGGATCGCAAAATCGCTATAAGCTGGAGGGTCTGGATAAGTCATTTATAACAGGCCTGTACACAAGTGTTTCTAGACACGATATCGCGCTGGCAAACTGATTCCAAGACCAAATCTACAGAACAAACTAACGCGAATTACAAGCAACCTACTGCTTTGTTTCAAAGGGGTACACTGGATGCTTGGATATTGCGCACGAGGACCCAACACGTTCTGATTGCCCGCGAGGCCTGACGCGTAGGCACGACCTCGCCCTCTCTCACTGTGAACACCAGCGGACCCGACACATTCTGCCTATCCTGCACAGGTAACAACGCGGGTCCCAATATATGTTCCCAATCCGGCCCCATGTTTCCGTAGAACTTTGATAACTGATTTCCTCCGTGGTTTACTGTCTCGCCCTATTCCACAGCTACGTGCCCAGGGATCACACCTTCGAGACGCCACCGACCAAGGGTGACCCCAGGCGGACACCTGTTCTTCTGGGCTCTGCTCTCCCAAATTTTCTGTTTTCCCTACGGCAGACTGCCTTGACTAGACACTCTAGCAGGTAATTATCACGTGCCTCCTATGGTCCTCAGGGCAGAACAACACTTATTATTTCTGCACTAACTTCTGAAGCCTTTCTCTTCTTTTCTATTTTTTCTTCAATATAGGCATAGTTTCTGTCTATATCGTAGTCGGTCCATATGACCCACGATAAGAATCCATGAACCTCGCCAACATCCTAAAAAGAAAATGTTGAAATCTTTGTGATTCAATCACCTATCTTCAACTACCTCACAGAGACACACTCTACCACAACAATAGCCTTCCAGAATTTCTTTCGATCGATGGAAGCCCAGTGTGGTGAGTGCTTTTTCTATCATATCCCATCCCTCCTTTTTCTTCTCTATCTCCTCCCTTCTCTCTCTCCCCCCTTTCCCCCCCTCTCTCTCCCTCCTTCCTCCTTTCCCCTTATCTTTCTCTTTCTCCCCCTTGTGTGCCACCGGACCGACGGGTCTGCATGGAGACCCTTGCATTGCATTTCCGAAGGGGACCCAATACCAGCATCTTGTTGTGTTTCTAGGAGGGGCATGTCCATCAGTATTATCTGAGGACTCCTCACCTTTACAAACATATAGACCTGGTAATGCGAGACAAAAGGCAGACAAGGCTCACGCCTTCTGCTCTGCCTACTTTCTAGCTTGACATTCTAGTTTATATGCGGATTTTTAATGTACAATTTGTCACCCTTCACTTGTTCTTACAATTCTGTACAACACCTTTATATTCTGTCTTTCTCTCTCCATTTAACTGGTTCTCCTCCTTTTCACCAACACAGGGTCCTGCTATTCATTGCCCTGATGAAGGCGGAGTATTCTCTCCAGACATACAGATCATTATTCTCTTTGAAGTCTGTACCGCCGAAACGCATTGTTAACCAGAGGGATTACAAGGTCCATCACACAATACTGTGACATCTAGGACCTTTTCTTGTTTGTAACCACGATTCAAAGGACAAGGATACTTTGCCTACGAAGCTCTATTCTTGTCAATCTGTTTTTGTTACTTCCTCCCCCTGATGCGTAGGCAGACCCAAACCCAATATATAAGAACAAAAATTCTATTGGGTAATAACTAATTTATTTGTTTTCCAACTACCAAAACCTCAGTTTATCATTAATATAACTGTTTTTTCAATTCTATATTTTCATTTGTTCAGATTTCATTTGTTATCCAAAAGGGATGAAGAACAAATTTATGTTAATGTTTACCATTAAGTGTTCTCACTCTGTTTATGAATCTACATTAAATACTGTGTATGTACCATTTATATTACTGATTTTATATGTCTTTACATGTTAGTTTATTTGTTTTTCTTGATATAAAACTTTTACTTTGTACTTTCAAGAATGTTTATGTTTCATTTGTGAAGGAATGACTTCGACTTCTAACCGCATGTAATATGTACCAATGACACTAGCTATTTAGGGTTTAGACCAGATAAATAATTCTAATTCACTTATACCTTATATGGACAAACCTTTTGATGCACCAGGACCTTTGCTTTGTTGTAATATATAGATGTTCTTTGACCCCCCTGGTGTATCACTCCTGGGTCGAACCACTGCTGCTACATGGTAGCACTCCTCTCTGCATATTTGCATAATGGAAAAGCCAACACGAAAAAACAAGGAAAGCCATACCTGTGAAACTAATAATACGGAGGCTCATTCTATGATCTGTGGCCCTAAAGAATGTGTGTTGGTTTGGGCTTCACCAATCAGGCCCTATTTATAACAAGAACTGAAGAGTTTCGAAGCTCCTTAGGTAATAAAATCAGAGTCAATGAACTGATCGCCACGGAGAAAGGTGCCTTTTTAAATCGACATCGTCTTTGGCATATTCTCCATAATCTCCCAAAACTTCATCTGATCTCTACAAAGGATCTTATACAGGTTGAACTACCAGCCACTTCGAATGGTATGAATTGGGCAATTTTGCAATTTGTTTCCCCAATTGTAAATGAATTGGTCATAGCAAGTTGTCAAGATTTTTTACGAATGGGTTTGGATTTAACACAAGTCCCAGAAGCTCGGTATAACAATTTAACTAAGAAAATGTCAAATACAATCCCACAAGAAAGTGCCAATAGTAGGGAACTCGAAGAAATAAATGGTAAACTAGCTCAGGTCCTGTAGGGTTACTTCTGTTTCATCTAGGAAATTAAAAACTAACGGCCGAGAAGGGGTACTGGATGACGTGGTGTGACCAAATAGTGGCGACTTGGGACTCCTGTTGATAACCTCTTGGATATCTAGGTGCTTCAACTCATTCACTAAGAATGTGCACGGTCAGTTTCTATTGACAGAATCTGATGTATTTACTCTTCAGGAGACCTGGCTTATTCATAGATATAGCCTGGATGGATACCATATTATACAGAGATTGGCACAAACCAATTGGGTGGTAGACCCTCAGGAGGCCTTATACTTGCCGCTAAAAATTGCTTGAACCTGGTGGAATTTATACCCACAATCGTTAATCAATATGTATTGACGGGTATTATAACAATCAAGGCATGGGTTCAAACTAACCAAATGTTGGTAATTAATATTTTTACCCCCCCGGTAATGGGGAAAAGGTTAAAATTATATCTCATGTAGAATTATTTCTTACCCTAGTGGCACATATATTGTAACTGGTGATCTCAATTTCCAACATTATCTCTCCAGGCTGACTGATTTGAGTAAGGATAGATGTTTTTATTTAATAAAAATTGCCATGATGTTGTAACATTGGATTTGGAGCTAGGGGAGAGGAGGGGACAGGCAGGTTGAACCATTGGGAAGTTTTCATCTCAAATTTGAACCTTCTGCAATTGTATTTAGACACTGACTTCAATGACCCTCTGCCTTTTACCTGCACTAATGGCTTGTATAACGCGAGGCTACACTATGTTTTAATACAAGGCGAATTTTTAAATACATTGAAAGTTTCAATTCCATCTTGAATACACCTAGTGATCATATCGCAGCTAAACTGAGAATTTGCCTTATTGCAATTAAGGAAATGGTATAACTACATGGTTATTATACTGTTAATATTGCTACCAATAGAATCATCTGGACTAAAAGAAATGTGAAGAAATTTAGTAATGAGGCCAAGAATCTTATAGAGCACATTACCAATACAAAAAATATTGATTTTAACATTTATTAATGTTAGCTGACTTTTCTACCACTATCTCAGCGCCTGTTGTCTTGTCGAATTTGTCAACTTGTCCATCTCTCTCTGTCTTGTCTGCTTGCTTCCTGCCCTGTGTTCTTCCCTAGTGTTCTCCCCTACCACTTCCCACCCCCTTCCTCATCTCTCCTCTCCCTACCTACTCCATAGTGCTCTCTGTCTCCCCTATCTTTTCTAACTGCTTCTCTATCGACTATCCTGCCCTCCTCACTAAATCTGGTAGGACATCTCCTGATCTCCAACCCAGGCCTCCCTATCTCTGAGACCTATACCAGTGCCTCCTCCAGGCAAACTTTCACCGACATCCTCTTTGTCGTTCCCTCACCAGACCTATGGACTCTACATATGGTTTCTGTGGTCTATCCCTTCTCTTCCTCCCCCATCAATGGTGGCACCCGGTGCGAAGCACTCCTGACCTCCTTCCACCCCTCTACGGTCATCATCAATGTTTACGTGAATGGTACCGTCTTGGTCCAAGGCCCCCAAGCCAACCTTCTCCTCTTTGATAGATGCTTCCCGTGCCTCATCAATTTCCTCTCTTCTCCTGCTGTCCCCTCTCTCCCCTCCACACCTTCCTCATCTCCCCCTGCTTTCTCCTCCTTGGCTACCTCTCCCTCTCCTCCTTCCTCTTCTGTCCCCCTCTGGCATCTTCTACACCTCCGCAGCACATACCTCTGATTTGTACCCCTCCCCGGAAGTCTTTCAAGGACGGCAACCTTCTCCATGTTGCCACTCTACACTCTTGCTCAGCCGTCAAACACTCCTCTGACATCTGCCACATCCTGGAGGAACTTGACCTCGATGTCCCCGTTCTCACCGAGACATGGTTCATGGCCAGTTCTGTCACGAGCTTTGACACTCTCCTCCCTGATGGTTACAAGATATTCTCCGAACCTAGATCCAACCATTCCGGAGGGGGTGTAGCCCTGATCTTCCCTGAGTGGTTTCCTGCCTCTGTAATTCCTACGCAGGCCTACTCCTCTTTTGAATGCCTTGTCCACAAGCTCTCTCTCTCCTCGCCATTCCCTTACTGTGGCTACCATCTATCGGCCACCTGGTCAGATCTCCTCCTTCCTCTCTGAATGGGCAGACATCTGCTCTTCCCTTCTGGTCTCAACCACTCAACTCCTCCTTCTTGGAGACTTCAACATCCACCTGGATGCCTCTTGTCCTTCCAGTGAACTCTTGCGTGACCTCTGTGACTCTCTCTCACTCTCTATTCTCCCCTCTGGCTCGACTCACTCCACAGGGCACATTCTGGATGCTCTGATCTCTTCAGACCTTCCCCTTTCTATCCCTCTCACCACTCCTCTCTCCTGGAGTGATCACTTTCTCCTTTCCTCCCACCTCACCGTCTCTACCCCTCAGGCCAAGTCAGCGTCAGCACTTACACCTACCTTCTCGGTTATCTGACCCATGAAGCGTGTGTCAGTTGAGGTTTTCGCTGCCACTTTTCTCACCCCCCTTCTCCACCCTTGGTTGACTTGCACCCTGACTCAGCCCTTTCCATGCTCTGCTCTGCTATATCTGATACTATCGATGTTCTTGCCCCTGTCTTGAGGATCCGCTTGAAGCCCAAAGCCAAGTGAAACTCTTGGTTTGACTCAGAACTCGTCACCCTTAAGCGCAAGTGCAGGGTGGCTGAGAGGAAATTGCGTGCTTCAGTACATCCTCTGACAAACTGGCCTGCCGCCTGCTCCAAAGGCAATACAGGGTCTCTGTCTACACCAAGAAGAGAGCCCACATCCAAGCCTGCGTCTCTGCGGCATCTAACAACTCAGCCAAACTCTTTACAATCTGCAAGGAGCTGGCAATCCTGCTGCAGCCTCTACCTCTCCTGTGCCCTCCCGGGCCCTCTGCATAGCCTGGCTTTCCATTTAATCTATAAAACACAGGACATCTCTCTCTCTTCCTCTCCCTCCCTCTCTCTGCTTTCCTCTGGCCCTTCCTCCAGCCACCTCTCCTCCCTCTTTCTCTGCCTTTCCCCTATTCTCTGCAGACAAGGTTGCTAGAAAAGCCCAATCTATGAAAGTCTCGTCAAAACCATCAAGGACCACATTGATACCGTGGCTCCTCCTGCTCTGGCTGACTTCTGCAACCACTCCTTCACCTCTGGAGTCTTCCCCTCCCCCCCTGAAGAACTCCCTTGTGCACCCTCTTCTTAAGAAGCCCTCTGCCATCCATTCCTGCCCTGCTATCATCCAATCTCCGTCACTCCTTTCCTTGGCAAACTCCTGGAAAAGCTGGCCATCTCCCAGCTTAATCTTCACTCTGAATCTGTTGGTTGTCTTCATGACAATCAGTCTGTCTTCAGAACTGGGAAACTGCTCTCCTGAACATCTGTGAAGACCTGCTCTCCAACCTCAATTCCAACACCCCTTCTGCCCTCATCTTACTTGATCTCTCTTCTGCCTTTGACACGGTCAACCACGCCATCCTGCTCAACCATCTCCGTGATAACCTGGGTATCACCGATCAGGCCCTAGCTTTTCTGACCTCCTTCCTTTCCGATTGACCCTCCCAGGTCCAACTTGGGTCTTTCCTCTCCTCTATCTCTATCTCTACCTGTGGTGTTCCCAAGTAGTCTAACCTCTCTCCCTGGCTGTTCAACCAATACCTGGTACTTCTTGTCCACCGCATCGCCACTCTCTGCCCCAACTTTCAGTGCTATGCAGATGACACTCAACTCGTTTTCAGGCGCCCCTCTGCCACCTCCTCACCTTCTCTCATCTCTGACTGTCTGTCTGCCATCCAGAAGTGGTGTGCCGCCAATGATCTCTAATTTAATGCCAGTAAAACCGAGATTCTCCTCATCGGCACACCTACCCCACCTTTCCTGTCACTCTCTAGCTGGCCTCTCTTGGCCCTCTTCCTGCTCCAACCTGTGAGGCTAAACACCTCAAAGCCATCTTTGACTCGCCACTTTCCTTTTCTCCTCACATCTCAGGCAGCTGGGAGAAATCCATTCTAGTGCCTATCCACAAAGCTGGACAAAGGGAATCACCTGGGAATTACTGCTTCTGGCGATGGTAGATTCTCTGGCCAAGATTCTCTGCCATTTTTTTAAGGAAGGTCAATATGTGGATAGAAATATGTAACATCTTAAAAAACAACAAACAGGATTTAGGCAAGGAATGAAAACACAAGCTCATTTGTGGAGATTAACATACTTAATTCGCTCAGCTCGTATGACCAAAGGAGAGGCTTTATACACCTGTTTCACAGACTACACCAAAGAGTTCGACACTGTTAATAGACAAAGGCTTTGGTGGAATCTACAACATTGGTGATTGGACCCTACAATCCTTCATTTTTATTAAGGCCCTCTAATCCGACACTACTGCACAAGTGAGTGCTTACCAGGATGGCAAACTGCGGGAACCGATATATGCAAACTATGGCTTGAAACAGGGGAGTACCCTGGCTCTAGTACTTTTTAATTTGTATGAGTGAGATTTAGATGATACTTTAAACAACTGTCAAAATGTTCACCCTCAATATAGTACATCAATCGGTCAGATGGCTGACATTTGCAGAAAATGTGGTCATTTTTGACCCTACCCCCGTTGGGTTGCAACATAGTTCGGTTGCACTATATGGTTACTCCAAAGCAAACAATCTAGTCATCAATCTGGAGAAAACTAAAATCATGATTGTCAATGGCAAAAAGGAAAATAGATCCTAAGGTTTTGTGTGGAAAATTGACAACATCACCAATGTCACTGTAAAAAGTTATATGCATCTGGGAATGTCTATATGTGAATCATTAAATTTCAAGTTGTTGGCAAATGACATTAAGGTCAAAGTGACTAATATATTCAATGCGATTAGATAATTTATAACGCATAATGCTGGCTTTTCATGGAGGGTCTACTTAAGATCTTTAATGCCTGTATTGTCCCAAGTACACTATATGGCCTTGACATGTTGTCAAATAAAGAGTTAGAATGCTTAAGGGCAAACTATGGCGTTACACGGTGGGTTTATTACCTAGAACACCTGTTAAGGCCTTATCTAGTGAACTGGGCCTCACCACCATGCACGCCCACTGTGAAATTCGGCAGAGTCTATTCTTCTTTCAGATTACTGAGCATAGCCAAAATAGGAAGAAGATTTACTGCTGTTTTGATAATATGTTGAGTCTCAATGCTCCACTTGGTGTATTACGAAAATGGATACTAGATATCAGAATGTTCCATGAAGATATTAGATTTACGGCGGAACAATCTAGTAATATTGGTCTAGATATTAAACAGGTTTAAAAAAAAGTGGTAGAATGGGATCGAATGAATAATATAGAGCATCTGTGCAACGGATCTACCTTTTGTAAGTACACCACGCAAGGATTCACAATGGGTGTTCCTTGTAGCTATATATAAAAATTACGTAATTCCAGGGTACGTCGCTTTTTAGTGAGAATACGCTTTGATCAACTACCAACCTTGGAATGGTGTGGGGCTTGGACAAATATCCTGTATGAAGAGAGACTTTGTCATATTTGCAATGGGAATATCGAATCTGTGCGTCCTCTATTAAACTCGTACCCTCAATTGCTAGAATTTTATAGTAAAGGCTAGAGTAATTGGTCACTGAATTAAAACATGTAATAACGGACCAATTCTGGCCACAACTTTATTCAGGTACGAATCTAAAATTGAAATATGCAACATACTACATCTGGAAACCTATGATGAAAAGGTATCTTAAAACAAATGATTGCAGTAGATATGTGGATTTTTAGAAATGTTATTACTTGTACAGTTGTACAGTTCCATCGGCAATTTAGAGCAGACATCTGATGTAGTCGAGCAGCTCACCTGCCATAGCTAAGCATCGCCCTTGAATACACGAGCAGCCCCCAAGTGCAGTTGTACAGTTCCATCGGCAATATAGAGCAGACATCTGATGTAGTAGAGCAGCTCACCTGCCTTAGCTAAGCATCGCCCTTGCATACACGAGCAGCCCCCTTGTGCAGTTGTACAGTTCCATCGGCGACATTGAGCAGACATCTGATGTAGAAGAGCAGCTCACCTGCCATAGCTAAGCATCTCCCTTGCATACACGAGCAGCCCCCTTGTGCAGTTGTACAGTTCCGTCTGCAATATTCAGCAGACATCTGATGTTGTAGAGCAGCTCATCTACCATAGCTAAGCATCTCCCTTGCATACACAAGCAGACCCCTTTGCAGATGCACAGTTCCATCTGCAACATTGAGCAGACATCTGATGTAGTAGAGCATCTCACCTGCCATAGCTAAGCATCCCCCTGGCATAAATGAGCAGCCCCCTTGTGCAGTTGCACAGTTCCATCGGCAACATTGAGCAGACATCTGATGTAGTCAAGAAGCTCACCTGCAATAGCTAAGCATCTCCCTTGCATACACGAGCAGCCCCCTTGTTCAGTTGTACAGTTCCATCTGCAATATTGAGCAGACATTTGACGTAGTAGAGCAGCTCATCTGCCATAGCTAAGCATCTCCCTTGCATACACAAGCAGCCCCCTTTGCAGTTGCACAGTTCTATCTGCAACATTGAGCAGGCATCTGATGTAGTAGAGCTGCTCACCTGCCATAGATAAGCATCTCCCTGGCATAAATGAGCATCCCCCTTGTGCAGTAGCATAGTTCCATTGGCAATGTTGAGCAGACATCTGACGTCGAAGAGCATCTCACCTGCCATAGCCAAGCATCTCCCTTGCATGCACAGTTCCATCGGCAACATTGACCAGACATCTGGCGTAGTAGAGAAGCTCATCTACCATAGCGAAGCATCTCCTTTGCATACACAAGCAGCCCCCTTGTACAGTTGCACAGTTCCATCGGCAACATTGAGCAGACATCTGATGTAGTAGATCAGCTCACCTGCCATAGCTAAGCATCTCCCTGGTATAAATGAGCATCCCCCTTGTGCAGTTACACAGTTCCATCGGCAACATTGAGCAGACATCTGATGTAGTAGAGCAGCTCACCTGCCATAGCTAAGCATCGCCCTGGCATAAATGAGCAGCCCCCTTGTGCAGTTGCACAGTTCCATCTGTAACATTGAGCAGACACCTGATGTAGTAGAGCCGCTCGTCTGCCATAACTAAGCATCGCCCTAGCATAAATGAGCAGCCCCCTTGTGCAGTTGCACAGTTCCATCTGCAACATTGAGCAGACATCTGATGTAGTAGAGCAGCTCACCTGCCATAGCTAAGCATCTCCCTGGCATAAATGAGCAGCCCCCTTGTGCAGTTGCACAGTTCCATCAGCACAATTGAGCAGACATCTGATGTCGTAGAGCAGCTCACCTGCCATAGCTAACCATCTCCCTGGCATAAATGAGCAGCCCCCTTGTGCAGTTGCACAGTTCCATCTGCAACATTGAGCAGACATCTGATGTAGTAGAGCAGCTCACCTGCCATAGCTAAGCATCTCCCTGGCATAAATGAGCAGCCCCCTTGTGCAGTTGCACAGTTCCATCAGCACAATTGAGCAGACATCTGATGTCGTAGAGCAGCTCACCTGCCATAGCTAACCATCTCCCTAGCATAAATGAGCAGCCCCCTGGCATAGTTGTGAGCCACCCCACTGCCATTATTGAGCCACACTGATAGTACTGGCAGCACTATGGCCTATGGCGGAAGCATTTTCTACACTATTTAATTTTTGGTTATGTGACTTCTTAGCAGGCTGTAGAGGAACAGTCACAGATGTAAGGCATCGCATCTTATGGCACATAATTGAAAAGTGAAGTTTCGTACGGCACAGAATTTACAATGGTCTGGTGGATATGTTACATCGAATCGACACTGCCCAGCCTGTGGTACTCACATTTGTCTAACACGCATCCTGTGTAGTAACCGGGGACAATTCTCTGTTGGGACATGCCCATGTATTTACTTCAATGTAAGAATACGCCTCCTTGGTTCCTGGCAGACTTATGATTATGGAATATTTTCGGGGGTCCTCTTCGCATCTGCTTTTAATGCTTATGATATTTTAAGCAGGGGAGAATATTTATATGCATGTGCCTTAAAATATACTATTCAGACCCCTTTACTTGTTTGAAGTGTTCATTTGCTTATTCACTAACCTTGTTCACTCAATTTAGCGGGTGAAACGCATGACATCATTTCCCACTGCAGTTTTTGGTTTCGCCGCCTCATAAAGTACACATTTGAAGTCTTAAAAGCATTGTGGCACCGTCCAAGACTATTTCCTTGATGGGGGTCTTTTGAAGCACACTTTTATTTTGTTGTACCTCTTACTGTTTAAGTACCACTTTCCATTTGGGAGGGTTCGTGGCGTCCCTTGAGCATCGTTTTAGCTCTCCATGCCTTTATGTGTGCTTTGCTGGAGGTTTTGGGATCACAGTGGTTAACGGGGCACACAGTCAGTCCTGGCATCAACACATTCATCCATCTTTGCATCAAACCCTCCATTAACCCAGCCATCTATTTTCCACTCAAGAAAGCAGGACTTGCCTTTTGGGATTTTAAAAAACCTCCATCCTAACAATATATATCACCAAGCAGTTCAGCGTTAACAATCATTGGCAAAGCATATAGTTTTGAGTTTGTGTAGGCATGGGATAGGCATTTTGCAGGTACATTCATATTAGTTCTAACTGGGCCTCATTCCAAATATGGCGCCCTGGAAATAAGGGTGCCGGTAGCAACGTACCGGCACCCTTTGCGGACCGACATACTACAACGATGCCGGCAGGGGCCACGGATCACCCGGCAGGCCGGACCTGCCACTTTTCAAGCCCCTACCAGAATTATGATATGGCATTTATAGCACGCTTATACACAAGTGTTTCAAGGCGCGATGAGGCAAGGGAGGGGCAACAGAGGGAAGACAGACAACAATCCTACTAGGCCAGGTGTCATTCAGATCGTGCAAGTGCATGGGAAGGGGGAAGGGGGAAAGTGCGAGGTAGAGGGGGAGAGGGGAAGTGCAGTACATGGGATAAGAATAAGAACAATAAGTAAAGTACGGCCAGCTGGTGGCAAGTGCCAGGGTAAGTGCAGACATCCAGTGTCAAGTGCTGGTAGTGGGACTGTAGGGATACAGAGACAGTCACGAGTGCAAGGGGTTGCCAGGAAGGCAGTGCAGGAGTCCGACTGGTGGTGGAGGGGACCTGGGCCCGAGAACAGAGGGTGGCCAGGTAACCAGTGCAGGTTCAGCAAGGGATTCAGCAGGGGAGAGGAGGAGAAAAAGCAGAAGCAAAGAGAAAGGTTTTGAGGTGCTTCCGGAACGGGAGATGGTTCTCCTCAAGTTTCAATGAATCAGGAAGGCTGTTCCAGCGGGAGGCCCGAGCAGAAGTGAGAGATCTACCACCAACTCGTTGCTTGGAGTAGCGACTGACCCTGAGGGAGTTGGAGGCGGATGAGCGAAGAGCTCGAGAAGGAAGATATTTAGGAAGAGAGAGTTGAAGGTATTGAGTCCCCATGCAGCATTGGTAATGGTGCTGGTGCTTCCGTGTCCCCATTTCCATGCAGTCCTGTGGTACTCCATGGAAGTCGGGAGCAACCGTTACCACTGCCACTTGTGATATCCCGTAGCACCGGGATATCAGGTGGCAGTACGGCTGTTACGGGTTGCCGGAAACCCACTGCATACCAGCGGATTTTCTGGCAACCCCGTAATGAGGACCACTGTCTGGCAATGGCCTATGCAAGAGCCAACACTGTTACCTTTGCCAATGTATTCAATGAAAGGAACAGCTGCAAGGACACACATATTGCTTACACATTAATTGGCTGAAAGGATACTTAGGACCGTTTTGACATCAGGAGTTGACTTACAGCTGCATTTAAGGTATTCATTTTCAGAAGACTGCTTTTAAATACGATTGGAATTGTCTTAAAAGCACAGCGCTAGCTCAAAAACATACTGGGGGCATATAGTGGGTGGGCATGACCATAAGGTCTGTCATTGCCATAGCCCATCAACAGGGTCGGGTAAAAAATCCAAACAACACCCACAGGCTAGGTAGTCTCCCCTTTACATCCTTTTTTGCTTCAGTTGTCGTGCCAATAATTTAGTTTATAGTCAGTGCCAACTAATACCAAAACTAAAAATGGGCTATGTTTGAGTATGGGAAAGGGCAAGTGTGAGAGTGAATAAAGCTTATAAATCACGTTGTGTGCCCATTTCCCCCTCTCGACACAGTATTAAAGTTTTGCACTAGGGACCTTGAATAGTGGAAATCCCCAACTATATCTATCTTAAATAAATATGAGTTATTTTACAGATGGTGAGTAATTTCTTTTGTTTTTACAGGTCAACAGTGGATATCCGGCTATTTTAGAACATGTATCCTGGAGTAATGGCCTTTCATAGGCAATGGCATTTCAGGAGAAATCTGTCGGGTCTGTCTCCGTGAAATTAGCTAATAGTCTCAGGGGTGCGCCCAGGTGGGTTGGTGCCTACCTCACTAAAACCACCTTCACGGTTAATGCCATTAGGCACACAAGATGGCATTCTCCACAGACAGGCCAGAGTATGCCTCGCCCAGTGCTCATCACACTTGTCAGTATTGTGAATGCCTCAGAAAAGGTGCAGTCCCAGGCCTGTTGAAGAAAGGTCTTATATGACCCCTTCTCAAAAAAAACCTTGCTTGACCCAGAGGACTCAGCCAACTACAGACCCATCACAAGACTCTTGTTCATCTGGAAGCTTATCGAGAAAGTAGTCCCCAACTATTTGCCATAATCAACCAACTTGGCCTTCTCCGCGATGACCTGTCCGGTTTCTGCCCCTAATGCAGCATTGTGACTGCGCCATCCAAGTGGTGGGCGATGCGCAGGAAATCACAGGAGACTTGTGCTTCACATTCCCCTAAGACCTCTTGGCTGTCTTCGACACAGTTGACCACCTAACTGTTTATGTGGAACTGTCCTAAAATGCTTGGCATCCTACCCATCCATAAAGTGCGTAAAGATTGCATAATTTAAATCCATCCGACTCCCAGTGTGTGGGGTTCCCCAAGGTTCCATCCTCTCCCCAAACATTTTCAAAATACACTTGGAGCTGTTGGGAACTCTCCTAATTGACCCCAAGATAGTCATCCATTAGTACGCTGACCACACTCAGCTGGACCTTAAGGTAGTGGCCCCTAGGATATTGCTCATCTTCAGTAATGCCTGGATCCCACCCAAACATGGATATTAATGTTAATGTTATATTAATGTTAATGTTAAAGGTATTTGGACCGTGCACCGTCACCACAGGAGACGTCCCCTGGCGCTCTGGCGGATCTGAAAAGGGTAGAAGGGTTAGTAGGATTGAGTGGGAGAAAGGAAAATGAGCACTGATGTGTTGTTGGCAGCCTCAGTTCGGTTTGCAGCATTCTCTAAGCTTAAAGGATAGTTCCGGGACTTTTTTTTTATTGTCCCTACGGTTCGGCCATGTGTTTTTAAGCATAATTCGGTAGATCGTAGAAAACTTTCCTATGGACCTTACCCGACTTTTCGTCCATTAACGCACTCGAAATCAGCCGCCATTTTGTGATAATCCTATTATTTCTCCCCATCTACCTGGCTCACCTGCCTTTGCGGCACTAAATCAAATTCCCCGCCCCCTGAGCCTGACATCAGCAGACGCGTACCGCCCATTTCCCAATGCCAAAGCACGTTTCGTGTCAACAATCGCTGCGCCTCAGCTAATGACGTGTCGCCATGGAAATGGCAGGATGCCTCTTTCCTCAATAAGTATAAACACACCGTTTCACAACAAACAGCAGCAGATTTTCCATTCCTCTCTGTGTGTTACTTTGAGTATTCTGTGACTCGTTTCTGTGCTCTGGTCAGCTACCTTCGCCGCTTCTAGGCCTTGTGAACACCTGTACCATCTCTGTAAATTATTTTACTTTCTTTACCACACAATGGCTACAATAATGCCGTATATGTACGAGCCCGAGTACACCGAGGAGGAACTACTGGAAAGGCAAGCACGCGAAAACGATGGGGATTCGGACGGCAGTTGGGAGGAACCAGTCAACGGATGAAGAGCCTGGACCATGTCGCATGGACGGCGTCTCCACCTGGTGCACGTGCAATTTGTGCGAGCTAATGCCAACTGAGGAGGAGAACTGCTGCTGCCGTGAAAATTCCGGGTGCTTGGCCTACATTTCGGAAGGCGAGCCAAGTCCGCAATGCATCACCGAGCTGCCAGAGTTCAGGGAAGCCTGCCTCTCACGGACCGTGTTGAGGATGATGATGGTGCTTATGCACGAACTTCGCGGCACTGTTCGTCCGCGTAATCCGAGTAACGAGTAAGTATACTCTGGTTGTGATGTCAGTGATGCCACTACTATTTCATGGTGGTCTCCCACATATAATACAGTTATAATACAGTTTGCATCTTTCTTTTTCACAGGTGGTACAGGCTGGTGGCCTATCGTTGCTTCACTTGGTGGCTTCACGGGAGGCTCGGACACCGCGTTCGGAGAGTAATACCTGCCTGTGCGGTACTTGCCATTAGACAACATTTCCCCAGCGACAGTGGACAATACCGCGGATTTTCCCTGGATGTGCTGCAACCGGAACTTTACAATGTGTAATGTTTATTATTTATGTTCAATGAAATTAAGATCTAAAATAAACCAACATATATTTTTAACAATGGTTTTTGATTTTTTTAAATGAATCTAGTGTCTCCATTGAATAATCTTCCTGTGCCTTGTCTTGTCACACCCACATGTCTCCGGCCAGCATCCTCCCTCACGCTGGACGCCCCCTGCAATCCACATAAGTGTGTCTCCATTCACGAGTCTTCCTGTGTCTTGTCTGCACGACCACCGCCCCAATCCACCCCCGCCCTATCAAAGGCAGTTCGCACCGGCGTACTTGCGCTGGCAAGTGGAGCTGTCGGGGAGCGATAAAGGCCAAGAGGTGCCAAAGACCATGTACAAACTTCAAAGTGGTCTATAGAGCATGGGTTGTTGTTCCCATGTCTACCTTCAGACCCCGTGTCTCCTGCCAAGCATCCTCCCTCACGCTGGACGCCCCCTGCAATCCACATAAGTGTGTCTCCATCACGAGTCTTCCTGTGTCTTGTCTGCACGACCACCGCCCCAATCCACCCCCCCGCCCTATCAAAGGCAGTTCGCACCCGGGTACTTGCGTGGCAAGTGGAGGCTGTCAGGGAGCGATAAAGGCCAAGAGGTGCCAAAGACCATGTGCACTTCAAAGTGGTCTATAGAGCATGGGTTGTTGTTCCCATGTCACCTCCAGACCCCGTGTCTCCTGCCAAGCATCCTCCCTCATGCTGGACGCCCCCTGCAATCCGCATAAATGCCACGACATACACTCATTCATCACACAAACACACCCCTGTTTCGAATCTTTATAACCCACTTCATATTTCGGAATGAGAACTTCTTTGCGCTTTGCTAGTCAACCCGTGAAGGTGCTGGTTATCTGCTCTTCGTCTCTGTGAACTTCCGTGACCACTTCGAGCAAAACTCGTCAGTTTGCAACCTGTGAACTGCTCCATGTTCTACGACAAGAAACTACTCTGATCCCTGCATCTAACTGTTTGTTCGTCAAGGTATAAGGCCATGTACCATAATCATTTTGCGTCCAATTTATAATTTATATCTATTTGCTAGTAGTCATCAAATTGCATCCATGTTTTCTTTTCGCTTCAAGACAGTACATGCAAAGGAACTAGTCACATGTTCTGAGTTTAGTCAAATTATTTTTCTATTTTTTTAAAGTTATCAAATACTTATCCGCATGTGAATAACGTGTATAGTTCCAAGAACCAAAACCGAACCTTGCATTGGACCTTTTATGTGTCATTTAATTTTTAACACATTGGTATTCATTGAGAATTGTTGATCTTTACTTTTCAGAACTTTCCACAATGCCTGCCTGTTCCATTGGCGGTTGCCCTTCGAAGACCCATAATAAATCTGAAGGTACTATAATGCATGTATTCCCTTAAAACAATAGATCAGATAAGAGAATGGGTCCGATATTGCGGATATCCACCGTCTGAGCTTGAAAGTAGAGTCCTAGAAGTCTTTGCAGACAAGAGGGGTGATCGATACCGCATCTGCAGCAGGCACTTTTAGCTCAGACATGTACTACACATCATTGCTAATAAAGAAGAAAACACCGAGAGCGAGACGAAAATTGCTCTCAACCGCTATTCCAAACTCTATTCGTCCACATCCCTCCACTGGTGAGTCAAGTTTACGGATTAGCTCTCGGCCTTGCGGTAGTGTGTAGCCATTAGCTAACAATAATTTCCCCATTTATGTATTCCACTCAATATGAAGGCGGCAAGATTCTCCATCCGCTGTCGTTATTGCAGTCATCAGCCACTTCAAGCGCCTATCCGGGTAATCTTTACTTAGCTATTTCTGCCACTGACTTGTTTTTAGGCATGTAAATCAATAGTTTTAATTTATCGTGTAATTATTTTACCTAATGGTACAGCCTAGTACTCGTCCTCTAGTCTTTGTTTCAGTTATAATTATTGTTATCCAAATAATGCACAGTACTATCTTTCAGGAGATGCTGACGGAGTCCAACGCATTGACGACAACCGTTGATGTCACTCAGATGCTCGAGGTACGTTTCCGGACAGTTTCCATCGATGGAGAACATCATCTGTAGCGTGATTGTTACACACAATGTTTCCTTCCGTTTTTAGCCATTGATATGTCCTTCTGTCGTCGCCCCTCCTATGTGTCTTCTTTTTCTCAATATTGTGTTCAATTACTAATGAAAGTCCCACGTTTCAGGGAGTCGATGGAGCATTAGTACAAGAAGAAGGGGAAGCATGCAGTTAACGGGTCGCGCAAACAGTTTTGCAGAAGTGCGCACCGCAGTTACAGCGTCCCTTGATGTTCTTATTGCATTTTGAGGTATGATACTGACAGTTCGATCAAGCGAGATCATATGACGTGATTACATCCACTATACTTCCTTCTTTATTAACGCAAGTACTTATGTTTCAGGGAGATGACGGAGCTTTCTTCTACAAAGACATCACCCCTAGTAGTGGGATGCAGATCTCTGGGTGGTGACACTTCCTACGATCGAGCAAATCGAACCATATTTAGATATCCATTATTTATTTTAGACAACTGATCATTTGTGCAGTCTATTTTAGATGAAGCCGTTCACGCCTGCTCAAAGTTTATGTTCTTTTTAACAAATAGAAAATCCATACTAATGCAATTACTGTGTTTCAGGGAGTTGCTGAAGCGTCATCTTCAATTAATATCATCAATGGAAGTCTATGCGGAGCCCGAGGTATGGATCTTGACAGTTTCCATCTAACTAGATCAACAATGCGTGAATAATTGTCGTTTGAATGTTCTACACCAATGCGTTCATTCGTGTTTTGCTATTGAGATGTACGTGGGTATTGGTCCCCCAAGTACATTTTGTTGTTTTCGATATTATTATACATACTAATGAAAGTTCTATGTTTCAGGAGTCCATTGGAGCGTTCAAGTGCGTGATGGATGTGCTTATCAGGAAAACATAGTCGTTGCAGCGCAAGAGGAAGTGGAGACATGCACACACGAGTCGGAGCAAACAGCGTCCCGATGTTGAAGTTCGAGGCAAGAAAGTTTCAAAGAAAAGAAAAGCAAAAGAAGGTTAGTGTCCTGGTCACTATATTATGTTTGTTTTTCACTGTTAATAGTTTCAATACTGTAAATTGTGTTTAAACTGAACATCCCTTTTTCCAATCTGCCCTCTAGTTGCGAGTGGGTGTACGAACTAGATCTACACAGACAGTGAAGCGAACGAGAGATGTTGCTTGTCAAACCTTTTGGCAGGGACTTGAGACTGGAGATGCATCGTGCCAATGGGAAGAATATGAAGTGATTGACAACGGAGCTATACCACCACCAGCCATTGATAGTGAATGTCCTCCTGGTAGTTCGGATGCAGTCGGAGATCAATTCACAGAATCCACACCCGCAAAAACTAAGACCGCGAGAAAGTTGAAGAAATTGTTTATTCTCCCATCGCCGGAGAAGAACAGATGTTGCAATGGAAGAGAATGAAGTGGACGACAATGAAAAACACATCAATATCACTGAACATTGCGGAGACGATTATCAGAGATTCTACCTTTCATGTGAGTGACATGTCCTCAACGTTACAGGCCGAACCAGCTGGGATGCAGAGTGACAGTATAAGGAAAGAGGCCAAATTCATTTGTATTCAATAGTTGTTTGATTGATATTATTATTATGCTGAAATGTGGGCATTCGGTTGGTGGGGAAGTATGTGGGGAGCCATTGATTAATGTGACTCGTGCAATTCGAGGCACTAACCTTAAAATACATGCCACCTGTACACAATATCATCCGTTCTCATGGTCTGCACAACCCATGCTGGGGCAACTGCCAGCAGGCAATCTTACTTTGTGGCAGCGGCCGCACTTTTAGTGGTTCAAGTTTTAAAAAGTTAGAGTATTTCTTTCAGTTTGTGGAAATCCATTTCATTGCGCAAAACTCAGTTCTACAAATACCAAACCGATTATTCTATTTCCAGCCATTAGCGAAGCTTGGAGAATGGAAAAAATGTCTATTGAAAGTACTTTCGCGGGCAAACGGTTCAGGCTAGCCGTGATGGACAGTGCGACAGCCCAGGATTTCAGCCAAGTACTGCACCTACCACTTTCAGGACATGGAAAGTTAAGAATATTGTGAGTTCGGTGGTCGTGCAGGTGTCACAAAGTACATCCTCAGTGGCCATGGAAAAGTTGGCTTTGTAGCATCATTGCAAGAACTACAATCGCGGGAATGGTGATCGACCTGATAGCCACGGACAGACACGTTTCAATTGCCAAGACAATGAGAGAAGAGTACAAAAATATAATCAACCAATTTGACGTATGGCATCTTTGCAAAGACAATCAATAAAAAAATGTCGGGCTGCAGGTAAAAAAAAAAGATATGCAAGGTATTTCACCAGTGGTCCAAGTCAATCAAGCAACCATCTTTGGTGGAGCTCAAAAACATGTGAAGGGTTGTTGGAAATTCTACTGGAAAATGGCGGTCAGTAATGCTACACAGTAGCAACGTTTCACCGGTGGACCACGAACCAACCATTTCCACAATTGTGAACATGGCCATTTGTCCACAGAGGAGGCACGGAAGAAGAAGTGGTTGATTCCTTCCATCACCCACTCACAAAGCCATTGAAAAGATTGTATTTGATATAACTATAACAAGAGATTGAGGGGACTCACGGAATTCTGCCACACAGGAGATTGGAGGTGTTCCACAATATGTGCCTAAAGTACAGCCAAAAACGATTGCATTTTGGCATGGAGGGCATGAGAAATCGGACTCTTCTCAGCGGTCTTGGCACATAACCATAATGTTTGGCCGTCAACAAAGTAGGACGACCGGAACTTTTAGGGACGCTTCGCTACAATAAGGCCTTCACTAAAAGAAAGTAAACAATGGGTGATCAAACCAGTGTTTGAGGATATGCAATATGAGTTTATTGAGAGACTTATTGTAGATGTCCTAGACAGGCACATACATGGGGTTGTGAACGAACCTGTGCAGGGGACAACTGCATTGCCACCCAACATTGCCTCTGTTCCATGTCCACCTAAAGCAGAGCTCATTGAGAAATACACATCACGGTTTAAATGATTGTAATTTGATTGTCTGTTCTCTCGAGTCTCCTCATGTTGCAGGCCCATTGAATATGTGTATCTATGTAATGTGTTAAATAAAAGTGATTGCTCAGTGTACATGCAATGTGTCTCTCCACCCTTGCCCCTCCCTTCACCGTGCAGTAGTGCGAACCACCCGGGTGTCACCTGTGACTTTGCTCTCGAGTCTCCTCATGTCGCAGGCCCATTGAATATGTGTAGCTATGTATTGTGTAAATAAAAGTGATTGCTAAGTGTACATGCAATGTGTCTATCCAACCTTGTTCATTTGCGCATTAAATTAAACCAAACAGTAATATAAATCATTTTCAAACATATAGAATGTCTCCTTATTTATGGTTCTCTGGGGCTACAAAGCACGCAGACAAAATGCAAAGATGGAGTGTAAATTTCAAGTCCTGTGAGATGGCCTTACACTCAAATGTAGCTAACTAGGAATGTGTGCTCGTTCAAAGTGAAGGTCAGCTGCTTTGATTTTTTGCTCGGGTGCCGGAATGGCCCACGACTCAGTAATAAGGTTCTATTGTTATTTGACCTTGACAGGCCGGGACCATCCCGGAAAGACTTCTTTTGGGGGTGTGGTGCAATAACGTAAGAAACGATAATGAATAAAAATTTCAGAAACGAAAGCCATTTTAATGTTCGTTCATTAGAAGAAATAACGTCGGCATAGAAGGAGTGGTATTTCGGGCTGCCCTACGCACAGACACAATGAAAATGCAAATATAATGTAAGTAACTCTTTAGATAGTTTTATACCGCAATTTAATTACTATACAGTAGCTTTAAAGACGGGTTAAGTTGTAGTTGTTCGTTCTATGTGGCATATTGTTTTGTACCGCGCACTATCTTGAGGAGAACCATCTCCTTTTACGGAAGCACCTCAAAACCTTCCTCTTTGCTTCTGCTTTCTCTCTCCCTCTCCCCTGCTACAACTGGTCCACTGTCTGCGACCTCGGTCCTGGGCCCTTCCACTCTCCACCTGCACTGCTCCTGTCAACCCCTGCACTGGGGGACTGTCTCAGTATCCTACAGCCCCCCCTTGCAAATGCCATATTATATCATATCAGTGACGAAGTGGTCCACTGGCGCTCAGGCGGCTCTGAAAAAGGCGGAGGAGAGGGGGTGGGTTACTGGAAATGACGTATAATACCCAGTTGCACTGTCCTAGCTATGAATAATTTCCCGACCTAATATATAAAATGAATAATTTTAATAAAGATCTGATGGTGAAACTAATTTCATTTTTTTATGTTTTTAAAACAGGTACATCCTACACTATTGTCTGTGTCACGAGTACCAGACACCGGCGGATGGTTTCTACAACCGCCAGTTGCTCTCCGCCGTGAACAACGTTACCACCCCTGACCATTTTATGGGACGATCGCCAAGTAAAAGTATGCCCTTACGCGGTACTAACGGCTAGATGCAACATACATACCGTTGTGGTGGCCTAGTGCCTCGTTGTTGGAACAGCCATGCGATTATCAGTTGCGACCGAAGAGCTTATTTTATCGTAAACCAACACCCTGTGTACTGCACACGAACATCGCTTGCCTCAAGACGAACTATTTTGGATCGAGAGCAAGAAAAATGCAAATCACTGAATATTCTCTAAACATTTGATGTCCAATAAATGTACTTTACAAAATGTACAATCTTGCGGTTTGATTTAAAAGTACAGTTTTCATATCCGAATTGTGGCGCGCTGTGTTGTGAGCTGATCTGTGTTGGTTTCCGGGTTCTGTGTGGAGTCGCGTAGAAGACGCCTGGGCGCGTTTGCCTACGCAGCACAGTCACGTCACGGATAGAGGCGGCGGAATATGAATATTTTGATAAAGTCTGTTTCAGGGGCGGGGGATATGATTTAGTGCCGCAAAGGCAGGTGAGCCAGGTTAGATGGGGAGAAATGATAGGATTATCAGAAATGGCGGCGGATTTCGAGTGCGTTAATGGACGAAAAGTCGGGTAAGGTCCATAGAAAGTTTTCCTACGATCTACCGATTATTGCTTAAAAACACATGGCCGAACCGTAGGGACAATAAAAAAAAAAAAACAGAACTATCCTTTAAGTGTACTTTTCGGTTGGGAGCCGTTGTGTGCGGCTATGTGTAGTATATTTTGTTGTTGCAGTGTGGTGAAGTGTGTGTGCGGTTTATTTATTTTTTTATTTATTTTTACATATATAAAGCGCTCACACAGCCCGTGGGCATCGAGGCGCTGTTACAGGAATAGTGTTTTTTTTTCTTTCTTTGTTAGATATTTATAACGCGCTTAAACACCGAGAGGTTTCTAAGCACGGACCCGGGGATCGAACCTGTGTTGCTTCGTGTCGTCTTGCTTGGAAGACGCGCACGCTGCCGCTGAGCTATCCTCCCAGGACAGAGGGCGGATTAGTTGTGCATTAGGGGTATGGTTGTGTTTAGTCAGAGTTTGAGATGTGTATGCAGAGGGGTGAGATTGTTTAGTGGGTTGGTAAGTGGCATCGCTGTTTAGAAGTGATGCAAACTAATCATCAGAATGCTGTCTAGATGTGGCGCAATGCTAATCTTTACAGTACTGTCTAGATATGACGCGTGCTAATATTCACTATTCTGTCTAGATGTGGCGCAATGCTAATCTTTACAGTACAAGCTGACTTCACAAATCTGTCTACATGCGACACAAGCTAATATTTACAATCCCGTCTAGGTGTGGTGCAAACTGATATTCGCAATTCTCTCTCCATGCGATGCAAGCTAATCTTCACAATTCTGTTGAGATGTGACGGAGGCTAATCTTCACAATCCTGTCTAGATGTGACGCAAGCTAGTATAGCAGTTGTCTAGATATGACACAATGGTAATCTTCACAATTCTGTCTCGATGTGACACAATGCTAATCTTCACAATCCTGTCTAGATATGACGCTTGCTAATCTTCACAATTCTGTCTAGATGTGACGCAATGCTAGTGTACACAATTCTGTTTAGATTTGACGTGAGCTGTTATTACAATTCGGTCTAGATGTGACGGGCTAATTTTCACAATTCTGTCTAGATATGATGCAAGCTAGTATTACAGTTCTGTCTAGATGTGATGCAAGATAATCTTTACAATCCTGTCTAGGTTAAATGCCTACCTCAAACTGAACCCCACCAAGATGGAATTCACCCTTAACCGCTCCACAGTCCCACCACAAAATCACAAATTGGGCAGCAATGGCTGGATGACATGTGCCTGTAAGGATTCAACCCTCATTTGTCAAACTCATCCAAATCCCTGGGCTTCATTATTGACAGCAGCCTTTCCTTCCAATATCACCTAGTGTGCAAGCCCTTATGATCTCATACATCGACAGGGGCAACACCCTCCTTACTGGGCTTACATCAACACAGCTGATCCCCTGAAATCAGCTCCTAAGGCCAGAGACCACTGTATTACAGGCGCCTACAAATTTGACTGTATCGCTGAAACATGCCAAACCTCCCGCCCTGCCAAGTTTCCCAGTTCCATGCATGACACCTCGAGTTAGTCCTGCTTTTTGCTTCCAATTGCATGCTGGAATATGTACTTTCGTTTTTCCCATTGCAAGGGTGGGCCTACAAGTCCCAGTACGCATTGCACGAAAATAACACAGGACTGGCTAATTCTGCATGGAACTGGGAAACTTGGCACCTATGCACCTCTGGAGGATCTCGCTCCTCACATAGCAAAACTATCAATGGTGGGAGTCTAAGCTAGCCTGTAAAAGGAAGACTCACAACCAGACCTCCTCCAGTCAGGCCCTAACCATCTGGAACTCAATCCCGGCACAGGCTCGACATGACCCCTCCATCCCACAGTTCCCCAAAAGTCTAAAGAAATGGCTCTTTCAACAATATCCGCTGGATGAATGCAAATATCGCTCACCCTCACCAATAGTACTGGGTTACTGTATACAATGCCAAACCCAGTGCTGCCACCTTCCTGTTGTAAAGCGCTCCACTGCTCTTAAGCTACGTTCATGCTATAAAATGCATTGACACAGCAATAGGTATGAATGCCTTTCCCTTTTCACCTCTGAGGTGGGTCTTCATTTGCTGTCAGACATCATGTTGTATTGTATTTGCAAGATTTATAACACGCATATTGAACGGTACCATGCAGAAGCCCTGCACCTGGGTACAGATTAGGTTCTGATAACTACAGAATACACCGGTCACTGAAATACAAATGTCTAGCTTTTTTTCCAGAACAAACAAACAGAGTCTGATGAACACATATATGTCTATATATAGAAGCTGATTGCAGAGTTTAGGTCCAATTACTAAAAAAAAGATCTGAAACCATGGGAGGGACCCACCAGAACGAGAAATAACGAGTAAGTGCTTATTCTGCAAAAACTTGGATCTAGTCGGAGATGTGACAGAATCATAGAGTTTCGCTAAGGAGGTGCCAACTGATGAATACATTAATGGGTAAGACTTCAGATCTTAAAAACAATGCGTTGACAAACTGAAAGCCATTGAAGGCCTTTCTGATAAATCGAGATAGAGGACCATTTAGGAACTCTAAAAATGAGTCGAACAGGCCCATTTTGAACAATATGGAGGTTATGCAGGAACCTGTGTGAAATGCCGAATGTAGGGCATCGGAATAACAGAGGCGAGTCACAGGGACCAGCTCTAATGTGTAAGGTCCGCCATCTGGCCATGGCCAAGTGTTTATTTGCTTAAGGCTGCATCTGAGAACGATTGAGGGCAGTCCTCTCTCAGCCCTAAGAGTCATTAATGGTCGGTTTATTTGCTCTTGGCACCCGCCCCCTCCCTCTGGCCTAAGTTGGTCCTGACAGTTTAGCCGCCGAACCTTGAAATTTGGGACAAATATTCTCAGATTTTGGGGTGTATTTAACTGTACATCTTAAACGGCAGCTCTCAACAATCAAGTCGTTTGCAGGAGCAAGGTCTCGGTCATGACAAAAACCTATTTAGAGTTTGCTTAACAGCACATTTTTAAAGCTTGGCTAAAAAACTGCGTGTCTAACGGGTGTGCCGTCAGCCTGCCGGAGCTTTCATGCCCAACCCCAGGTGACCATGACCTGTGCACGCTTCTGTAAGAAGCTCCTGTTAGACACAGAACCAAGCCCGAGAAACAGCATCTGGAGGGGGCAGAAGACTACCAGTGGCCGCTCCTGCATTTAATAACACACTTGGCATTTTAAGAGCATCTAGGTTCTGGAATTAACAATCTCATCAAGCCAATGTGCACGCAAACGGTTCAGTAGTACTAGTTCCATCTATATATATATATATATATATATATATACACCCACAGACCAGTTAAAGTGAGTCTGCACCCTGGGGGTGGCTGCACACAGCGCTGCTTGTGTGATGTTGTGTATGCAAGGCAAGGGTACCAAGTTTAACATTTGTGTTGGGGGTGGTCTTATGGGGCCGCCCAAGGGAATGGTGGCGGAAGGCCGGGCTCCAATCTCACTTCGGGCTCAATGATTAGTACTTTTACATCTATTTCTTTGGTGTGTGCAGCGTGCGATTAAACTTTACCGTTATCTTTTGGTGGTAGCATCATTGCACGTATTATTTTTGATAAGAGAACGGCTGTTGTTGGAGACAAGGGAGTTGGCTTAGTTTTCTCACACGAGGAAGTTCCTGTTGTGCAGGTGAATGTGGGAGGCAGTCCTTATGCCCCACTCCCTGCTAAGAATACTTATAATGAAAGGCCCTCCCGCGGGGCTTGGATCATTATCACTCTCTCTGTTGTGTATTCCTGTATCTAGCGGTTCTGCCCTTGAGTTCATGTTGTGAGCGAGCTGTGCTTGTAGCACTTTAATTTGACCTGGAAAGCCTTTTGACCTGGGAAGTGGTAACATTTTACGTGAACTGAGCCTTCTGAAGTGAGACGCCAAATTCAAGAATTTTATACTCTGAACTGCTTTACTTTTTCTTAATTTCTTTCTGTTTTTCTTCTTCTTTTCTCTTGTTTTATACAATGATTATATAAGCAATTTAATACGTACTGCTATTTTAACTTTGTGAAAAGTCAAGTTTTTGACTTAAACACAATAAATACATTTTAAAAAGCAAAGTCCCCTGTTCCCCCAGATTTTATGGGTCTCCTACGCCCCGGGTGAGAAATAAGGAAAGCAGCAACCAAAGGGCTGTGGCCCTTAAGGAATAAAATGTAGGCTCCGGCTGAGGAGTTGCGGTAGAATAAATGATGATACTTTGTTTGCCTGACGGGTAAAAGCTAGATCCGGTTCCCGAGGAACCCCACGTTCTTCACCTTGCTGGATAAAGATGGAGGTAGTCAGAGATCTTTAAGGTGGTGTTCAGCTCAAAGTAACGCAACTTCTGTTTCGGAGGGATTCAGCTGGAGACCATTGAGAATAATCCATTGACGAACCTCCCAGAGGCACTCATCTCAATATGAATAAATCTCAGCCGAGCTGGAATCTTTAACATTTATATGCGTGTTGTCCGCAGAGGAATGGAATTATAACTGGAATGTTCGAAGAATGGTTACAGGGGTTGCAGGTAGAGGTGATAAATGGGACCCTTGAGGGACTCCGCAGCCTACTGGGATAGAGTTAGACACATAAGGGCCCATCTTGGTTTTTCTCTGTGAGAAAACTCCTGGTCCAAGGTAGGATTGAATCCATCATCCTCACCATAAAACGAGCGCATGCCTCAGTGTCTTGTCTTTATACAACTACTACTGCAAGCAGGGGTGTTGCTAGGTCTGCAAAAGACCAGGGGCTAAGCTAATGTCAGGACTGGTGGGATTCGGGGTAGCTATATCGTTTTGGTTGCAGCCCCTGAGCTTCTATCCGGGGCTACACCAAAAGACCAGGGGCTATAGCCCCCTTAGTCCTCCCCCCACTAGCAACGCCTCTGACTTCAAGCAAGTCCACTGAAGCTAGAAGTAGAAACATGATAGTCCTATTTCCAATGAGGGCAGGCACGCTCAACCTAGCACGAGGAAAAGTATGTTTTCTATTTCCACTGTGGGTGGCCATCCTGTGGTTGGAATGGGATCAACGTATTTTTTCTATCTCTAGCACAGACAGGCAGTGTTGCCAATTTAGCGACTTTCTCGCTATATTTAGCGAGAAAGTACGCCCCCTAGCGACTTTTTTCATTAAAAAGCGGCTAGCGAGAAATCTAGCTACTTTTTTCAGTTGGTTTGGAGACTTGCTTATTTATGCAAGTTTCCAAACCAATTGAAAAAAGTGTGGCACTTCGCCCATTTTCTAACGGCAGTAATGCAAAAACACACTTGTGAATTTAAAAGGGAGGTGTTTACCCTTAATCATAACAATTGTATTGTTCTTAACATAGCCAGCCCGCCCCCAGAAACGCTCTAGTGGAACGGTATGTTAAGGGAAGGACCAAACAAAATGGTAAAAAGAGGAGGGGCCACAGTAAAAGCCATAAATTGTAGGGGAACGATTAGGTAATTATGCAATTAGGCAGTGAAGTCATCTAGCTACTTCTGGCGGCTTTTAGGGGAGCCAATAGCTACTTTCTTCACTGAGGAGTTGGCAACACTGCAGACAGGGGATCACAGGAAGCAAATAAAACAGGGCAGTGCCCTGAGGCAGCTTGCAGTGTGCCCTCCACCTTTTCAGAGCAATCTTCAGAAAATAAGTTCAATATTCAGGCAGTTTGATTTTCCCACAGAGTGGTTCCAGTAAAACCCGTCGCCTGCCAGTCCTAAAAAAAAAAAAAAAAAAATAGAGCACACCAACGTAATTCACAGAAGTAATGCACGCACAAGATAACAAAATGTATTCAACTTTCAACCTATTTGATAAAAAGGACACAAAAACGACCTATCGAAAACGCACAGTGCGTTGATAAACGCTTTGCCAAAGCAGCTCCCGTTCTGCGGAGGGAGGGAGGGCGTGGGGGGCGAGTTGGGGAGATTCCTGTCCGTCTGGTGTGCAGCACAGGGAGGGCTTGTTCACACATGATGCTGCAGACACACTCCCAGAGACCCCGTGACTCTCTTTGTGCTTAGCCGTTCATTCAGAAAGAAACGCAGAAGCTGTCACGCGCCTCAAGCCTGATCCTGTAACTCTTTAGTGGCGCTGCCACAGGCTGACTCTTGACCTTTGACCTTTGAGCATACTGCCAGGTTTTTGCATTTCTCGCCTCCAGCCATTTTTGATAGGCATGAGTGTGAATTTTTCTGAAACTGTAGTTGGAACCTGGAAGGACCTCCGTTTCCAGGGATGGAAATAGCCCTCTTTAGAATCGTCGCTACAAAAGACACATTACACAGGAACATCAAATTTGCCCCCGTGGGGCCTCTTGTTCGGGGATTTCTACACAGAATAGGAGAGCAACCGGAGGCAGTGGCCTTGCTCCTTTTCACACAGGAACAGTCTTCTTTTTTGCTTTGATCGCACCAACCAAAAGCTCAAAATAATGTCATGCTCCAGAGGCAGTGGTGCACAAGAAGGGAGTGTAGAGAAAGCACGTGTTTCCTGTGCACTACTTTCTGAAATGCTCAGGTCACCTGGGCCTGGACAGTGGCGCAAATATGTGAAGTCCTGCCCCCTGTTGCTAATTCACAAGGGTGACCTGGGCTTTCAGGAGGGCCTGGACAGTGGCGCAAAGATGTGAAGTCCCGCCCCCTGTTGGTAATTCACAAGGGTGACCTGGGCCTTTCAGGAGGGCCTGGACAGTGGCACAAAGATGTAAAGTCCCGCCCCCTTGTTGCTAATTCACAAGGGTGACCTGGGCCTTTCAGGAGGGCCTGGACAGTGGCGCAAAGATGTAAAGTCCCGCCCCCTTGTTGCTAATTCAAAAAGGTGACCTGGGCATTTCATGAGGGCCTGGACAGTGGCGCAAAGATGTGAAGTCCCGCCCCCTGTTGGTAATTCACAAGGGTGACCTGGGCCTTTCAGGAGGGCCTGGACAGTGGCACAAAGATGTAAAGTCCCGCCCCCTTGTTGCTAATTCACAAGGGTGACCTGGGCCTTTCAGGAGGGCCTGGACAGTGGCGCAAAGATGTAAAGTCCCGCCCCCTTGTTGCTAATTCAAAAAGGTGACCTGGGCATTTCATGAGGGCCTGGACAGTGGCGCAAAGATGTGAAGTCCCGCCCCTTGTTGCTAATTCACAAAGGTGAGCATTTCAGGAGGACTTGAAGAGTGGCGCAAAGATATGAGGTCCCGCCCCCTTTGTTGCTAATTCACAAAGGTGACCTGGGCATTTCAGGAGGGCCTGGACAGTGGCGCAAAGATGTGAAGTCCCGCCCCTTGTTGCTAATTCACAAAGGTGAGCATTTCAGGTGGGCCTGGACAGTGGCGCAAAGATGTGAAGTCCCGCCCCCTTGTTGCTACTTCACAAAGGTGAGCATTTCAGGAGGGGCTGGACAGTGGCGCAAAGATGTGAAGTCCCGCCCCCTTGTTGCTTCTTCACAAAGGTGACCTGGGCCTTTCAGGAGGGCCTGGACAGTGGCGCAAAGATGTAAAATCCCGCCCCCTTGTTGCTACTTCACAAAGGTGAGCATTTCAGGAGGGGCTGGACAGTGGCGCAAAGATGTGAAGTCCCGCCCCCTTGTTGCTACTTCACAAAGGTGAGCATTTCAGGAGGGCCTGGACAGTGGCGCAAAGATGGAAAGTCCCGCCCTCTTGTTGCTAATTCACAAGGGTGACCTGGGCCTTTCAGGAGGGCCTGGACAGTGGCGCAAAGGTGTAAAGTCCCGCCCCCTTGTTGCTAATTCACAAGGGTGACCTGGGCCTTTCAGGAGGGCTTGGACCGTGGCGCAAAGATATGAGGTCCCGCCCCCTTGTTGCTAATTCACAAGGGTGACCTGGGCCTTTCAGGAGGGCCTGGACAGTGGCGCAAAGATGTAAGTCCCGCCCCCTTGTTGCTAATTCACAAGGGTGACCTGGACCTTTCAGGAGGGCCTGGACAGTGGCACAAAGATGTGAAGTCGTGCCCCCTTGTTGCTAATTCACAAGGGTGACCTGGGCCTTTCAGGAGGGCCTGGACAGTGGCACAAAGATGTGAAGTCCCGCCCCCTTGTTGCTAAATCACTAGAGTGACCTGGGCATTTCAGGAGGGCCTGGACAGTGGCGCAAAGATGTGAGGTCCCGCCCCTTGTTACTAATTCACAAGGGTGACCTGGGCATTTCATGAGGGCCTGGACAGTGGCGCAAAGATGTGAAGTCCCGCCCCCTGTTACTAATTCACAAGGGTGACCTGGGCCTTTCAGGAGGGCCTGGACAGTGGCGCAAAGATGTGAAGTCCCGCCCCCTGTTACTAATTCACAAAGGTGACCTGGGCATTTCATGAGGGCCTGGACAGTGGCGCAAAGATGTGAAGTTCCGCCCCCTTGTTGCTAATTCACTAGGGTGACCTGGGCCTTTCAGGAGGGCCTGGACAGTGGCGCAAAGATGTGAAGTCCCGCCCCCTTGTTGCTAATTCACAAAGGTGACCTAGGCCTTTCAGGGGGGCCTGGACAGTGGCGCAAAGATGTGAGGTCCCGCCCCCTGTTACTAATTCACAAAGGTGACCTGGGCATTTCATGAGGGCCTGGACAGTGGCGCAAAGATGTGAGATCCCGCCCCATGTTACTAATTCACAAAGGTGACCTGGGCCTTTCAGGGGGGCCTGGACAGTGGCGCAAAGATGTGAGGTCCCGCCCCCTGTTACTAATTCACAAAGGTGACCTGGGCATTTCAGAGGGCCTGGACAGTGGCGCAAAGATGTGAGATCCCGCCCCTGTTACTAATTCACAAAGGTGACGTGGGCATTTCAGGAGGGCCTGGACAGTGGCGCAAAGATGTGAAGTCCCGCCCCCTTGTTGCTAATTCACAAGAGTGACCTAGGCCTTTCGGGAGTGCCTGGACAGAAGTCCCGCCCCCTTGTTGCTAATTCACAAGGGTGACCTAGGCCTTTCAGGTGGGCCTGGACAATGGCGCAAAGATGTGAGGTCCCGCCCCCGGTTACTAATTCACAAAGGTGACCTGGGCATTTTAGGAGAGCCTGGACAGTGGCGCAAAGATGTGAAGTCCCGCCCCCTTGTTGCTAATTCACAAGGGTGACCTAGGCCTTTCAGGGGGGCCTGGACAGTGGCGCAAAGATGTGAAGTCCCGCCCCCTTGTTGCTAATTCACAAGGGTGACCTGGGCATTTCATGAGGGCCTGGACAGTGGCGCAAAGATGTGAGATCCCGCCCCATGTTACTAATTCACAAAGGTGACCTGGGCCTTTCAGGGGGGCCTGGACAGTGGCGCAAAGATGTGAGGTCCCGCCCCCTGTTACTAATTCACAAAGGTGACCTGGGCATTTCATGAGGGCCTGGACAGTGGCGCAAAGATGTGAGATCCCGCCCCATGTTACTAATTCACAAAGGTGACGTGGGCATTTCAGGAGGGCCTGGACAGTGGCGCAAAGATGTGAAGTCCCGCCCCCTTGTTGCTAATTCACAAGAGTGACCTAGGCCTTTCGGGAGTGCCTGGACAGAAGTCCCGCCCCCTTGTTGCTAATTCACAAGGGTGACCTAGGCCTTTCAGGTGGGCCTGGACAATGGCGCAAAGATGTGAGGTCCCGCCCCATGTTACTAATTCACTAGGGTGACCTGGGCATTTTAGGAGAGCCTGGACAGTGGCGCAAGGATGTGAGGTCCCGCCCCATGTTACTAATTCACAAAGGTGAGCATTTCAGGAGGGCCTGGACAGTGGCGCAAAGATGTGAAGTCCCGCCCCCTTGTTGCTACTTCACAAAGGTGAGCATTTCAGGAGTGGCTGGACAGTGGCGCAAAGATGTGAAGTCCCGCCCCCTGTTACTAATTTAAAAAGGTGACCTGGGCATTTCTTGAGGGCCTGGACAGTGGCGCAAAGATGTGAGGTCCCGCCCCCTGTTACTAATTCACAAGGGTGAACTGGGCATTTCAGGTGGGCCTGGACAGTGGCGCAAAGATGTGAAGTCCCGCCCCTTGTTGCTACTTCACAAAGGTGAGCATTTCAGGAGGACTTGAAGAGTGGCGCAAATATATGAGGTCCCGCCCCCCTTGTTGCTAATTCACAAAGGTGACCTGGGCCTTTCAGGAGGGCCTGGACATTGTCGCAAAGATGTGAGGTCCCGCCCCCTGTTACTAATTCACAAAGGTGACCTGGGCCTTTCAGGAGGGCCTGGACAGTGGCGCAAAGATGTGAGATCCCGCCCCATGTTACTAATTCACAAAGGTGACCTGGGCCTTTCAGGAGGGCCTGGACAGTGGCGCAAAGATGTGAGGTCCCGCCCCCTGTTATTAATTCACAAGGGTGACCTGGGCCTTTCAGGAGGGCCTTGACATTGTCGCAAAGATATGAGGTCCCGCCCCATTGTTGCTACTTCAGAAAGGTGAGCATTTCAGGAGGGGCTGGACAGTGGCGCAAAGATGTGAAGTCCCGTCCCCTTGTTGCTAATTCTCAAAAGTGAGCATTTCAGGAGGGCCGGGACCCCCCCTTTGCATGCATTTGTGCCAGGAGAGCTTGGCCCAAAACTAATGTATTACAGGCTCCCAGCAATCAAATGATTGCTGGGAGCGCATTTAACCAAGACGGCCGTTAAAGGACTTGTCTAGGTGAAATGCCTGGAAAAAGATCATTTCCATCCCAGTTTTAGGGGATGGAACTGCAAGTATGACACTTTTTAAAAAAAATAAAAAAAAATATGCCATGGTCAGAAAAGACACTGGGCCTCATTACACGGTAGGCGGTGAGCCATGGCGCTATTAGCGCCATGGCTCATGCCGGTAAAATACCGGCACCGCCTTGGCGGAAAGGGGATTTACCGCCCCATTCCAAGGTTGGAGGGGCGGTAAATCCCCCTTCCGCCATTGCCCTTCCCCATTCCCATTTCTGCCCCATAGGGCTCTATGGGAATGGGGAAGGCGCTAATTACGGCACCGCAATTTTGCGGTGCCGTAATTTGCTCCGAGGTCCCTTAGCGGGTTGGATTTTAACGCCTGCAAAAAGCAGGCGTTAAATCCCCCAACCCGCAAAGGGACCTCGTAGTAAGGCGGTAGGGATTTACCGGTACCGGTAAATCCCTAACGCCATCCGTGTAATGAGGCCCACTGTCGTGATTTGGGCCTCTCTATGCACCGAAAGGGGGTGACCGTGCTTTCTGCACATTTAAAGGTGCATTCAGTTTGTGAATTTGGGATGTGCTTTTAAATGCCCAAAAATTATCCCTTATTTGCACAAACGGCAGAAGGGGGGAAAAAGGGGCTCTGAAAGAGTGCATCTAAGACGCGAGATTTTGAATGCACGCGGCTTGCACACATAACACAATGCGGTGTCGTTGCACAGCCAAACATGGGGCACGAAGTAGATTTAGTACTGAGACTAGATAAAGGGTTTCTTCTCCCTTCCTTCTAGGTCTAGACAGTCTGATCTGTCCCTGGACTTGCAACAACCATCACTGATGTGATTATCTACATCTGGACATGCAATTTGGACATGTATGTTTAAGAATAGGCTCTCAAAAGCCCTGAAGACATCTGTATAGGAGCCTAATATATGTGAACCAATAGACACCTGGTGGAGAACTGTGTTCAGAACTTTGTATTTAATAGCTGTGTGGAATGAATAACACAACTATGGAGTGGAACACAAAGCAGCAATGAAGAACACTTGTTGTATATGTTGTTAGCATGTTCCGCACTTTGATGGAATTGTGAAAATTAGCCTGCGTCACATCTAGATAAGATTATGAATGTTAGCATGGCCACACCTAAAGAGAACCCTGAACATTAGCCTGCGTCGCATCTAGATGGAATGGTGAACATTGGCATGTCCACACTCAGTTAGAATTGTAAATATTAGCATGTCCACACTCAGTTAGAATTGTAAATATTAGCATGCCCACACTTAGATATAATTGTAAATATAAGCTTGTCCACACTTATATAGAATTGTGAACATTAGCATACCCACACTTAGATAGAATTGTAAATATGAGCATGTCCACACTTATATAGAATTGTAATATTAGCATGTCCATACTTAGATGGAATTGTGAACATTAGCCTGCGTCGCATCTAGATGGAATTGTGAACATTAGCCTGCGTCGCATCTAGATGGAATGGTGAACATTGGCATGTCCACACTCAGTTAGAATTGTGAATATTAGCATGTCCACACTTAGATGGAATTGTGAACATTAGCCTGCGTCACATCTAGATAGGATTATGAATGTTAGCAGGTGCCACACTTAGATGGAATCATGAACATTAGCCTGCGTCGCATCTAAATTGAAATGTGAATGATAGCATGTGCCACACTTGGATGAAAATGTGAATGTTTCCAGGTGTCACACTTGGATGGAATCGTGATCACTGGCCTGCCTCACATCTAGATAGGATGTTGAAGATTAGCAAGTGCCTCACTCAGATGGAATAGTGAATGATAGCAAGCATCACACCTAGACATAATTGCAAGGACAGAAATGCCAATTAATCAATCCACTAACAATTTCACCCCTCTGCATACACCTCTCAAACTCTAACCAACACAACCACAATCCTACTACACAACAAGCACACAAACTTCACTACACTGCAACAACAAAACAAACCACACATAGACTCGCACAACAGCACACGACGACTACCGACTGTAAAACAACCAAGCCCAGCCAATGGACCCACCGGGCTGTGGCCGCCAACAGCCCATCACAGCTCTCTTGCACTTTTCCAGCTTATTCCCACTAACTCACCACCCCCCTTTCCCTTTTTCAGAGCCACCAGAACGCCAGGGGACCACTCTGGTGGTGATAGTGCACGGTACAAATATCCTTTAACATTAACATTAACATATATGTTCATGTACACTTGTACCAATGTATTTGAATTAAATTATTTCCTTTTGACATTGGGGGTCATTACGACCCTGGTGTTAAGGGGTTAACGGCGCCGTAAAAGGTGTTAGCGCCGTTAAACCCTTAACTCCTGACTACGAGGTCCCTTTGCGGGACCCGACCTTAACGGCTGGTCTTGACCAGCTGTTAAAGTAGGGGCCCCCGCAAAGGGACTCTCAAGGCAAGTACGGTACCGCAATTTGCGTTACCGTATTTACCGCCTTCCCCATTCCCATTATGCCCTATGGGGCAAGAATGGGAATGGGGAAGGGCCATGGTGGCATGGGGAATTACCGCCCCGCCAACCTTGGAATGGGGTGGTAATTCCCCATTCCGCCATGGCGGACTCCGGCATCGACCATGGTGCTAATTAATAGCACCATGGTTTTCCGCCGGAGTCCTAATGACGGCCATTGACTTCCTAATTATAATTTGAAAACTAACTGATTGAAGTTGTATTTAATTATTCTTTTCATTTAGCGCTGTGGTAATCAAATGGGAGGGGCTACTTGAAGGTCCCCATTAGAGTAACCTTCTATTAACACAGGCAATAATAACCTGTAATTGATTATACTTTGAAACACTATTCAGTAACAAAATTCGATACCGTGTCTGGGTGAAACCCGAGTAGTTGGGTAGATTCAACACACGAGTTGAACTAAAAATTGGGACTTTAGTATTCCCACAGGAGTGCATAGTGGGGCCACTTGTCAGCATATGACAAGTCACGTTTTGGTTATTTTTCCTCATAGTCTCTAGTGGTCTTGAGACTTCACTCACAACCATTACCACTCTAGAAGCTTATCAGGAATACTCATCCCTTTGGGTACTCATACTTTGAACACAGGAGTGCCCCTCTATCCCCATATATTTTGTGCATCTAATACTCGCTCATTCCTATGCCCATCTTGAATTGGGCTGCTCCTTTTTTTAGTGCATGTTATGAGATTCGCTCGTCAAAAAAGGTTTTGAGAATCTGGTTCACTGTCTCTTAAAAGCGTGACCTTGCCAGGCTTCTCTGAAAGAATTGCTGGCATCGTTTGCTGTGCTTGTATTTTTCAGAAAACCTACAATATGTAGGTCACATGTCTCGACTCGCCACATATCATCTGTGCAGTTACTTGTGTTTGCGGTCGGGATAGCAGCGCCTCTCTTTACCGGTCGTGAGATTTCCAGTCTATAACGTGACGCCAAATATGTCCTAGATCCCTACTTTTCAGGAGCAATGGCGAGAAGAGCTTCAACAAACAGAGATTGTTTACAGTGATAATACCCGCACCCCTGCATGGAGCGGGTTCATATTTACAAACAATGAGGACGTTTTCATCTATTCCCTTTTATACTCAGCAATGGCGCATGTCACAGCATGGCCGAACGTGAATAAATCAGGTCTGCTTTTTTCTTTCATTCACTGGAATGTCTTTGCTGAAGAGACAAAAAAATACCACACGAGGCTCTTGTGGCATCATCACTAACATAGCCAGTCTAGTCAGTAAGGAGCCTATTCCATAATTTAATCAGCAGCCATCTTAGAGTCAGGCAAAAACGTCCTCCGTGTTGTCAGTGTTCCATGAGAAAAAGAAAGGCTACAAGGACAGAGGAAAGAAAAGTGTTTGTGTGCGAGGGGGCAGGTAAAGGGGTGGGGGAGGGCTTTGGGGGGCCAAAGTGACTGCAAGTGAGGAGAAAGTCCAATCCATGCAATTCAAATCAAAATTAAGACCCTTCTATTGGAACTCTATAGCCATTATTAGAATAATGAACTTGTTAGAGTAAGCATTGACAGTAAAAAAATACAAAATGTACTACACCATGTTGAAGTCAAGAACGGTAGTGTATTTGTTTTTTTTTTAAAAAAAGCACCACATTAGTGTCTTCTTCAAAGAAAACCCTACCAATGGAATCGGTGAAAGTCCAGCCGTTATTTCAACAATCTGCATAACATTTAAACACATACATGACAACGTAAATTAAAACATCATTTACAAAGTGCAGTAATCGTCCTCTTTGTATGGAACAAGGCACACTTGCCATTAAAGCTGCGTCCTACATGAGCTGTAGCAAGGATCCCGAGGGCGTGGTGGTGAGGTCTCGCTGGACGCAGTCCCTTCTTGCAAAAGCAAGACTACTTCCATGTTTTCTCCATGTAGTGAGGACCCAGCCTGTAAGGCGGTCATGTCTCAAAGTCACACGTGTCCAGCCGGGAAGTATGGGGCCCACCAACAGGCAGCGAAATGTAGAATTAGCAGTCAGGGATGGCCTGTTTACTTCCCCTGCTTGGATATCAGAAAAGTAGGGATTTCTTAAGAGCAGGCCTTCTTAAGAATAGGAGGCAGTTTCAGCCTCTCCACACTCCAGTGTTGGAGAACTCCTAAGGTGCGAGATGTTTCAGGGAGCAATTGTCTTTCATTGAAGCCAGAGAGAATTCCTTAGAAAGAAACCTGAGGAATGTATTTTTGGCTGGAAAAATATTATTGACCTTAGAAAGTAAGATAGTTAGCATACACATGCTTTAGAAAATATATATATATAACATGAAATATTGGAGCTTGGTGTGTACAAGGCAGTCACAATTTTTGGACGACAAGGTGACTAAGGCACAGGAACTAAAAGTGATTTGCACAGGATCACTCAGCTTGGTCAGCCAGGATTAGGTCTCATAGGTTCATAGGGTAAAGCTAGGAGGTAGATCACAGCTCCTTTGTATCTGCTGTAGGTACCCCTTCACTTACCCCTCCAGGTCACCACCTGCCTGGCGGTGCCACATTTCTTCAACTACTGCAACCTGTGTGAGGTGCCATTTTAAGCTTCCAATGAAACCTTTTTCGCTGCGCATCGAAACACACGAATTCTATTTCAACAGGAGTTAAAGTTGGGCTTTCTTGAGAGTCAGAGAGACCGATTTCTTGGTTGGGGAAGGGACGGCTTAGTGAGTAGGAAGCGCATTCCCTGAAAACATGTACCGTAAGCGCAAGGCCACTTTGAAGGATTGTGGGAATGAGTGAGTGAATGAATGAGTGAGCGAGGGTGAATGAGTGAGCGAGTGAATGAGCAATTGATTGAACGGTTGAGTGAAGAGATATGAATGAGTGTGTGAAAGGTCAGTGGGTAGGTGAGTAGATAAATGGTTGAATGAGTGGGTAAGGCTATGTGAATTGGTTCTCCTCTGTTGTGCATGCGCCATACCCAACTCCATTTAGGCATTTTTTTAAAACACAGGCCTGCTGTGCAGTTCATAATTTAAGAAAATAGAAAATGGTGGCGCTCCACCAGCAAGCAGCGCCTTTACAGAGTTGAATCCCCACTGCCTTGAAATGTAACGAAAGGTTACCAGTGTTCTGAACCCAGAGCAGCCATTTTGGAATTCCGCAGGGTCATGGAAGCTGATATTGCTAAATGGTGGGAATCCGAGTAGCCGGATTTGTAGGGTTTCCATCCCACATGTCCGACCGTGCCAGAGCACCCCAAGGGGCTCATTGCTGAATCGGTATTTCTCTTTATCTGGGAGTTGGAACGTGTTTTGTTTTTCTGTGTCCTATTTTCCTGGCCCCCTATCGACCACATGTGGGGGCCACCTTCCTCTGCATGCAGCTGTCTCAGCACTGGGGCTGTGCTTTTGGATCCGTTCACATCCGCTGAGCTCTCTCGCCTTCTCTGAAGTGATGTCTAATAGGGACAGGTCTGTGTGTTCAGATGAATTTGGGGTGGCTGGGGGGATGTGAAACTCTTACGGGTTAGGCTTGCTCCTCGTGGGGCGTTCAACTTCCTGACAAGCCGTAGGAACTCCACCTTGATCCCAAATATTGAATATTCAGAGAACTCAGTGAGTTCTCCCACAGACCACCATGCGGCTAAAACCCCACACCGCAGCCCCGCTCCTCCAGAAACCAGCTGATGTCATTGTGCCTTTCGACTGCTCTCCGGAGAGAATTCGCTTCTCGGCGCTCAACCGTTCCAAGAGTTGACAAAGAGAATCTGTCTGGGCATTCAAGAAACTAGGCCAGAGTCGAATTCTTACCTTTTAAAATAACAAAACAGTGGCATTCCACCATTTTATCAAAATGCGAACTGTTCGTTGTCAGTGATTGGCTGGAAGGAGTCACATGGCTGTTTCAGAATGAGGAAGTGCAGCGCTGTATTGGCTCACTGGAAATTGGGAGAGGTTCAGGCATTTTGGTTTAATTTGGTATTTTTGGAGGGCCAATCGGAAGAGGAAAGAGTCGGCAACATGTCAGTTGCTACTGACTTGTGACTGACTCTGCCCCAGCCTTTTGGCGACACCAGGATTTTCAGAAATATCTCTATATGTCTATATCCCTCTCCAGTCCCCCTTTCAGTATCCATGTGTCTATAGGTATTTCCACATGTGTGTTTGTTCAATATTTGACTACTGCACCCCATCCCCCGCCCCACACTCCCTACCCCAGGAAATACCATGCTCGGCGTCCTTGCACCCATCATCTAATAGGTTTGCTACTAAAAAGCTGGGCTGCATTGCACTGTCCCAAGAACATGCAGTCTCACTTCCACAACTAAGTTATTCAAAAAACCTGCCCAGGACATATTCCTTTTGTGCAATGTATTCCATTTGCGAAGTCAACTCCTCTGGACCCAAACTCAGTTTAATGGATGACGCCTCTACCTTGGCTTTGGGGTCATGTCAACCTTCACTTGACAAACCTTGTCATACAGCTGATTTTGAGTTCATGTAATTTCCACACCAACATGACTTTTCATGACCTACGGTACCATACAGTTGAGTCTGTGTGTTCATCGGAGGATGCTAAGTCCTGGAAACACAACCCCAAAGGTCCCATCCCATGGCAATGTCTACAGAATCGAACAATAAGATCTCCTTGCCGGCTATTGGTCAACTGAGCGCCTGGAGACCATGCAAATGGTAGCAGTGAGCAGTATAAATCAACATAACATAACATGAGAAAGGCACCCTGGTCCTACAATCTGATCGAAGAAAAACAATCGGGAATGTTCTGTTGTGCAACATGGCGTAACCACCATGGGATTTGACAACGCCAAATCTTGTTTGCAAGGAAATAACAATGTTCAAAATGGTGACCTTTCCTCTACTTGTCAGCGATTGATTGGTGTATTGGGTAGTCGTACAAAGATCTGTCTGCTGTCGCCAGCATCCTCTCCATCGTCCTGCAATAGTTTGGATGCCGGGATAAGAAGAAATGCATTAATGAGTGCTTGTATTGCACACCCTGTACACAAAACTACCTGTATGCACCATTGTTGGATGGAGCATTGCAGCAAGACGCATGCACGAAGGCAGATCCTTCCTTTGACTGGTACGCTTGCCCACGGCAAGAGTAAGGCCGCAAGGGACATGGCTGTTTCTCTGAACTGGAGGTTACTGTTTATCAGCAACATTGCACAATTGACCACCTCTTGCCGGGACCGGCATTCTACAGCGTCTGCCTGGAAGACCCCACATTCATTGAGGTTCACTGCACCCCGGCTCCGCAGCTGGCCCTGGTCACAGATCAGGAACTCAAAAAGGCATCATTGTGAGATTGCTAGAGATATGTCCTGCACCCCACGCCGGCTCAATAGTAATGGACTCTTCCAATAGTGCCAGTGCCCGTGCCCAAAATGTCCGGCTGTCCATTCCTCCAGATTTCCCGGATAATGCGTTCCCGCTCCTCCAGTCTCTGGGCCCGCTCCAGTTCTTCAGCAGATGTGAACACGTTGATAGTCAACGTCCCATCGTTGGTGGGGCTGTGGTTGCCCAGGGGGATATCGGTGGTGAGATTAAGCGTTTCGGCCTCCTCGTTGTTGTCGCTCTCCTCCTCCTCTTCTTCCGGTTGTGTGCCGGCGCACTCCTCTTCCTTGCTGTAATCTTTCAAGCTCTTTCTGGGCTTTCTTGGGAGAGTGTGAGCGCGAGGCTGGCAGGAGATGCGGATGACCAACAAGCAGAGGGTCAAAACCAGTCCAAAGCAGACCCCCAGGACGAAATAGAGGCCAAAACTCTCTGGATTATCTGAGGGAGAAAGACAGGAAGGTTTAGACATTGATCAAAAAGGGTGGAATCATGAATCAACAAGAGCGTCGTCAACTGGTGAATTAAACGGTCTGTCTAATCGATAAACTGCAACTTCTGCATCGCCTTGAACAGTAGAACCACAATATAATATATCTTAGTATATTTTATAGTCACATATATTCTATCATTTTATGAGCAACGTCTGATACTTTACAGCAAGATATAATATTGTTGTTATACAAATGCATGTTTCCAGACTCTTTAAAGTGAAATGTTTCTGGAAAAATTGCTCTGAAAAGTACACCTATACTTGTGTGGAATAGTTAAAAACTTTACAGTAAAACTTTTTTTGAACTTTAAAGCTATCATACTATATAATAAAAGGCCAGATGTATGTTTGTCCGGTGCCGACATGCGCAGTGGAGGCTGCCCGAACACACAGAATGCTCCACTAGAGAGCTAGAGAGGGAAACTTTACTCCAACCTAAGAATCATGACATACAAGAAGACCGAATTACCTGTGTGACTACTTTTGGACCAGACACCAATAGTATCAAGAAAATTATCAAACAATTCTGGCCTCTTGTTCACCAAAATCTTCCGGAGGAACCATTACCCAGGATGGCTCTCAAAAGATCTAAAAATCTTAGTGAATGGCTCACTCATGCCCGCTTGCCAAAAAGACAACCAGAACAGGGCTCTGGGATCTCAGAACACTAATAGGCCACCATCCATGTGGTAACTGCACAGCCTGCAAGTACACAAGCAAAACTAAATCTTTTACAATCGAAGGCAGAGAATGGTACCTTCGACAATTCACCAATTGTAAGACACCCAATGTGATATATGCCATAGAATGTCCTTGTGGTCTCCGGTACGTGGGACAAACTAAAAGACCGGTACACAAACGCATTGGCGAACATCGTTCTAAAATAAGATGCCATGCCACCACAGCACCATTGGTTCCTCACTTTCTGGAATTTAAACACACACAAGACCAGTTGAAATGGTGGGTCCTTGATAAAATTCAGAACACCTCTAACATCAAAAATGCTCTAAACCATAAGGAGGCTTGGTGGATTTTTAAACTACGGACAATTGAATACGGATTGAATGAAGCCTCCCCTCCAGATAATTACCACCACAACTGAACAATCTTTTATGAGTCGGCTGACACAAAATTCGTTTTGACACGTTGCAGGCCAGGATACAGTAAGAATGGTTTCTACACTAAAAGTCCTTCCCTGTGTCATAGACTAATTTCACCCCACTACCCAGTAGATATAATATCCCCAGATGACACTAGGACTGCTTTTTATCGTGATATATCATCTACCCTATGTTGCTTTGCTACCCCCCCTCGGGGTTTACACGCATAATGCCCCTTCCAGAACCTCACGGATTGAACACCGCCCCCCTGCAACTTCTCACCCAGGGATATAAGCCCATTGCCATCTCCAACTCATGGTCCCCTTTTATATGGGCAGTATATACCTGCATTATAATACTCTGAGGTCAGTGGGAGACTTACACACACTTATTCTCCCCGTCCTCAGCCCTACGTCACCAATAGGGCACACTGAGCCAACCAACAACGGCCCGCTTCCTGAGCGAGTTGTTTATTTGAAAATAGCATATATCTTGTGCAACTAGAATCTTACTTTATCATCTCGGCTCCAGCCTTCCCCCAGGGCTCTCTTCATACGTCACTGTTACGGATCACCATAACCCGCACATATGAACGGACGGCTTGCAGCAGACGCGATCCTCGCAGCGCATGCGCGAGCTGAGTAGCGTCCCTGGTCGTCCACGGGTACAGCACACAGAGGCCCTGATCTACAACACCCACGTTAGTCAGGGACAGTATCTGCTGACATTTTCGGATGGCCCCATAACCTGAGCGCAAGGCAGGTACCTCTTGGTACACGCAGCCGTTACAGTGCATGCGCGAAGTAGATTAGCAGCTCGGACCTCACTTCTGACACATGCGCATTTTGCACCACTCTGAATATCAGTCGAAAACGCATGCGCGTAGCCCAGCAACACACCGTCCCGGTGCAATACATCCCGGACGCAGCTCCAAGCTCCCCACCATCACGCAGTGGATTATTAGAATCACGTTACTCCTTCCCTTCAACTCTGTTAAGGTAAGGCTCGATTTTATAGCAGATTCTTCCGGGGACTTACACTTCCCTAACGAATACAGCACGGCTTTTTCTTATGCATTTTTCCTTAATCCTGCCCTTTTGCACTTTATAGGAAATACATCGATACGAACTGTCTAGTGCATTCTGCCCTTGATTGATTCTGGCCTCACACAACCGCATAGTTACACGCCCGGTGCAGCCTTACAACAGCCTGTCCCAGTGCCCAGGTATGATTAAGTTGTATGCCCTACTTTGATACCTTCAAGCCTTATGACAACCAGTTGGCATAGTTTATATGTACATAGTAATTTATGCTCGCATCTTCACACGCCTTTTCCTTTGTTGTGTGTTTTGATCTTTAGCTTCCCAGCGGACATTCCCGCTTACACAAGATCCTATTGTGAAGACAACATTAAGGTCACACACGCAGTCCACAAGTTCCATCACGACCCTTCCCTGCCCAGCCCGGACACACCCAAGGTGAGTCTAATTTTACTTCCCTCCCATTCCAGAACACACATTCACATGTGTTTCTGCGCTTTTGTTTTCCCCCCCTTTTTTTAAACTGCAGACCCAGTTACACTTGCTCTTAATACAAAAATTAGAGCTAGTATACTTTTCAAAATAGATTATTTATGTTTCTTCTTTCTTACACATTATTGTAGGCTTTCTCAATCCTACTGGCCCAGAAGAAGGCTGTCCATTCAGAAGCCGAAACGTCACTGCAGCAGGCCTCAACCTGCTGTTAGCTAAACACCAGGGATTTTCAGTTCCCGACGTAGACCAAGGATTGGCAACCACCCTATCAATACGCAAGATTCCACCACAAATAGAACTTTTCCTGATTCAACAGCCCTTAGGGGATAGAAAAGTTAGGCCACATACCTTGAATGTATTGAATCTTGGCCATTACTGTTTTTTAATATTGCATCATAAATCTGTTGTGTTATTACTGTATGGATTACAATCCAGCATTGCTTCACTTGAAGATCACTATATTAGCAAAAATCACGTTTGTCTAGTTGGTTTTTCTTCTCTCTTTTTTTCTGTTTTTGAATATTAGGAGCTAATTGATTTTCAAGAATGGTTTTTATACAGAAAATAATCTACTACTAAATCCAGCATTGTTTTCCATTTCCAGATCCTATGTTTTGACTTAGATATGGGGAAATCTGGTTCCAAACGATGTCTCCATTCCTTGACTATATGTAATGTCAATAATTTTTTGTATGCTTATATGTTGTTTCTTTGATTTTTACTTATAATACATGTAAATAAACACATGTCCCCTGAAGTAAGGGATGTAGAAAAGTCGTTATGATTTATTCTAACAACATTAGTGATGTCTCTAAAATGCGGAGATAATTTGAATATTTAGTACGCTGGGGTTAAGGTGATTAATTCCAACACCACTACAGTTTCTTACAAACAATACTACATTCCACAATTTGAGAATGGTCTAATTTTTCCGGCGGCTACCAACCCCCTCAGTTATACATGCTCCACTAGAGGGAGCTGTTTGTCTGAGGATATACAGTGGTCCAATGTGAATAGCTTTGCCCTGTTGTCACAGCTAGAGGGAGCTGTAGGCTTGGGATCTATAGTGGTCCTACTGTGTGAATGAAAACCTGCACTTTTGCCCGTGTATACTAGTTCCTTTATATTCTATGATGAAGCGTTTCTTGATTTATAACAGCTCCATCTTCCCTTTATCTGGGTAGGGCCGGTGGGTATTCTACTTTTATTAAGCACCAACTCGCCCACAGGCCTGCGGGTGCTAAAGCGGGTATAGCGGGTATAGGCCAGGTTTGTGAAGATGTGGTTGGATTTATATTGGAGTCTCCTTGAAGGTTGCAGGTGATACCCACCCCCCAGCAGTTTCACATTCGAGTAAAGGCTTTCGGGCACACAGGGAAACAGGGTTGCCAGGTCAATAAACCTACATACATAAACCTAAGAGACATTTATGACCCCCACCAAGTTTTTCCCTGAGAACGTTTTGTTTGGGTCCACATTCCAACTTACATGCCTGCTTCTGTTAAGAAACCCTGAACATTTTAAAAGGGCCTGCCCTGATTGGCCAGCGCTGGACTTGCTATGCCCCATCAGAGCATTGCATTTTTGGACGTCCTCTCCCACACTCCACTGAGCTCTTACCGCGTATATACGCGTAGGCCGCGATGCTGTTGCTGAGCAGCTCCATTTCTTTCTTGCGCATGTCCATCTCGACTCGCCTGGCCCTTCGGGGTGAAGGCAGACTGGCCACACCTGAAATACCAAAGCAGAAATGCGGGTGTTAAAAGCGGCCAATCTTGCACAGTAAGATGCTTAAGGGCAACAATAAAAATTAAGGAGCAAAAGCCAGAATGTAGGGGTGCTCACTTATTTATTTATCACCAGCTCACATTTTGGGGGAAGGATATATGGGCAATTCAAGGTTGGAGCCTTCACAACAGGCTGCTACCCTCCGAAAGGCATGAATGGGTCAAGAGTCATTCACCTGGAAAATATTTGCAGTCACCCCTCGCGCACAAAGCTCACACTGGTGCCTACTCGCCCCTTTGCCCCTCACAAACTGCGGGTCCCCATTAAGATGCTGCTATCCCAAACAAATATCAATGCAATGTCTTCGTTCTTAAAAAAAGAATATTTGTAATCTCTGCAGTGTGTTCTGGAAAAGCGTGCATCCAGTTCACTTTGCAGAAAACGAGTGTTAGCGAAAGTCCATGCACTTTCCATGTTGGGGTCGGCTCAGAGCACCTAGAAGCACGTGCGTTTGCAGCGCTTTGCTATACGTGAAATTATAATAAATCAGTGTTAATGGAGCGCCTCTGGAGCCCTGCAGTCCGGCAGCGAGGGCCTCGTGTCTTGTATCTTTACGAGTTATTAACATACCGCCAGCTTTAATCAGTGCACAGCTCTAAAATGTTGCAAATGGTCATAGCGCATGTGTTGCAAAAGCCCTTTGCGGAGAATGCACTTGGATGCCCTGGCGATGACCCCCACATGTGGCAGAGAAGAAAAGTTACCAGGCAGAGGGCAACTTGGGGGAAGCCCCGACCCATCATTTCACTAGTTTATAGCCTGTGTATGTCTGGGGAGAGGTCTTGGTATGTTTGCCAAGGGGGAGACGTCACAGGCAGAACGGCCCCCACACTGTGCATAGCTACTGTCTCTCTTTGTGAAAATTGCTTTTCAATTCCAAGTGAAGGCAATCTTTGACTGGAAAGCTTCAGCTGTGGGCTCACAACCCAACTCTTCTCCTAATCCCCCTTACCACTTAGTCTACCGCCCTTCCACCTAGCCAACTGCCCATGGTCTCCCCATCCTGGTCTGCTCAGAATGACTAGTGCAACACTTTCAGTTTGCAACCGATTGTAAACCTACCTACTTCACTCTGTCTTTCCACCTGTATCCGAATGTCTGACTATGTTCGCCGTATCTGTAAATGACTTGTATGTGCAACAGTGCCTCAATGCCTCTGGGTTATGCATGCACTTTACAAATGAAATACATAAATAAATAGACCAAGGCTCCCTAGATTTTGTTTTACTACAACTCCCATGATCCCTCACCATTTACTATACTGACATTGGATGATGGGAGTTGTAGTCCAAAACACCTAGATAGCCAAATATTGCAGATGGCTAAACTATAGGGACATTAAGAGTGATGCTAGGTTAATGGGCTCTCTGTAAAGCTGCTCGGCTGTGGGTGGCCACTGTTTTGACCTGTCGCTGTTCCTATACCGCCACCAACAAGACTCTACTGTAGCCCTTTCGTAGGCATCCCAAAAGCTCAATTATAAGTCTGAGATTTGAGGAGTTCTAGGCCAACGTTTGAGATTTCACACACACAAAAGTTATCCCGCTCCCCGCTGTGAGAACAAAAGCGGAACCTTGAGGCCCAAGCATGCGAGAGACCATTGAGACCAAGCATGAGAGACCATTGCAGGCAACAGAGCCATGGAGGCCGCCTACAAGTGAGACTGCAATACATTAAACGGGGACATGAGCCCAGCCTAGGGTGAGACTGAATTAAAGGCAATGGACCATTGAGTGAGAAGGCCTTCTTTATTGCGAGAGGCGCTTCCAGTGACTAAGTCAAGAGGTGGGATATGATATGATATGATAGTTTATTTATAGTAGCACCTATACACAATGAGTTTCAAAGTGCTTCAAGGCAAGGGAGGGAACAATGGAAAATACAATTACATTCTTACAAGCCATGAACAGTAAGGATGTGAAATTAACTATCGTACTTGGGCTGATGACATTTCAGATACTGCAAGAGCTAAGACATAGATAAGGAAGGGAGGGGAGAGTGGGAAGGAAATTGAAACAGACAGGCGACTACCGTACTAGGCCTGATGGCATTTCTCGTAGAGCTGGGGAAAAACAAAAGGTGAGGGAGAGGGGTGCAGAAAGGGAGGGGAGGAACAAAACTAGCGACTATCGTAGTAGGCCTGACGACATTTCAGATAGTGCTGGGGAGGGGCTTGGGGAGGAAAAAACCAGTAAGGGGAGGGGGTGAGGCGACAGACGATGTTGCTATCATTCTAGGTCCAGGGACAATTCTGATAGAGTAAGAGCCCTGCGGTGCTGGCAAGACCCAGGTGTGTGGGTTTAGGACACGGATGGATATTGAGGCAAGACTGGAAGAATGCCCTAGATCGGCAGTTGCTGGCTACATTGTCTTTACAGCATCCCAATGAACTACTCCAGAAGCTGAGACATGCTATGCACAGCCCCTGGGACAGAGTGCCTTTCTGCAAGGGCTCCATGCACAGGAAAGCACTCTATGGGTGTACTGCATTGCAGCCTGGAATCGCCCTTCTTCTGAGCTGTTGCGCCCTCTGCTGTCGGCAGTGCTTCTGAGTGCAACATGCTACTGTTTCACACTAGCGGGGATCCCGGAGACGTTGGAATCCTTTCACATCTCATTAGGATTCCCGCAAAGTGTGCTGTGATATGTAGCATTTGCAGAGTGCTTAAATGCCACTGGTCTGGCTTTGAAGCACTGTGGGGCTCCCTGCCAAGATCAATGAACACTGTGTTATATTATGAAGAAATTATAAAGCTGGCATAATTGGGGCCTTACAGTGCTCAGGGGTGGACTGGGAACTAAAAGAGGCCCTGGAAATAATCACTGGGGACCAAAGGAGGCCCTGGAAATAATCACTGGGGACCAAAAGAGGCCCTGGAAATAATCACTGGGGACCAAAAGAGGCCCTGGAAATAATCACTGGGGACCAAAAGAGGCCCTGGAAATAAAGTTCAAAGTGGCCCCATATGACACATTTTCAGCGAGCCCAATGCTTTTCTTATGAGAACATTTGGAAATGCCACACAAGAGGCCCAGGGTGCAGAGGCCCACCAGGAAATCTCCAGAGTTCCCTATAGGCCAGTAGACCTTGAGTAATCCCAGCCAAAATCACTGACCCACTGCCCAGCTGGTGGTCCTCTGTGCCTAGAGTGAACTGACAGCCTGCAGCACACCCTCGCTCCCATGCACTTTTCACAGTGTACAGGGCTGCCTGTCTGTAGCACATCCATCATGATCCCAGCACAGAACTGTAGTGCCCCACGCCAAGATCATTGCAGTGTGTTCTGATGTTTAGAATGTATAAAGCTCCTACCTACCATCAGTTATGAGCAAGACAGCCACCTTTCCTCTGGTTCATTGTGCAGTATTTTTTTTTGTTGTTGATTGTATTTGATATTTATATAACGCACAAAGCCCAGAGGCATCTAGGCGCCTTAACTTAAGAATATGGTTACAGTAAGTGTTTGAAGAAAACAAGTTACAATAGTTACAGCCAGGCATACATTGGACCTGGATAGTGCAAAAAATACGTACTTGGAAAAGCTTGCCTCTTGTTGCGGGAAATTACATCAGGAGTACATATGGGGACATAATAGGTGCATATCACACAGATGCAAAAGTCTAGCAATGGGCAACTACATGGTGCCTACCCCATTATGCAGTTCGGCAGCAACACACAGATGCGAAAGACCAGCAATGGGCAAATACATGGTGCCTACCCCATGTTGTAGGGCGGCAGCAGCACACAGATACGAAAGTCCAAAAATGGGCAAATACATAGTGCCAACCCCATATTGCAGGGCGGCAATGGCACACAAATGCGAAAGTCCAGCAGTGGGCAACTACAAGGTGCCTACCCCCCGTGGCAGTGCGGTAGCAGCACACAGATGCAAAAGTCCAGTAATGGGCAAATACATGGTGCCTGCCCCATGTTGCAGGGCGGCAGCAGCACACAGATGCGAAAGTCCAGTAATGGGCAAATACATGGTGCCTTCCCCATGTTGCAGGGCGGCAGCAGCACACAGATGCGAAAGTCCAGCAGTGGGCAACTACAAGGTGCCTACCCCCCGTGGCAGGGCAGCAGCACACAGATGCAAAAGTCCAGTAATGGGCAAATACATGGTGGCTGCCCCATGTTGCAGGGCGGCAGCAGGACACAGATGCGAAAGTCCAGTAATGGGCAAATACATGGTGCCTGCCCCATGTTGCAGGGCGGCAGCAGCACGCAGATGTGAAAGTCCAGAAATGGGCAAATACATGGTGCCTACCCCATGTTGCAGGGTGGCAGCAGCACACAAATGCTAATGTCAAATTAATGGGCAAATACACGGTGCCTACCCCATGTTGCAGGGCGGCAGCAGCATGCAAATGCCAAAATGAATTAGGGGCACTATCAGGCTTGGAAGAATGGGATGCGGGGAGGGGGAGGGCATCAAGGCAAGAGAGGGGGTGGAGGGCACACACAGCATCATAGGTGACAGGGGGGGCACACAGCATCACATGTGACAGGGGGCACACAGCATCACAGGTGACCAGGGGGGTAGGAAGCACACAGCATCACAGGTGCCCAGTGGGAGGGATGAGGGGAGCACCCAGCATCGCAGGTGACCAGGGGGGTTAGGGAGCACACAGCATCACAGGGACCGGGGGGGGTAGGGAAGCACACAGCATCACAGGCACCGGGGGGAGGGGAGCACACACATCACAGCAGGCGACCAAGAGGGGGGGTAGGGGAGCACCTAGCATCACAGGCGACAGGGAGGGGGATGAGGGGAGCACACAGCATCACAGGTGACCAGGGGGGTAGAGGAGACACACAGCATCACAGGTGACGGGGGTAGGGAAGCACACAGCATCACAGGCCACCGGGGGGAAGGGAGCACACAACATCACAGCAGGTGACCAGAGGGGGGGTAGGGAGCACATAGCATCACAGGTGACCGGGGTGGGAAGGGAGCACACAGCATCACAGGTGACCAGGGGGTAGGGAGCACACGCATCACAGGCGTCCATGGGGAGGACAACAGCATCACAGGCGACCAGTGGGGGGTTAGGGAGCACACAGCATTCACAGGTGACCGGGGGGGGAGCACACAGCATCACAGGCGACCAGGGAGGGGGGGAGGGAGCACACAGCATCAACAGGCGACCAGAGGGGGGTAGGGGTGCACACAGATCACTGGTGACCAGGGAGGGGGTAGGGAGCACACAGCATCACAGGTGACCGGGGGGAGGGGAGCACACAGCATCACAGGTGACCAGGGGGGTAGGGGAGCACACAGCATCACAAGTGTCCATGGGAAGGAACACATGGCATCACAGGTGACCATGGGGGGGTTAAGGGGAGCACACAGATCACAGGTGGCGGGGGGGGAACACAGCATCACAGGCGACCAGCGGATGCGGGGGGCGGGACACACATCATCACAGGCGACCAGGGGGGTAGGGGGCACACAGCATCACAGGCGACCAGGGGGAGGGGGACACACAGCATCACAGGCCACGGGGGGAAGGGGAGCACACAACATCACAGCAGGCACCAGAAGGGGGTAGGGGGACACATAGTATACTGGCGACCAGGAGGGGGTAGGGTAGCACATAACATCACAGGTGACCGGGGTGGAGCGGAGCACACACATCACAGGTGACAGGGGGGGTAGGGGAGCACACAGCATCAAAAGCGTCCATGGGGGAGGAACACATGGCATCACAGGTGACCAGTGGGGGGGTTAAGGGAGCACACAGATTCACAGGTGGCCAGGGGAAGCACAGAGCATCACAGGCGACCAGGGGATGCGGGGGGGGCAGGGGAGCACACAGCATCACAGGCGACCGGGGGGGGAGGGGAGCACACAGCATCACAGGTGACCAGGGGGGGTAGGGGAGCACACAGCATCACAAGTGTCCATGGGGAAGGAACACATGGCATCACAGTGGACCAGTGGGGGGGTAAGGGAGCACACAGATTCACAGGGTGGCCGGGGGGGAACACAGCATCACAGGCGACCAGCGAGGGGGCAGGGGAGCACACATCATCACAGGCGACCAGGGGGCGTAGGGGAGCACACAGCATCACAGGTGACCGGGGGGGGGTAGGGAAGCACACAGCATCACAGGCCACCGGGGGATAGGGGAGCACACAACATCACAGCAGGCACCAGAAGGGGGTAGGGAGCACATAGTATTACTGGCGACCAGGGAGGGCGGTAGGGTAGCACATAACATCACAGGTGACCGGGGTGGGAGGGAGCACACAGCATCACAGGTGACCAGGGGGGTAGGGAGCACACAGCATCACAGGCAACCTGGGGGGTAGGGAGCACACAGCATCACAGGCAACCAGTGGGGGTTAGGGGAGCACACAGCATCACAGGCAACAGGGAGCACAGGACGAACCAGGGGATGCGGGGGGGCAGGGGAGCACACAGATCACAGGCGACCAGGGGGGCGTACCTGTAGCGGACAGGGAGCAGACAGGGGCATCGTAGTGGGTCTTGGATTCTGGTGCTGGCTTCTGCCTACCGGTTGCTCAGATTGGTCTATCTAGACCTGTGCAACCAATGGGAGGGGAGACCAGTAGCCAGCCCAAGGCAGTTACTGCAGGTAAGGTGGTGCCGCCATCTTGAAGGCACTGAAGCACAAACAGCCTCCAGTGCACCAAAAGCTAAATTGCAGCAAAACCCAGGAACAGGGCTGAAATACAGAATAGAGATTGCTCTTGTCACAATCTGCACGTTGCATGAAGATGTTAAACAATTTTGCTTTCAGTATGATGAAAAACGTCACATCAGGCGCGATGGCTGCCAAAATGAAGCGCTTACCCAGCAAAATTAGTAGCTCCTGGTGGTTTCTTGTAGGTGGACAGAAATGCTCAGGAGGGAGGGCAGCAGGGCTCCACAGGCACACAAGGTGAAAGTAGACAGAACAGACAGCCTGCAGTGCACCCTCCCAGGATCCCAGCACCGTGCGCACAGGGGTGGACTGGGAATAAAAGGTGGCCCTGGAAATGTTTTTCACAATAGCCCCATATCACATTGTTTGTGCGAAAAATAGTGAATTTTAAAACCCATTTTCCCTGGATTGGGATTAAAAAGTAGTATGCATAACAGCAAAAAAAGTACTCAAAACTGAGCAAAAAAATACTGCAAGCTTAATAACAAATTCTTTACTTAAAAGGGTGAGGGGAGATAGAGGTAGCGGGGTACTAGGAGAGTAGGTTACAGGCAGAGCCGGCTTTAGTGGGGGCAAGCCGGGTGACCGCCGGTGTGCCACGCCCCCCAGGGCAACTTAGCCCCGCCACGCCAGCTCGGGGAGTCTTTAAGGGCTCCCCCGTGCTGGAGTAGTGGGAGGAGATGCGGCATGCAGCCTTTTCATGTAAAAGTCGCCCACGGCGGCGGGCTAAATGCGCCCCTCCACCGCGGGTGCCTTTGATGACAAAAGGCGCATTAGTCCCCCACCATGCCAGCTCGGGGAGTCTTTTCAAGGGCTACCCTGAGCTGGCATGGTGGCAGAAGGTGTGGCAGGCGCTGCATTGTCATTGAATGCACCCGCGGCGGCGGGCTCATTCATTGACAATGGGATACTAACGTGCCCTAATTAACCTCCTGGCCGGAGCGAGGAGGTAAAAAAAAACAAAAACAAAAAAAAGTAGCCCATCCTGGCCCCGGCCCCTTCCTCCCTGCCCCCTGTTAACGATGGGTGCCCGAGGAGGAAGGGGGCACCAATTCGCCCAGGGCGCTCCTGCCCTTAAGGCCGGTCCTGATTACAGGATCAGCAAACCAAGATACCCCCCACTAAAGAGGCCTGCCAGGAAACCAGAAGATTTCCCACTAGTTGTAGTAGTTACAGCGGCTCGCCCCTCTGCTTTGGGCCTAGATGGATGGAACGGGTGTAGTAGGTGGATGGAACGGGTGTAGTATGTGGATGGAACAGGTGAATTATGTGGATGGAACAGGTGAAGTTGATGGATGGAACAGGTGAAGTATGTGGAAGGACGGGTGAAATATGTACATTAATAGAGGGAAATGGATGGATGAAATGAGTGAAGTATGTGGATGGAACAGGTGAAGTATGTGGGTGGAACGGGAGAAGTATTGTGGATGGAACGAGTGAAGTATGTGGATGGAACGGGTGTTGTATTTGGTTGGAACGGGTGAAGTATGTGGTCGGAACGGGTGTAGTATGTGGATGCAATGGGTGTAATGGATGGATGGAACTGATGAAATTGGTGGATGGAACGGGTGAAGTACGGGAACGAGGGATGACATATGTGGATGAAACAAGGAAAATGGATAGACGAAACGGGTGTAGTATGTGGATTGAAATGGTGAAGTATGTGGATGGAAAGGGTGAGGTATGTGGATGGGATGGGTGAAGTATGTGGATTGGGCGGGTGAAGTATGCGGATGGAACGTGTGAAGTATGTGGATGGAACGGGTGAAGTATGTGGATGGAATGGGTGAAGTAGGCAGTTGAAACAGACAAAATATATGGTTGGAACGGGTGAAGTACGTAGTTGGTATGGGTGAAGCGTGTGGATAGAACGGGTGGATAGAACGGGTGAAATATGTGGATGGAACGGGCAAAGTATGTGGAAGGAACGGGGTGAAGTATGTGGATAGAACCTGGAAGTTTGTGGATGGACCAGGAGAAGTGGGTGGAATGGGCGGTGTGGGTGGATGGAAGTGGGAGTGCACAGAATGGTGGGAGTGCACAGAATGGTGGGAGTGCATAGAATGGTGGGAGTGCATAAAATGGTTGGAGTGAATAGAATGGTGGGAGTCCATAGAAGGGTGGGAGTGCATAGAATGGTGGGAGTACATAGAATGGTGGGAGCGCATAGAATGATGGGAGTGCATAGAGTGATGGGAGTGCATAGAGTGGTGGGAGTGCATAGAGTGGTGGGGGTGTATAGACTGGTGGGAGTTCATAGACTGGTGAGAGTGCATAGACTGGTTGGAGTGCATGGAACGGCCGAAGTGCATGGAACTACTGCAGTGTGCTCAATCTCAAGATAAACTACCTTATCACATCTCCACGCTTACTCTCTTCTCTACACCACCACTCAACTAGAACACAGCGATACTATGACACCATTCGGTATAGCTGTTCTCATATCATCACTTGCCTCATACCCACCAGCATCCTATATAAACACAGCTGGTTATACACCCTCCAGCCTAGGCGTTCTCCTCAGGCCTAACGCAGCCAGAATCGGTCTGGATAACAACCTGCCAGAACGAACACATAGTCTTGATCTCCCAACCACCACACCTACCGCTAAGAAGCAGCTATCACAGGAATGCAACACTGCTGCACACATATACAGTGGTCACATGCACCTTATGACTCTCTCTATCTACTGACTTGAACTTCGGTTCCCGAGGGTGTTCAACCTACCAGCGCCTTGAGATCGTACCAATGGTACATAAGGCGCTATATAAATGCAAAATAACATAACAATAGCATAACATTTGATTTCATTTCATTTATTCATTCATTTGCTTTGTGCTCAGTTCCTTTTGTGATTATTTTACTTCAGTTTTATGTGGGTTCCTTGTAGTCCGCATATGCGGTTGGAGGGTGCCTGGCCCCCTGGGTGCCCCAAGGCCTCGTTCCCGATCGGCGTCGCCTTTCTTTTTTTTCTTGCCCGCACACACCTCTTGCCGTCTGCCTTCCCTGTCTTCTCTCCACAGACACAGGGATTGGCCTCTGCGATATGATGTGTATTAGTAAGCGCCTTGCTACCCAGAAGCGCAGCGGACACACGCACTGTGCGTGCCAAAGCCGCGCCTAAGTCAAGCCTGCCTGTGCTCGTTTGGGCGCCGGACAGGCCTTAGCCGGACTTACTAGCAGATGCCCCGCCTTGAGTGAAATTTAGTTTGTCTCCTCGTGACCCTCTAGTAAGACTTGCTCCTTCTGATACTGTCTTCCTTCATGGTTTCAGACTTAAATTGGATAGCTCTCCTGCCAGCTAATCCCATTGGTAGTCCCTTGAAAGATTTTTTACTAAATGCACGCTCGTTAGGAGCACATGCTGTCGTTATGATCAGATTAGGCAGTTTCTGCCGGATATTTTGTGCGTGATAGAAACATGGTCAGCAAACACCTCTGGCCCGAGGCGGCTCAAGCATTACCGCCTAACTATGGTATTATCCGGCTGGACCCGGGGTGGGAGGCGGGAGTGTTGCGCTGATGTTATTTATTTATTTTTTGCATTTGTATAGCGCACACAAATCCCAAGGCATCTCGGCGCTACGATTCAGTTACATGTGTCCGATAGCTGTGGAGTTCTTGGTACAAGAATAAAGACGGGTACATAAATATTAAAAAACATATGAAACTTTTATCATAGAGGTAAGGATGAGGAAATGTTCATACATAGATTCAGGGGCAGAGACAGTACTGCCGCCATGTTCAATTCACAAAAGATCTTGACGCCTCGCACTTTAGAAAATTCAATATAAATGGAAGCACTACTTGGTCGCGTGGCTATCGCGGCCTTGCGTGCGGTACACATTTTAACAGTTTATCGCCCAACCGGCGCAGAATACATTTCTGTAGCTTGTCCCTTCAATGGGCCTGCTGCACTTCAGTCTATATTTACAAACCTACTTATAGTAGGAGATTTTGATCTTAAACGTAACCCTAAATTGGATCCATCCTCCACCCAATTTGTTAATGCTATGAATGACTTAGATCTGCTGCCGTTGGTATGTGGGTCCACTCACCAATCATGAAAGACACTTGACCTGATATTTGTGGTGGAATCGCTGACTAACCTGGTCTGGCCACATGGTTATTCCTTTCTAATCTGGAATGAGGTGTATTTTGCCTAACCATTGGTAACACTTGGGCGAAGCTGGCATTCAGTGGCCAATGCCTGTATTGTATCTTCTTTTATGGATAACTGCATCGGGTTGAATGTTCTCTTAAACCAAAGGAATTGTTCTCATTGGTTCGCCTGCTTCCTGCCAATCCTAAACTTGCAGCTACTGTCGCCCCGTCTCAGGGTCTATGTGAATCGCTATCAAGTTTTTTCATATAAAATATTGAAGACATTTGTTGTAAAATCTCCGCTTCTAAAACAAATGACTCGACTGTTGATGCATCGTCCACCGTGTCTTCTTACGCGTGGTCATCTTTCCCCCTCTTTACTGGTGAGGATCTTCTGGCTGCTGCAGCCACGGTCTAATCGGCGTCTCCCCGGGATCCAATCCCTCTCTGGGTTCTTAAGGAGATTAGGCCAGATATAGCCCTGGTTCCCTAGGTGTTAACACAGGCCTGTGTCGTCCCAACCACTGAACAAACCTTCTCTCGACCCTAATATCCCTGCTAATTTCCGACCTATCTCTCTTCTCTCCTTTCTCATGAAACTTACGGAGTCTCTTATTTCCCTGCTTCTGAGCACTTTTCTTGAGAATTCCTTTTTCTTCTACTCTTTTCAATCGGGTTTTCGACAGGGCCGCGTTACTGAAAGCGTCCTTGTGACGACCTGGCTCGGCTATCAGAGTGGGTGGACTGATCCTTTTAGATCTATGGATACAGTTGACCACCCCATCCTACTAGATCGTTTGGCCAGGGCAGGTCTCTTAGGCCCCGTCCTATCGTGGTTCTCCTCTTTTCTCTCAGATAGAAGTCAAAGCATCTCTCTTTTTCCTTTTCGGTCTGGTTCTATTGGTCTTTCATGTGTGGTTCCGCAGGGTTCTGCCTTGTCCCCAATACTGTTCACTGTTTATATGCAGCCATTGGTCGGTCTCATCCACTCCCATGGCCTCTGTTGCTCCTCCCATCCTTATGATACCCAGATTATTATACAACGCAATCTGGAAGAATTGGATAATTTGTCTCGGTTTACGGAATGCCCGGAGTCCGTGGGGCGGTGGACGGGCGACAACTGGCTGAAATTGAATGGGTCTCACAACACACACAAAGAGACCCCAGGGCTCTACAAAAAGTGGGTGCCCCTGGAATGACAACCCTTCAAAAACAACAAACCCACTTGCAAGTACAGATTCTAAGTTTTTTAATTTTTCAATTTAATATGAAACACAATTTTGACGGTTTCATTACACTTATATCTTGAGGCAGAGTGACCCAGCATAACACTCTCTTACAAATGTTATTCGACAAAAATATTTATGTATAAAATCAATTTCATAAGCATTAGAAAAAACATCTTAATACAATACAAATCATTAATTTTATTCTTTAACACAATGCCTCTCAACCAACACACATTCACTCTCATTCACGCTTAAAGTGTCGAGTGCTCAAACTTTGAAAACCCTCATCTACTCCTAAAATTTAATAACGCTGTTCAACAGAGAAATGGAAATATCCTCATGCCTGTCCTAATGTTCCGTTCTGGTTGCATCACCGCCTCCAAAGGGGAATGTGCTGGCGCTGTGGAATGTTGGTGTGGAGTGTTGTCCTTTGAGGGTTGAGATTCTAAGGGGACAGTTAGGGAGAGAGGGTGAGCTGAGCTGTGTCGATGGGCCAGTGTTGTCTTCCCTGTGTACTCAAGAATTTACCTGTACATCCGGGCACAATAAACTTACATGTAACTTACCTGGTTCCTGTTTGGTGGAAGAACCCCACCTTGGTTATTTTCACTGACGATGAGGATTCCTATGCCGGGACCAGGTGCTGCTGCGGGGAATTAGTAGGCGGGAGACACTGCACCTCGAAGAGACTCATCCACATTGCCACCAGCTAGGGCCGCAGGCTGGGCGGTGCAGCAGGCGCAATTGCTGGGAGCAGCTGAGGCAACGACTGTTCAAGTGTCACAGCGTATTTAAGCGGCGCAGAGGACCCAGTCCTGGGATTACTGCCTGGTGGCGCAGAAAGTTTCCTGACCTGTTATCTGGGCGGAGCAGGCCGTTTTGTGGTCTTGACTTTTTGGATCCCCTGGTGGTGCTGCGATCCATGAGGTATAGAGGTGGACAGAGAGTGGTGGATGGCGGGCCGATAGGCGGTTATGGAAGCCCACGCTCCTAATTGGAGCAAACTTACGGAGATGGAGAGCGGTTTGAGTAGGATGGTCCCTGTACAGCGGGAAGGACATCCTGCTCTCTCCATTGGTTCTCCTGTTCCGGTGATGCTGCACCAAGACGTTGCAATGATCCCGAGTCACACGGCAGGACGTTGGTGTGTGTGCAGCCGTTGCCCTGCGCATGGTGTAGTGGAGTCATCAGGTGTTTTGCGGCCGTTCCCTAAGGATGTTAATTCCATTCGGGTTTTCCCACAACCGTAATGTACGTAGCAAAGATATTTCTACAGGCGACGTGATGTCCAAGATGATTTGGTTTTACATAAACGGCGAGTGGAACGCCGGGGTCAGGATGAGGGCGGTGAGGTTCTTGAGAACACGAGTGGCGTGGCATGCCATATAGGAGGTTGGCATACCCCAGAGACAGGCGCGGATGGTCGGGACGTTCCACCTGGTGGTGCTGTAGTTCTGAGTTGCGGAGTGAGTGCACAAAGGGACTGATATGCTCCCAACATATGCGCAAGGTGTGAGCGCATATCAAGAGACCTGAGGGTCATGGACCAAGAGTTGTGGGCGTGGTTTGTGGACCATGGTCGAGTTTACTCGCTAAGGGACGATTTGCATGTCTTGATATGATACAATATGGCATTTATAACACGCCTATAAACAAGTGTTTCAAGGCGCGACGAGGCAAGGGAGGGGGAACAAGGGGAGAACAGATAACGATCCTACTAGGCCAGGTGTCATTCAAATTGCGCAAGTGCATGGGAAGGGGGAAAGGGAAAAGTGCGAGGGTGCAGGGGGAGGGGAAAGTGCAGTACATGGGATAGAAGGATAAGAATAAATAGACGGCCAGCTAGTGGCAAGTGCAAGGTAAGTGCAGGCATAAGTGCAGGTAAGGGGACTGTAGGATACAGAAACAGTCTCCAAGTGTTGGGTAGCCAGGGAGGCAGTGCAGTTGAGCAACTGGCAGGGCCGGGCCTGTGAGCAGAGAGGGAGGCCATGTAACCAGTGCAGTTTCAGCCAGGAATCAGCAGCTCTTAAAGAGGCCTGTGATTTTCTAGTTCTGGTGCTGGTGTTGTGGCCTCTGGGTTATCGTTTGTTAGTGGGGTTGGACATGGGTTGATGCTGTTTATGGCCGGTAGGTGTTCGGGTGAGTGTTCATGTTGTGGCCCTTGTTACCCCACTAGTACTCTATAATATCTCCAAGATGTATTGTGTTTTGCTTTTGTGTTGCGTTTGGTGGAAAGTTGGTGTGGAGTGTTGTCCTTTGAGTGTTGAGATTCCAAGGGGACAGTTAGAGAGAGAGAGTGAGCTGAGCTGTGTGGATGGAGCAGTGCTGTCTTCCCTGTGTACTCAAGAACGTACCTGTACATCCGGGAACAATAAACTTACATGTAACTTACCTGGCTCCTGTTTGCTGCATGGTGGAAGGACTCCACCTTGGTTACTTCATACTGCTACACAATGTGAATGCCTATTAACACTGATCTTCATAGTCTGAGTGTGACACTTGACACCGAATAAAACAGATGATATCAGGTGTGTGTCAAAAACTGCCCAACATGTTTCATCCCTTCCCAATTATTGTCTCAGGTTACAGGGACTTCCTCAGGGGAACAATGGTATATGCACTGGTATGGCAGATCTTGCAGATCTTGATGAAAATGTCAAGTCTAAGACAACCTCTATATAAGAAGAGTTGAAATCAGAGAGCTGTCTGCTACTTCCTCATTTGTTGCAAATGCATCGTTAACTTTGCCTTAAATTCTAAGTTTCAATGCGCAGTTAGTCCTTAGATGCAGAAGGCGGGATCTGGTGGTCATAGCGTAGTTTTCTTCTGTTAACGACCGTCAGCTCTGTCAATCGTAGGTTTGCAGTGCCTGTAAATGTGTTTGAAATGCCGTCGTTCACGGTTTAAGATGTCACTGCCCCAGGAGACACTTTCATTTGCCGTTTGGCTGATTCGGACCGAATGCAATATTTGTCGTGTTGCAATATTTTGTCACTTTAGGTGATGCTGTTTTTAGACATATGTACTGAACATTTTTACATGTTTGTTATTTAATTAAAGATGTATACTTTTCTATACACTATTTAGTAATGCTATTGTTGTCGCATACTCCTGCAAAACCAGCTGAAAAGATCTTTTATCATGTTCTGGTCTTTCCCCTAGAGTCTCTTTTTAGTATCCCTTGTTATCTCTCTTTAGACTCTTGGCATCTCTCTTTATAGACTCTCTTTCCCCTAGAGTCCTCTCCCCTAGAGTCTCTCTTTAGTATCCCTTGTTAAATCTCTTTAGACTGTTGGTATCTCTCTTTAGACTCTCTTTCCCCTAGAGTCCTCTCCCCTAGAGTCTCTCTTTAGTATCCCTTCTTATCTCTTTTTAGACTCTTGGTATCTCTCTTTAGACTCTCTTTCTCCTAGAGTCATCTCCACTAGAGTCTCTCTTTGTTGTATTCGTTCTGATTGGCACATGAAAAATCTCCAGAACTTAAATCAGGGGCGTATTCTTATTCAAGTTCAATGCCAGGTCCTTAGTCTCCCACACCCAATTCTTAGCAATTCTATGTGAATACAATATCTTATACACAAATCTACAGCTCCATTTAAAACTTCTCCTAGTTTACAATATTGCACAGTTAACATCTTTGGGATTTCCCAATTTGCAATACTGTCCTGTCCAACTTCTGGGGATCTTGACGAACACATCTTGATTTCTAAAAGCAACCCCCATATCAATTTTTTGTTAGCTAACATAATACTCAAATCGTATAAGTCTTCGATTGAAAACAACATCTGTTATAACTCCTCAAAGTGGTAAGTACAACAGGTTTGTGAGGGTCAAGGCCAATTCTGGGCGACCCTTCGTTGTCAGACAGACATCAGTAGGCACACCCAGTGAAATCCATGCAATTACATTAGAACTCCCAGAGCCACCAATTTCCTCTTTTTTTTTAAACTCTCTATTTCCTTCGTACTACCTTAGGGTGTTTGTTCTTTTTGCACCTGTATCGCTGTAGAAGGAACCGTCTCTCGATACAGCATTTACAGCACTGCGCAGCGTTGCACAAACCAAAACATCCATGCCAGTATTCATACTATAATTTTAACACTACTAAGCGTTTATTCAAACGTCTTACCCGCTCATTTGAAGTCTACCGCTTAACGCAGGAGTTATATCTTATCCGTGAAACTCGAATGGGCCACTTGACCACCCTGCGCTGCAATCGAAATGAAGTAGCGTCTAAGTACAATAATCTAACAACGTTGCACCCAACTCATGTCAGCGGCTGATATGCCCCTCTCCTTACTTACCTGCACACTTTATTACTAATCGTGTAGCCTTCTTACTCTTCGCTCTCGTATTAACAATCCGCCATTGCGGTTCATTCAACATTTGGAAATCAACCGCTATTCAGGCTTGATGATGTCACTCAGACTGCGGTCCTTTCCTCTAGCTCCCACTGTACATCGTTATGGTAACTGCTGGAAGCGTTCCTCGTGCGATAGCTTCTCATGATGTCCCACAATAAACCAATTCGATCAGACCGCTCCTTACACTCCGTCTCAATATTTTGTTTGTAATTAGATGGAAACCCCAATCAATTTGCCTGCGAAATCGCAGTCTAGTTTTGTTTGATTAATGTTTTAACCAAATCCACTCAATGCTCTCATTTAGCCCATTCTTGCCACCCTGAGGAAGGAATACGAGCTCCTGCTCCTTCCTCAACAACTTCTCTCTATCACTATTGAGATCCCTACTCCGCAATAGTTTATAAATCACTGTCCAATGTAGGTAGTCTGGCTTGTGATTAAACTGTGCAAAATGGTTCACCATTAGTCATTTCACCCTTATGCAGCTCTTAATCTCCGTTATCCCTACACGCATTTTCCTTTCGGTCTTACATGTATATAACAGCTTACGTGGACACCCTATTGCTTAGATTACCATCTTGGTGTTACAGGTTGTCAGTGATCATTGCTGCCATGGAGTTTTCTATCCCAAATCACACTCCGCCCTTCTCTCTGTTAGTTCACAACGGTTCAAAAGCTTTGAATTTGTGCTCGCAAGCGGGTTTGTGGTTTTTGAAGGAATGAAATTGAATGGCGACAAGTCAGAAATGTTGGTGGTTGATCCTCCTTCCGCCGCCTCCCGGTGGGCCTCTGCTTTCTGGACTTCCTATCTTGAGCCTCTTCCTGTTCCCTCACCTGAGGTGAAAGATTTGGATGTGAAGTGTACCCCTTCTCTTTCTATGGAAGCTCAAATCAGTGCTGTATTGCAGTTTTTGCATTGCCATCTAAAAAAGTACCACGTAGCCACAGCGCTTCATGCCCCAGCTGTGGCAGCATTGGCGCTAGCGGGATTGACTCGTGTAACTCACTTTATCTGGCTCAGCCTCAAGACCTTATTCATTGGCTGCAGCTTTTGCAGAATCTCAGGGTTAGGGTGCCCCAGGGCTTTAAGTGGGCTGGTGCCTTCCGAAATTTTGTTTTGAGGCAGGGCCCTGCCAGGGCCCACTAATCTCCCCTGCCAGCCCAGGCCACTACACGGAAAGGATTTTTTTCTGAACCCTGATGCTCTCGCTCGCGTGCGAAAGCTTCAGGCTTCAGAAAAAAATGCCGTTCAGCCATAATGGTGGCGCCGCACCTGCGAGGCATCCCTTTAAGCAGGAGATGCCCGTGGGCCGGCGCCACCATTATGGAGAAAAACGTGAGGCCGCTGGAAGCAGAGGCCTTTTTCCTGAAGACTCAATCTGGCGGGAGTTTCAGTCTTCAGGAAAACGGCCTCAGCTTCCAGTGGCCTCACCCTTTCAGCCTTCATGGGGATGCTGCCCGTCCCCAGTTGGCAAGGGGCAGCGCCACCATTAAGGCTGAATAGGCGAGGCGCTGTCCCCCTGCCAGGAAAGCCTATAGAATATAAATGCAGAGATCAGCACCCTCCCTCCCCCTTGGGGAGAGGGTGCTGATCTCTAGAAAGGGCTGCCTGGCAGGGGTGCCAGTGGCCCATTGAGCCGGGGCTCGTCAGGGGGGCATGGCCTAACGGGCCAACAGGACCCCGCCGTTAGGCCACGCCCCTTGATGAGCTCCGGCTCGTTTTGTAGTGCCACTTAAGGCACTGGGGTCCCCACAGGTGTTCCTTTTGGATCTCGCCGGTGTTGCGGAAGCTGCACCCGCTCCCCGTCGAGAAGCGAGGTCGTGTTTAAGTCACTCTGTATTGTGCACCGAGGCTTTTATGGTTAAGGTGCCGAAAACCTGCAGGTTAAGTTCCAGAGGTACATCCTGGGTCGACGTCTTCGCTCTCAAGATAGATGTTTTATATAGAGGCCGTGTTATAGACTGTCGAGAATGGGTGGGCGATCTTTCGCCGTGACTACTGTTGAGTTGTGGAATTCCATGCCCCAATCTCTCAGGGACACCGCGAATCATCTAGCATTTAGACGTGCTTTAAAAACCCTTTGTTTTAGTTTGATTTACTGCGCCTGCTGAATATCCAGCGCCTAGATACCTTTGGTGGAAGTGCACTTTGCTAATCAGCTAAAATAGGCTAATCGGCCATTAATGAGCGTGCAGGGGTCCTCCCTGTCAAGACCACTGCTGCACCGTGTAGGCACCCCCGTCATGATCCCAACACAACCTGCAGTGCCCCCCACCAAAATCACTGCACAGTGTTCTATGTTATGGCCAATTCATGAAACTCTTAACTACGCTCACGTGCTACAGTGCTCCCTGCCAAGAGCACTGTCACAGCCTGCATTGTGCTGTACCAACTGGGCACTGCCAGTCTGTACGGCTTTGTCTTAGAATGCCTGCAGAGTTTGCAGTGCTCCCTTAAAAAACACCACTGGACACTTTGCAGTGGTCCCTCTCGTGAGCACTGCAGAGTCAGCAAGACACTGCAACAACTAATTGCACTGCCACCAACCAAGACCACTGTGTAGTTATGGAGGAAGGATAGCTCAGGGGCAACACGTTTGTCTTGGAAGCAAGACAATGCAGCGCAACACAGGTTCGAATTTCAATTCCAGGCTTAGAAACCCCTCACTGGTATTAGGCGTGTTATAAAAGAACAATTATAATTATTTTGGTATTAGGTGGTGCTGCAAGGTCTACCGATAGGCCCAAACTATTTCCCTTAGAAGTGACAAGAGAAAAGAGATAGAATGTGAGGAGGGCACACGGCATTTGGGTGCTCCGTTTTTTATCCACCCATTGAATGCCGGGCACCATGCTAATTCCTAAGCCTGTTCCTACCCACTACCTGCCACTATCCTACCAAAACACAGAACCCTGGAACCTCTTTGAGCTTGCTCTGTGCTTTATGCGTAGTCTTCTGAAAGATAATGGCTTAATTGCCGCTATAAACCCTATAAATTCCAGTCACTTTATTTATAAGCAGTATGTGTGTCCTTGCATCTGTTCCTTGCACCAAATTACTGTTAAAAACAAGCACTGGAAAAGCCAACAGTTGTGGCCCTTGAATAGTCATTAGAAAGACATTTACATGGGACAGGCATAATATGTCCAGGTGCTAACACTATTTGTCAACTGTTGCCATCTCATGGCCAGGTGGCAAGTGCCTGGAAAATTCCTATTTCATGCCTACAAAAATGCCACAATGGTTGGCTTTGCCAATGCGTGTAACTCTTGGTTGCTACACCTTGGCAGTTAGTCCCACGTGCCATGCAGAACAAAGTCAAAATGCACAATTGCCTAGAGGTGGGTGCCCCGGCCGCCCACGCCCCCTCACCATGCCCCATCCTGCCCTGGCACTCCCCGCCCTCAGGGCCAGGCTCAGACTGGAAATCACTTTTCAGAACACTCCTCTTCTGCTTCTAGAGAACTCTCTGTCACCGTTTTAAGAACGCATCCCACGCACGCCTCCTGTGTAATCTCCCCCCTTATACCGCCTTTCCCGCACCCCATGCCCTGCTCCCAGCTCTCTTTTCGCCCCTCTTTGGATTTCCGCTTTCAGACATTCCAAAAAAGGAACAGCTGCTGCAGTTCGGCCGCAAACTCAATTAAACCACGTTTTTAGGTAGCGCTTATGATGGACTCTTCCAGCTTCGAAGCGCTGCCATGATAGGTGCCATCATTGCCCAGATAAACAGCACTACTAAGCGTTTCGAGCGCGGAATGCTGAAGGGCTGTGGCCTGTGTGCTGGACCCAGATTCCCGGGAATGCCCAGAGTCCCAGCTCTGCCAGTGACATTCCGTGTAATCCCTGGCTGGAACCGAGCTCTCATTTCCTGCGCGCCTCCGCAGGCAGCCGGCTACGGATCCAGCGGGCTGCACTGTGGAGGGCGTGTGCTGGTAAATCATTTATCACCCCCCAGGGCCCCTCTTTCTGCTCCCGGAAGACAATAGCGACATTGAGAGGAGGTGAGTGGGCGGGGCAGCGCAGCAGAGCCCGGGCGCCACTGGAAAGGTGCTTGGCCCATTGTAGGTCGGCTCTGTCCAGGTAAAATATCGATCGCAGCAGTGCAGATTATCTATCCATCGATACGGTCAAGATATCAATACTTTCATATCTGAGTATCGAGATATTGGTCCCAATTGATCGTGACTAATCGCATCATGCATTCCGCGTATCATAGGAAGGTTCCGCGTATCATAGGATGGTTCCGCGTATCATAGGATGGCAGCCGATTATGAATTCATTGTTGGCAGGGACAATCCACATTATCGATCATCAGAAACGCCGCAACGATGGATCGGTTCAGTATTCATCTATTGATCTGCCATTTTTTTAAATTTTATTTAGCATTTTTAAAGCGCGTGTACAGGCCGGGGCCATGTGACGGCCCCCGCTGTACCCGGGGGTGTCCCGATTCAAATCTGAAGACGTCCGGATTACAAATTGGTTCTGCCGGGACCCCCACCGCCGACGCCCCCCCCATTCCATATCGGGTGTGTTCGGACCCTTCATTGCATCTGTCCACTGCGCTACCCACATAATGCCCCACCCCCCACACCGCCCCTACCGCCCTAAGCAGCCTCCTGCCCCCCACATATCTGTTGTTAGCAGCTGAACCTCAACACCGGGACCTCAACTTGTCTCGAAACTCCGTCTGCCCTTATTCCATGCAGCCGCTGCCCCCTCCCCTCCATGCAGCCGCTGCCCCCTCCATGCAGTGGAGAAACTTTGCTGAAATGGTTGCGGGGGACATGGCATCTGAAAAAAAGGTGCCCTAGCCAAATGAATAGGGACAAAATGGTGTGCCATGAAAGTTGGGTGGGGCAAACACCCCTGTCCCCCCCTAAAATTACGCCCATGCCTCCATGCCCCCCCCCACCCTTTCCTCGCGGCGACTTCCAATTCCCCGAGAACAACCATTACCACCCCCTGCATTACCAAACTCCAGAGCAGGGCGAATGGAGGCCAGCTTTGCTTTCCAGGCGGGTAAATGGGCACTGCCCCCCAGCCAGTCCTCCTTACCAAGCGGGTACACGGGCACTGCTCCCTGTAAGCAGATCTTATCAGACGGCTACCCCCCACCTCCCCGCTCACTATACCGATCACCAAACTCCAGAGCAGGGCGAATGGAGGCCAGCTTTGCTTTCCAGGCGGGTAAATGGGCACTGCCCCCAGCCGTTCCTTCCTCCTTACCAAGCGGGCACTGCTCCCCGTACGGGCACTGCTCCCCGTAACCAGACCTTGTCAGGCGGCTACCCGGTTACTCCCCCCCACCCCCACATATCACCAAACTACCGAGCAGGGCGAATGGAGGCCGGCTTTCCTTTTCAGGCGGGTAAATGGGCACTGCCCCCATGCCAGTCATCCTTACCAAGCGGCTAGGGGGGGCACTGCTCCCGTAATCAGACCTTAACCAGACGGCTACCCGGAGAGTACTCCCCCATCACACCCATCACCAAACTCTAGAGCAGGGAGAATGGTGGCCGGTTTTCCTTTCCAGGCTGGTAAATGGGCACTGGGCCCCCTTCCCAAGCGGCTAGGCGGGCACTGCTCCCCGTAAGCAACCCTTACCGGGCGGGTATCAGAACTCGGAGCCAGTCCTTACCAGACGGGATTTCAGCGATGCTTCCTCCAGCCTGTCCTTATCACGCTGCACTCCAGCGCGCCGGCACTGCCTCCCCAGCAGCTCCTTACCCGATGGTTATCCTGGCGATGCTTACACACTCCTTACCAGGCGGTTATCCGGGCACTGCTTCCAGTACTAGCCCCCACGCTTCAGTTAGTCCTTCTAGGCGGGCATATGTATTCTGAGCACATGCTGCACCCCTGCCCGTCCTTACCAAGCGGGTATCCTGGCACTGTCTCCCGAGCCTGTGCGCGGGGTACCCGGGCACCTCCAGTCAGCCCTTCCTAGGCGAGTATCCGGGCACTGCTCCCTTCTAGCAGCTCCGAGGAACTCCCAAACTCTTCTGCCGCCGGCCCCGGTGCCAGGGGGGCCGGGCAGAGGAAGCAGGGGTGGAGCCGGGGCTGGGGTTATAAACACTCATCTGTGCGCCAGGCCCCACTGGACAGCATGGCGGCCAGGGATGCTCCCCGCACACAGGCTGGGGCTCAGTCATATGGCAGATGGGGCTTGCGGAAGGCTGGCAGGGCTTGGGGCAGCGTCAGTCATATGGCAGGGCTGGGCAAAGTTAGGTGGCGCTTCTGCAAGGGTGGTAGAGGCTGTGGCAGAGTCAGCCATATGGCAGGGCTGGGCACAGTTAGGTGGCGCTTCTGGAAGGGTGGCAGGGCTTGGGGCAGCGTCAGTCATATTGTAGGATGGCGCCTGCGGAAGGCTGGCAGGGCTTGGGGCAGCGTCAGTCATATGGCAGGGCTGGGCACAGTTAGGTGGCGCTTCTGGAAGGCTGGCAGTGCTGGGGCAGCGTCGGTCATATGGCAGGGCTGGGCACAGTTAGATGGCGCTTCTGCAAGGGTTGCAGAAGCTGTGGCAGAGTCAGACAAATAGCAGGGCTGGGCACAGTTGGGTGGCGCTTCTGGAAGGCTGGCAGGGCTGGGGCAGCGTCGGTTCATATGGCAGGGCTGGGCACAGTTGGGTGGCGCTTCTGGAAGGCTGGCAGGGCTGGGGCAGGGTCAGTCATATGGCAGGGCTGGGCACAGTTGGGTGACGCTTCTGGAAGGCTGGCAGAGGCTGTGACAGAGTCAGCCATATTGGGCACAGCTAGGCAGGGGGCTTCTGGGTGAGTTTTACGTTGGGCTGTTTGAGATTTACAGCTTACATTTCTTGATATTGAAGTATACAAGTAAATAATCGCGACTTTTCATGTGACAGAGGCAGAAGGACCTCGGTGGGGTGAAATGCCGGTAGGGTGGGGGCAGTGGCATCTGTCATGGTGGATACTTTGAAGGTTGCCTGCTTCTGAAAAGCTGGTAGGGTTGGGAAAGAGACATGCCAGTGGAGCTATGGTGCCGGCTGCTGCCTCTGAAACTTTGATATGTTTGAGGAAGAGGCATGCTAGGGTACAATGCAGGGTGGTGGCACCGACCTGCAGCGGGCCGGTAGTGTAATATCCACACGTGACTTACCCTACCCCAGCCCTACCATAGGCTTGTTTGGCAACACTCTCGCTATTCCCGATTGCAAGTTTGTTCTCCAACCCCACCAGGCTAAAAACGGCCTCTTAGGTAGGAGTGGGCGGACCTGAGGAGGGGCCTCGTGTAGGAATGGGTAGAGCCTAAGGGAGCACCCCAGGTAGGAGTGGGGAGAGCTAAGGAGATCCAAAAGAGGGGAGTCTTAGGTAGGAGTGGGGAGAGTCGGGGAGAGCCTAAGAGTGGCCTCTCAGGAAGGAGTGGGGAGAGTCGGGAGAGCCTAAGAGTGGCCTCTCAGGTAGAAGTGGGGAGAGCTTTAGAGTGGCCTCTCAGGTAGGAGTGGGGAGAGTCGGGGAGAGCCTTAGAGTGGCCTCTCAGGTAGGAGTGGGGAGAGTCGGGGAGAGCCTAAGAGTGGCCTCTCAGGTAGGGGTGGGGAGAGTCGGGGAGAGCCTAAGAGTGGCCTCTCAGGTAGGAGTGGGGAGAGCTTTAAAGTGGCCTCTCGGGTAGGAGTGGGGAAGAGTCGGGTAGAGCCTTAGAGTGGCCTCTCAGGTAGGAGTGGGGAGAGTCGGGGAGAGCCTAAGAGTGGCCTCTCAGGTAGGGGTGGGGAGAGTCGGGGGAGAGCCTAAGAGTGGCCTCTCAGGTAGGAGTGGGGAAAGCTATAGAGTGGCCTCTCAGGTAGGAGTGGGGAGAGTCGGGAGAGCCTTAGAGTGGCCTCTCAGATAGGAGTGGGGAGAGTCGGGGAGAGCCTAAAAGTGCCCTCTCAGGTAGGGGTGGGGAGAGTCGGGGAGAGGCTAAGAGTGGCCTCTCAGGTAGGTGTGGGGAGAGCTTTAGAGTGGCCTCTCAGGTAGGAGTGGGGAGAGTCGGGGAGAGCCTTAGAGTGGCCTTTCAGGTAGGAGTGGGGAGAGTGGGAGAGCCTAAAGTGCCCTCTCAGGTAGGGGTGGGGAGAGTCGGGGAGAGCCTAAGAGTGGCCTCTCAGGTAGGTGTGGGGAGAGCTTTAGAGTGGCCTCTCAGGTCGAAGTGGGGAGAGTCGGGGAGAGCCTAAGAGTGGCCTCTCGGGTAGGGGTGGGGAGAGTCAGGGAGAGCCTAAAAATGGCCTCTCAGGTAGGTGTGAGGAGAGCTAAGGAGAGCCAAAGAGGGGAGTCTTAGGTAGGAGGGGGGAAAGTCGGGGAGAGCCTAAGAGTGGCCTCTCAGGTAGGAGTGGGAAGAGTGTTAGAGTGGCCTCTCAGGTAGGAGTGGGGAGAGTTGGGGAGAGCCTAAGAGTGGCCTCTCAGGTAGGAGTGGGGAGAATCGGGGAGAGCCTACGAGCGGGCTCTCAGGTAGGAGTAGGGAGAGACTTAGAGTTGCCTCTCAGGTAGGAGTGGGAAGAGCCTTAGAGTGGCCTCTCAGGTAGGAGTGGGGAGATTCTAGGAGAAAAGTAGCCCACAGTCACACATTACAAATCATTACTTGAGTACTACCCAAGGGGATGTTGGTTGGAAAACGTGTTGCAAATAATGCATTTGAAAGTATCTTTGCTTAGTAACATTGGTTTAAAAGCTATCCAGCCAAAATATCTGAAACAAAACAGAGTGGTACATTTCAAAGTGGACAAAAACGCTGAAAAACCTAGCGACCATTAATTAAATAAATAAAGGGTAGTAGAGTAAAGGGGTTAAAATGGGTCAGGATGGAGTTGGGGTGGCATTTTAAGCGTTAAAACACAGGGGGTTTGGTGGAGACACCCAAATCATAAAAAAACGAAATCAGTGTTTTTCGGTATTTGTTCCATGATGAAATTTACCACTCTGTAATTGTAAGATCACAAATAACCGTTTACAACTAGTGCAGTAATTTATGAACATAGGCAACTCTGGGGAAAAAAAAGTGTCTCGTTCCGGGCAAATACAAAAATTACGGCCTGGCACTTTGGCATGATTCTATTGCCCACTAGGCCAGTCCGAGCCGGGACCTGGTAGGTAGGAATGGGATTCAAAAAGGGGGTCTCACCCTGGAGGGAAGAGCCGAGGAGGGGGTGCTAATGAGTAGGGAGAGCCGAAGAGCGGCTTCTCATGTAGGAGTGGGGAGATCCTAGGTGCAGCCTCTCAGGTAGGAGTGGGGCGAGCCGAGGAGGGGCTCTCAGGAAGAGTGGGGAGAGCCGAGGAGAGGTTTATTAGGTAAGTGTGGGAGAGCCAAGGATGGGCCTCTGGGGAGACCGTAAGGGGGGGGGTCTAATGAAGAGGTGGGGGACACCTTAAAGAGGAGGAAGCATTAATGAAGCAACTCCATCCTTCCAACTGACCCAGGTGCCAGGGTTCCAGTTCCAGAAGCTCCATGGCATGCGACCAAGAATACACACAAAGGTAAACATCAACTTACACAGAAGGATAAATACAGAATAACAAAGTAGAACCCAAACCATAACACTCCTCCCCCGTGACACAGACAACGCACTCCCCACAGAAGTGCACACCCTTAACGTAATACTGGAGAATTATCGTAATCACGTACACACGTAATCTTGGAAGATCCTGACCCTTGGAGAGCGCCTGCTATCAACATAGTTCTTCCTGACAGGCTCCTCCACAGCACCAGTATCTTCTCTTCTTTGCGGTATTCCTTGTCCAACTGTAACGCTGACCTGACTCCCACGGAGGCGCTGGCCTGGTTCGCGCTGCTGTGACCTCTTCTAAGGTGATGCGCAGGGTTCGGAAGACGGACTGGACCGGGCCCCCATATCTGGCTTGTCTGGCTCGCAGAAGTATCCTTCTGTAGGCGAAAATAGGGGATTAACTGTCTGCGGGGTAATGCAATCGGCCTCCCACTTTCCCCTCTCACCCTCCTCGAAACCTTTCGGTGATTCCCTGTAGCGTCTCACCTTAGGGTCTGGAAGGACAAGCTCTCCATCCTGCTTCTGATGCAGGGGCACGTTGGTATCCAGTTACTTCACTGGATTTTCAGATTGGTGAGAATCTTCCAGGTAAGTTTTTTGATAAGAGGTTCCCCTTGTGTCCATGCATTAATATACTAATGCTAGTGTCTTTTTCCCCATAGGGGCTGGGGTACGGAATGCCGGGGAACAGGCACCGACCCGAGATGAGAGGTGAAATCCTTGTAGAAATCAGGTAAGTCTTTAATGAGCTTTTTTGGTAATGTCTTTTCATTCGCTCATTAACGCTGATGTCTTTTTTCCCCTTAGGGGCCGGGGTCAGAAATGCCAGGATGCGGCGCGGACCCGAAATGAAGAGGGAATGAATCAACAGGTAAGTCTTAACATGGAGATTTAGCTTTCCTTATTCCCTTCTCTCTCTCACCTTTTGTTCTGGTCTTTTTCTCCCTAGGCGCTGGGGCGTGACTGCGAATCCGGATGATCGCTGCTGAACATGGAGGCGCCCTGTAAAGGTGAGTGGATGCGGCGCTGCAGCGATCGACGCGATGAGCTTTTAAATAAAGTCTTCCTTTTCAGGATTGTCGGCGAGATGTCTCCGGATGCGGATTTAGCAGGTAAGGACTTTTCCTTCTTCTGTTCTCTTCTTCTCTTCCTTTGCAGGTGATCCAGGATGCTGGCAGGCGTGGCAGAAGTCAGGATGCAGGAGCAGACACGGTGAGCGTCCAGCTGCTAGATGCAGAACAACGCGAAGCACGTGTGGCTGTTCGGTGGGGTTTAAATAGCCTTGGAAGAAGTTCCAGGTATGTATCCTTCCTCCAATCAGGTATGTATCCTTCCCGACCACGCCCGGATGGTAAATTAGTCCACAGGTAAAGTAGTTCCTTTCAGGCCTCAAGGAGGCCGGGATCCTGCAGCATGGTCTGCATCAGGTAAGTGCACCCAAGCACTCCCATAATGAGCCTGGCGCCTATGGCGCCAGGACTGATGTCTTTTATGAGCCTGGCGCCATAGGCGCCAGGACACTGTCCAAAGGGCCCCTATATGGGGTTGCTGGGTCCTTCCTTGGGGACTGGATGTCCGCTTTCGGGGACGCAGGGCTTGAACCGGCTCCCCGGGAGCGGGCATCATGACACCAACTTCCTGTTTACTTTCCGCCACTTCACCTCAACACACTCCTGCACTTTCACTTTGCTCCCCAAGTGGCACAACGCCACTCCAGCACCAAAATATGACTTTTGCTCCTCACCGTGCCATCTGCCATCTTGACGTCTCCTTCGTCCACACCCCGGCAGGTGCCAAATATACTGGCAGTCCGTGTCCTACAAACAGAGGGTTTCTCTCCTTGACCACATCCCCAACCAACACCAGTACATCCTCATCCTGTGCTTGCCCCTCACAGCTTCTGGTGCTGTCTGTCTTTTTATTAACCATCTCAACCACGTCTTTCATAGCAACAGAGACCTGGGCACCTCTACCCAAACTCAAGGGGGACAACTTGGAGTGGCCCTTGCGCCCTTGCGTGAGCAACAAAAGGGTGGTCCCGTGTGTATCATTCCAGGTGGATTTTTGAATTTATTCAAAAAACAAAAAATGGTTATATGATTAAATCATCTAATTCATCCTATACATGGTACATGGTACAAGTGTGTAATATATGTATCAAGTCAATACACCACAGTTTTAAAAAAAGGGAGTTTTTTACATGTATTAGCAAGTCAAACAATACAATAAAATTAGTGTGTAGACATTTCCAGGTGAACAAAATGAAAAGACAATTTAGACGAATTATAATATAAAAATATATGTTATGTTATCTACACTTATAGAGCGCACGGTTGCCCAAGGGCATCATGGCGCTAAAGAGGAAGACTGCTCAGGTAGGGGAGGAAACCATGAGGTAGAGAGCTAGACGAGAACGGTCCTGAAAACCAGGCTGATTGTTGTCAGCAATCCACTACGGAGGAGCAGCAACAGAGAAATGAATGACAAAAGAAAACCCCAACATGACATTTACAGTAAGAAATGAATGAAGAACTCAAACACATGAGTATCGATTTATAGAATTCTTTCAACACAAATTAACATTCAAGTGCCGAAGCAGAAACCAGCTTGCTAACTAGCCCTGGCTAACACGAATATGTGTATACAAATTCACATCAATTTTCACCAGTGGCCAAAAGGCGACCACATTTTGGTTCTGTAGGGCGTGGTGCCTGAAGGCTAGGAAGTAGAGTATAATGAAAGCATCCTCAACTGGCGGCTAAATGCCAGAAAGAGGCTGATAAATGAGAGCAAAATGAATGAAGTACACCAACCGCTGTTGCCAAAACGTGAACCAATAGTTTATCGTTAGCGTGACGCGCCAACCGCTGTTATAGTGAGAAAGGAATAGTATACAAAGTAGTACACAAGCGTGAGCGGCACAACTGGCGTTTCGGTGGAGAATGGAACAGGCAACCACCTTCATCAGGAGGAACTGTCTCTGTTCAGCCCCTATTAATGAACTGGCGGACTATGTGAGCTTGGTCCTTCACTGAATTGGACGAACAGCAAGGTTGGGATAGGTGTGCCCAAGGTGCACTGTTGATTGGTAAATCCACATGTGGGACAGATAGAGAGTAAACCTCAATGGCACCCGCTGACGTTTTAAACTGGTGCAGACAAGTCTGTGGTGCACAATATTGCACCTTTAGTAAGCGTGTGTCGGGTCGCGCGGATGTACATAACTTGTTTAAGAAATCTCCCCGAAGCGCACCAGTGCGCCTGATTCCTTTGGAAAAAGCCGTGTGAACCTGATCACACGAGCAATAGTTATGGTCTGGACCAGCGTCTGTGATTTAGAATGAACGTCGTGTGGAAAGTAGTTTTAGTTCCCGCAGTTTATGGAGCTCCCCTTAGTTTTCCTTACGCCCTTACGGCCACATCAATTCAAAACGGGTGCACCCCATCAAGATAGATGGGGTATGCCTAAGCGCTGAAATTGCTTCAGTTAGTACCATGTGCCAATTGAGCCTACTTGCCAGAGCCAACTGAATGGTATATTTGACAAACTCATTCGCCCACTCTACTAACCCATTACACCAAGGGTTATGCAGCGCTGTCCTGTGGTGTCTTATGCCCCATTTCTCTAAAAAATCCTTCATCTGTTGTGACACACATTGCACGCCATTGTCTGTCACCAGCCCTTCTGGTATCCCTTCCTTCTCAAGCTCCATCTGGGGGAAAAAACGGATGACACTGGTGGTCGTCACAGACCGCACCGAAGACACCTCTGTCCACATTGAAGTATAATTAGTCAATACCAAGACAAATCTAGCACCTTCACCAAACATATCAATGGGGCCCATTATGTCTAGTGCAACTTTGCAAATTGACAAGGGGGGTCCTGGGAGTCTCTCTGCCAGACATTAGTCCTGGTTACGAGAGACTTACCCAGAGTCTTTAGCTCACAGAGAAGAAATATCCCAAACATATCAGTCTTTGTCCTGCCCTGGGGCAGTCCAGCACCGAAATGCTTGCCTAGCATTTCGGTGCTGGACTGCCACAGGGCAGGACAAAGGCTGATATGTTTGGGATATTTCTTCTCTGTGAAAGATAGTGAGATAAAGACTCTGGGTAAGTCTCTCGTAACCAGGACTAATGTCTGGCAGAGGGACTCCCAGGACCCCCTTGTTAATTTGCATATTTACGTAACTTTGGGTCTCACCCTAAGTTACTAGGGGAATCCAGACGTGGACCCCTTGCTCACTATTGTTAGAGAGGCACAGATCCAACCTACTGATGAGGTCCAACCAGACCGAAACACGTGTCTGGGGTTTCTGTTGGTACGCGTGTTCAGAGAAGAATTGCCTAGCATTTCGGTGCTGGACTGCCCCAGGGCAGGACAAAGACTGATATGTTTGGGATATTTCTTCTCTGTGAAAGATAGTGAGCTAAAGACTCTGGGTAAGTCTCTCGTAACCAGGACTAATGTCTGGCAGAGGGACTCCCAGGACCCCCTTGTTAATTTGCATATTTACGTAACTTTGGGTCTCACCCTAAATTACTAGGGGAATCCAGACATGGACCCCTTGCTCACTATTCTTAGAGAGGCACAGATCCAACCTACTGATGAGGTCCAACCAGACCGAAACAGGTGTCTGGGGTTTCTGTTGGTACGCGTGTTCAGAGAAGAATTGCCTAGCATTTCGGTGCTGGACTGCCCCAGGGCAGGACAAAGACTGATATGTTTGGGATATTTCTTCTCTGTGAAAGATAGTGAGATAAAGACTCTGGGTAAGTCTCTCGTAACCAGGACTAATGTCTGGCAGAGGGTCTCCCAGGACCCACTTGTTAATTTGCATATTTAAGTAACTTTGGGTCTCACCCTAAGTTACTAGGGGATCCAGACGTGGACCCCTTGCTCACTATTCTTAGAGAGGCACAGATCCACCCTACTGATGAGGTCCAACCAGACCGAAACACGTGTCTGGGGTTTCGGTTGGTACTTTTGTTCAGAGAAGAATTGCCTAGCATTTCAGTGCTGGACTGCCCTAGGGCAGGACAAAGACTGATATGTTTGGCATATTTCTTCTCTGTGAAAGATAGTGAGCTAAAGACTCTGGGTAAGTCTCTCGTAACCAGGACTAATGTCTGGCAGAGGGACTCCCAGGACCCCTTTGTTAATTTGCATATTTAAGTAACTTTTGGTCTCACCCTAAGTTACTAGGGGAATCCAGACGTGGACCCCTTGCTCACTAATCTTAGAGAGGCACAGATCCACCCTACTGATGAGGTCCAACCAGACCGAAACACGTGTCTGGGGTTTCTGTTGGTACTCTTGTTCAGAGAAGAATTGCCTAGCATTTCGGTGCTGGACTGCCCCAGGGCAGGACAAAGACTGATATGTTTGGGATATTTCTTCTCTGTGAAAGATAGTGAGCTAAAGACTCTGGGTAAGTCTCTCGTAACCAGGACTAATGTCTGGCAGAGGGACTCCCAGGACCCCCTTGTTAATTTGCGTAGTGCAACTTTGCTCCACACTTCATCAGGAATCTCTATCGATATACTCGGTTGTGCTCTTGTAATTTGACTAATCACTTATTGAGCATGGCACGCAATCCCTCACAACCTGGTCAACCTCGGTATCCATCCTTCGCCACCAATATGCTTCAAGCGACCGTCTCTTGGTACGTGTTCTTGCCATGTGCCCCCCCGTGTGCCAATGTTATTAGTTGACTCCTCAATGTCAGTGGTGGAATTATTCTACTTTTCCTGATCACACCCCACAGGCTTTCTGCAAACTCCTCTAGAACTCCATTATATTTCTCACTTTCAGCGCTTCACTGCACCTGTCCACATTCTTATCACAACCCTACGCGGATCCACCACAGTTCACAATCCCACTCTGACTGCTTTTCTCATGTCTCTTTGTCTATGGCAGATACAATACATGCTACTTGCGTGTTATCTTACTCTGCCACACCTTCCAAACTAGGTTTAGACAACCTCGACAGACAATCCACCACAGCATTATGTTGGCCTGCACATATTCGACCACAAAGTTATATTCCTGCAGGTCAACCATCCACCTCACAATTCAAGGAGACACAGAGCCTAAACCCTTGGTAGTCATTACATACACCAAAGGTTGGTGATCAGTCCGCACTACATATCAAATCCCCCACAAGAGCATGCAGAAATGTTTTGAGGCCAATTATCCAGCCAACCCTTCCCTTTCAATGACTGCATACCTCCTATGGTGTTCCCTCAGCATCTTGGAGGCAAAGGCAATGGTCCTGCACTCTCCGACCTGCCATTGTGCCAAAACCGCCCCTACCCCCCTCATCACTGGTATCGACTGTTAACACTGTTTTGCTCTTCACATCAAAAGTGGCTAGCGAGGGTGCCTCATCCTCATTTAGCTTGATATAATTAAACACTCCCCGATGGTGGTCCGACCAATCAAATGTTTGCTTTTTTCAATAACTCCCTCATATGGGCTGTCTTTTCAGCGTACAATGGAATGAACCTAATGTAGTATTCGGATGTGCCTGAGATTGATCTCAGATGCTATTTGCCGGTGCCAGCATTTGCAACATGACCTTGACCAGGCCCTCCCTTGCTATACCCTTTGCATCAATGGTGCAACCTAAATAAATGACAAAATGCACTTTAATATGACATTTGGTTAGCTTAACTGTCAACCCATCTTCTTGCGATATTTTTAGAACCCCATGCATGGACCTCTTTTGTTCTCCCCACACCAATATGCCACCCCGAAAATAAATAATGCCCTCTATATCACCAAATAGTTTCTGCATCAATCATTGGAACACAGATGATCGGGACAGAAGGCAAAAAGGCATTCTGCAAAATCTAAATGTCCCAAAAGGTGTGACAAGAGACGTTAGAAGGCGTGATGACATATGCAAATCTATTTGGTGAAACACGTGTGCTAGATTAAGGGTTATAAACCAAGACGCTCGCCCCATAGTGGCCGATAGCTCATTGATGTTGGGCAGCGGATGCCTTTCAACCCATATGTTGTTATTCAATTCCCACAGGATGACACACATGCGCATCCCTCCATCCTGCTTACAGGGAACAACCACCAGGGACAACCATTCCGAAGATTCTATACCCATGATTACTTCTACTTCCTGCAGTTGTTCTCGTTCTTCCTTAAAAGCTTCTCTCGCCAAAACCTATACCCCCTCAACTTGTCTGCTCTGGACACTGCCCCTTTATTCAAAACCATCCGTTGGGCGAACCCCTTGAGGTGGCTGTTGTGGTTGGTAGAACGTGGAATGTAGCTGGGGTAGAACGTGAAGGTGGAATGGAATGGGAGGAAGGAAAGGAAAGTTCAGTTGATATGGATGAATAAAGAGGAATAGACGTGCAGACCGTCTCATGTTGTTATTTAAGGATGGCTTTATAATTATAGTTGTGTAAGAGAAGTACAGAACATTTGGTGACGAGGAGAAAAGTGACCCACGAGGTTGAAGAGAGAGGTCCAGTAAGACTGACAGCCTGAGGAGGTGGCTGACAAAAGAAAAGAAATATTGACACAGCCAGAGGAAGTGGCTGACAAAGAAAAAGGAAAATTAAGGATAGACAGGTAGCCCGATTAAAAAAAAAGAAAGAAAACTGAAAGCTACGTCTCAAAGGATAACCTGTGAAAGCCTGCTAGCAAGAAGGAAATAGGAAATAAAAGATGGTAAGACGCGCAATGCGGCAGTCGTATTTGGACATTTAAGGACTGTAATGCCAATAGAATAGCATAATTGATGGCAGTATATACATTTATTTGTGGAGAAAGATGCTAAACCGAAAAGGCATTTTTTAAAATAGAACACAAGATAACGTAACCCACCAGAGTGAGAGGCACAGCACAGGATCGCTGGAGGTTCACGCGTAAAGTCAAGAGGAAAGGACCTAAGTATGTGAAATAACGTGCCACCATATTTGCTGAATCAAAACAAAGTGCCAGAGTTGTTATAGCAACGCGGTGTATGTACATGAAGTAGCGTACGGAAACAAAACTAAAGCGAGTTTAATAGGGACAGTGCAAAGCAGAGACGAGTAATCAATAGAATGCTATGAAGGAAATGGCACGCAAAGTATGAAAGTGCAGCACATACCGATCTACGAAAGAATTGAAAGAATATATTAGGGTGGCATTTTCATAACAAAGCATTTAGAATTCACATACTTGCTCAAACGTTGAACTAATGTTGAAGAGAATGCACGACATATTGCAACAGTTGTGATGAATAAGACAACAGTAGAGATGGAAGCTAAAGGAAAAAGACAACACAAGAAATAAAAGTGACAGAACAAATAAAACAACACGAAAACCAAGTGGCTTCAATGACACAGCAGAATAGAATCGTGCACAAGATAAATAGAACAATTGAAAGGGAGTATGGATACTGTGTATAGATTGTAGCATGAAAGTCACATACGAGGGGGAAACAAAACACGTGAAACAAGTATATGACCAAGAAATAAACTATAGTAATTAAAAAAAGAATGAAACAAACAGAAAGAAACATAGCAAAGCAAAATGTTTGGACTACTGCTCTTGTATAGCAGAAGTAATATGGATGCAAGAAAGAAAGTGAAGCAGGTGCAGGGGCAGATAAATAAAGACTGTGAATAGGAAATACAAGTAAAAAAAAACAACGAAATAAAACATCAAAGGCAAAATAACTAATTTTGAAACAACACGTGATACTAGCATACCACAATCAAGATAGTGACTTTTCAAGTAAACACTGTACTGTAAAGGATGAATGCACATGACATTAAGGCTGGAGAACAACGACAAAATGCAAAACATGCATGACTAAGAGGAATTTCAACGAGTTGAATTTATTAATACAGTGTTCCTGCTGACCCAAAACTTAAACAAAGCGAAGTAATTAAACACACAAGGTCAAAAGGGATTCTAATGAATAAAGTTCAGGAAAACCAAAAATACAAGTGGAAATAGAAACAAACAACAACAAATCAACAAACAAAAGCACAAAGAAAGTACATGGAAGACAATTGCTTTTAAAACGAATTCTGACAAACAGTGGCATAAAGCATAAAACCTTTGGAACAGTGGAATATAAACAAGCATGTCTCTCGACAATGCAAATGAACACACAAACCCATCTGAAGGCATGTCTGGGGCATCCATACCCACAAACCCGGTCAGTTTTCTACTGCGACCAAACCCATTCAGCTTTGAGCAGCATGATGACCAGGGGCGGCGCTGGTAGGAATGGGTGGAGGAATTTGAGGAATTTTTAAGAGCAGTAGGGAATGAAAATGTTCCAAACAAATTAGACATATTTATAAATCTGGTTGGGAAAGAAATGAAGAATGTTATCAAGGGAATAACTACTGAAGAGAGAACATCATACCAGTTTCTTATTGCTGCCATAAGTGAACGATTGATGGTTCCTCTTAAAGAGATTATGAACACTATACATTTAACCAGTGCACACAATTGCACGATTTGTGTTGCGGTTACAAGAAAAAGCAACGTACTGTGAATTTGCAAACTTTAGTAATGATGAGTCAATTAGGATTAGAATAATTAAGAGTTGCACATCGTCGGTGTTCTTGAAACATCTTCTAAGAGTATCCCTTCCATTAAAGGACATTCTGGAATAAGTGAGAATGTATGAAAGAATTGAGAAACAAGCGGCCAATATGGAATACAAGAGAGAGCTGGATACAATAGCTGACATCAGAGCTAATGTACAAAGACAGTCCCGATACTCAAGCATGTTGTTCTGTCAAAGCACCTGGAATGGTATCGGCAGAAGTCGCTGCGAAGATTGTGTTATATATGTGGATTTGGGTTTCCACACAAAGGTCGGTGTCCGGCTATTGGTCGAAGGTGTATGAGATGTGGTCTGGGAGATCAATCTGGGTCATGTGCAGAGAGAGAGCCTCTTTATTACCAACCTACAGATCCAATGCACAGTTAACATTGAATGGAGGGCAGTGCAAAACCACAGAACATTTTGAGAACGGGTAGGTGAGCCGTAGGGATTTGAAGAGACTAATGAGGGAGCAAAGTGATGTGGCCGTAACTGATCAAGCACTAATGTTTGGAAGAAGAAGTTGGCTGCCTCAGGAAAAGCAGCAGGACAACCCACAACTCCTAAAAAGATAGCGAAGGATCCTGTAGAGGAGGTCCCAAATAAAGCCTGCACTCCAACCGCCCATTTTGAAGAACCAGGAACATTCACACCGAGGTATGTGACATAGCATGAGCAAATAAACCAGCAGAGAGCCGCAGTAGGGCTCTGTCCAGTACCTATCAGAAGAACAGCACCTATTGAAGTACCAATACCAAGGAAACCATGGACAGTAAGATATCCATTGAGGAAACCCTACCAATAGGTGAGACGAAATGAAGATCGTCTGAGTACAGTCCCTGAAGAAACTAAAAAGGTCTTAATGGAAGACGACTGGTGACGTCACGAGAGTCAGGACTGACTCACATATGGAAGAAATAACGACCAAAGAACGATGCAAAGAGACGAAATGCCATGAACAAGGATATCATGAACCTAAAGTAAAAGGACGATGTCAAAGTCTACACCTGTACATATGCTTGGAACCGTAAGAAAGCTAAGAAAATCATGCAGCTTGCTATACTTAATAGAAGGATAGTGCGGCAAGCGCCACTATACATAATCTACCTCAAACAAAGTATGTTATATAAGTGCATCTCCACTTTGAACAAGAAGCAGAATCAACCAATGGTTACCAAAGGCCACACAAAAGAAGGCTTCATATTTAGAAAAATCAAGAAGAGATGGCTGAAACGAAACCCAGCTGAGGCAACTCGTGCCAGAGAAGCCAAGGTCGTATCAGTAGAAGAAACGAACAGTAGCTACATTTAATTGAAACTAAGAACAGACTATCCTGCCTCTGAAAGGTCGAGATAAGACGACGAAGGCGGGTGGTGGGTGAAACAAAAATCATATACACAAATTGATGGAAAAGAGGCAAATTCACAGTGTCCTAATAACGTGACCAGCCGAGCAATAAGAAGCGAGAGTTCACACCTATGCATGGCACCAGGCCAGATGAAGCTATCGAAACTCTTTCCAGACAGAAGATGCAGTCTCGAGGCCAACCACAGTGAAATAATTGACACATGGCTACTAAAGTGATGATTGATTGTAACTTTTTAAAAAATTTTATTGCATCAATTAGTTTTCAAAAAAAACTTTAAATGCACACATGTAAAAGAAAAGAACGAGTCAGTACAAGAAGAAAAAACGACAAAGGAACCAACTCTAAAAGGGGAGGAAAAAATAAATAAAAAGAAAAAAAATAAAGAAAAAAGGGAAAAATAAACAAATCACAATGTTCAGACAAAGCAATATTGAAGAACGAAGGCACTGGACCACTATATGTACAATTAAATTCATGGATCATAGAAAACACTAAGTGTCCAAAGTTAAAAAAGATTTCTCTCGCAAAGTTCAACAGTGCCAAAATCAGAGAAACTTTTCCTCCCCATCTTAAGATAGACCACCTCTCTAGAGGCGGTTTAAGTTTAAAATTCTCAAAACGTTTTGCCAACCATTTATCTCTGAGAGGTGTTCATGAGGCACCACTCATTATCAGATGGTATAGTGTTTCAGTCTCTTGACCACAGCAACGACATAACAAGGTCCGAGCATCCCTGTTTTTGGTCCTTCTTCCCGTAACGTCTCTTGTGTGGTAGAGGTTCAGGCGAAATCTCAGAAATTGGTGCCTTTCTTTAAGAGAAGGGAATCTGTCTAAGTAGGGGAGCACTGTACCTCTACAATAAAGGTCCTCCTGTACCAAGGACAGGGACTTGAATGAATTGAGCTTTTCCTGGGTCGAGATCCAATCCTAGTGGAGGAGTTTTTTCTTCACCTTAGACGGATTAGCCTCTAACAGATTTGCTGATTGGGCAATATTGTCCAAGACGCACTTGTACGTTTTCTGCCAGGTATTTAAAACTTGAACCTGTTTAGTGGATTGATTGTAACAATAATTGGAGGAAGGCCGGGTAACTGAGGGGCACCCCACACCTGGCCGACCATTCTGCGAGCTGCTAAGAAAAGTTGAAAAGTATGCATGTGGTTGCTGCCAACCCAATGACAATGGACAAATAATCTAGGGTCCTATAGTTAGTAGAACCAATAGGACGTCATACTTTTAGTGACGTCTCTGCAGTAGCCATTTTTGAAGGAGGGGCTTAGATGCCCACCTGACAGGGTTTACCCAATCCCCTCACTCTGTTATCATATACAGATATAGTACCTATATTAAAGTTACCTTTTCCTAACCAATAGAATTGCATGCCAACTTTTGAGTGTTACACGTCAATGATGACAAGTTTTTAATATAAATGTTGGGATTTTTATGAAGTTCGTTGGAGTTGAAGCGAGAAGGAAGATTGCGCCATTGCTGATATTCATAACTCCCCGTTTTCTGTACTTGTCATTAAATAGACTCCCTTTGCCAAACCGTTTGAGTTGTCCTTATTGATTTGTTTTGAAGTATAAATCTGCACCCCCATCCATCTCATGGGTGCGGCTATCTTGTCTTAAAGTGCTTCTGAGCAAACCCCAACTCCATGGGCCAGTTGGGGGTCCCGCAGCACTATTTCCCGTGAGGTGACGGGGTGTGCTCCCAGGGGAAGAGTGATCAGATATCAGCTGAAGGACAACATTCCATGACATGTAGGTTATGACCCCATGAAGCCATTGGTGAAAAGGAAAGTGAAATAAGAAAGAAGGACAAAGTTTAGACAGCTTGCAAGAGGAGAGCTGAAGAACATCAAATGCTGGTAGATGAGAGTATATTGGTGTGGCAGAGGCAGTGAAGGAAGTGGGCTCTAGTGATGAGTCAGAGCCCCTAACTGTGACGGCTGTTAAAAGGGCCATGGCTATGGTCACTGTCATGAGGGAGGGTAGTGAAGGATGTGGGGATGCTTTGTTTTCTCATGCAATGTTCCAGGATGATTCGGATGGAAGAGAAACACAGAAGGAAAGGCGAAATGAAGAACCACATGAGGGGCAGGGAAATGAAGAACCTGTTGGTCTCATGTCACTTAAAGACTATTTTTGGTGCGGTACTTGCACCACTTTGCAGCTGCTAACATCGATGGCAAGTTAATACCACTATGGCAGTGCCTGGCAAATGCCTTCCCCACGCCTACACAAAACTGGTGGAATTGTCAATGTTTGTTTCATTGTGTTACGAGACTTGTGGCTTTGGAGTGGCTATTGCCCCGGGTCTTTTGGTTGTAGCCCAGGATAGAAGCTCCCGGGCTATAATCAATAGGCTAGCCAGCCCTGAGTCCCGACAGCCCCAACACTAGCATAGCCCCAGATCTTTTCCAGACCTAGCAACACCCCTGCCAGGAGAGATGTTGTCGTTGGCTCCTTGTAGAGCGTGAACTGCACACCTCAGCGTTTCTTTGCACCTCCTTCAGAAGACATAGTGGGTCCAGGGGCCCCATCCTCAAGGGAGCATCGTCTGCGTTTCATTGCTTCTCTTGCGCAAGAACATCTTTTGGGCAGAGTCCCTGCATGGACTGTCTTTGGGGATTTGGCTACAGGTTTCAAAGACCAATGTCCCCTTGCAGACCGTGTATACAGAAAAAAGCCTGCTCCTGTCCTCTTTGGCAATTTCCTGTGACCCTTTTGTACGCATTATGTGGTGACCCCCAAGGGTCTGGATTGTTAAGACGGCTCTTTAATTTGTATTTCAGCCTCAGTAATCTTCGAAAATGTGTGCCAATGCATTCAAATCATGATTTACAGAGACTGTTTCTAACGTCTCCCAAGAAAATACCATGAGCTTGACTAAAAAGCAAGGAATGGGTGTCAGAGAGCAGTGTCCGCCCAAATGCCTCCAAATCTGAAATCCTACTCTTTGGCAATGCGGAAGCCATGGCATTTTCCATTTGCCTGTTTGTTTGTTTTATTATTTCTAATGTGCAGCAGACCCAGGGGTATCAGGGTGCAACAGTTGCAAGAATATGCAAAGCTTGATTACAAAGTTACAGAATGAAATATAAAGAAGTACAATTGTATAAAGTGATATACAGTATATACATGGATCGGAGGATCTAGTGCAGGATACAGATAGAACACGCAGCACTTGAATTTACATTATTACAGTAGAACGGTCATGGTGTTAGGTTACATCTTAGCTGCAGGGCATAGGGTCACAGGTAGAAATGACAATTGCAGGTTACCGGTCGGTGAATTTGAGCCATGTGATAGTGTTAGATCTGAAGTTCGGGTAAGATTGGTCTTCTTTGAGTGAGGGGGGGCAAGGAGTTCCAGAGTTGGGCCACCTTTACAGGGAAGCTGCATCCTCCTATCTTGGATCATTTGAATTTGGGAACGGACAAGCAGTTCAGGTTGACTAGTCTGGATAGTCTTACAGATGTCCGTCTGGGGAATCTTTCAGAGAGGTAAGTAGCAGCGCCCTGTTTAGAGATTTATGGGTAAGTGACACAGTTTTTAGGAGTATTTTATCATTGGTTGAAAGCCAGTTGTTTTGTCTCCTACTCTCAGCTATGTGATCACTTCCAGCAATGCCTAGGGCTGCTCTTAAGGCATTAGTCTGGAGAATTTGAATTCTCCTGATGATAGTTTTGTTCGAGCCCATGTAGAGAGCATTGCAGTAATCTAGGCAGAATAGAATAAGGGCTCTGGCCAAGATAATGAAACTATTGTTAGAGAGAAAGGGTTTACCCGTTCTAATATGTTTACACGTATAAGCGGTAGTCGACGCTAGTGTGTTGACCTGTTTAGAGAAGGACAATGTGGAGTCGAGATAAAATCCAAGTGTCTTTACCTCCTTGCCCACCTTGATGAGGTTACCATCAATTATGAATGAGGCGTATTCATGGCCTAGTTCTTTTTAGGTTGTTGGGGGTGCCCAGGATGATAAATTCTGTTTTATCCTCATTCAGGCATAGTCCATGAGTGGCCATCCATGCCTGGATGATGAGGTACACTCCATTTACCAAGGCCAAATCCTTATCATAATCCCCTGAAAGTGGGAGGAGAATCTGAGTATCATCTGCATAGTTAGTGTAGGTGATACCAAGATGGTCCAGATTATCGAAAAGGGGCTTGATGAAAATGTTGCACAACGTAGGCGAGACACAAGATCCCTGTGGCACCCCGCAAGTGATGGGTATGGGATCTGCTGCCGCTGATAGCAAGAAGACACTCATGGTTCTGTTGCTTAAGAATGAACTAATCCATGTTATGGCCTCATTGGAGAAATGTGCTGCTGATTCGAGGTGGTTAAATAACACTTCATGATCCACTAAATCAAAAGCAGCTGAGAGGTCAAGGAGGAGAAGTAAGGCAGATTTCCCGCTGTCTCTGAGCTCGTTAACATGGGCCTTTAGGTCAATAAGGGCGGTCTCCGTGCTGTGTTGCGGACGCAAACCTGACTGTCTTCTATGACTAGAAATAGGTTCCCCAGAACAATGCCAGTGGTTATGATTCATTCAAAACCTTCCTTCCATCACTCTTCAGTGTTGCATGGCTCCGACTCTGGAACATAACTCAAACACTCTCGCCATTCTTTGAAATGGGACAGAAAATCAATCAGGCCAGCTCTGTTATACACACGATTTCTTTAACACCATATGTATGGTCTAGCTCACCCAGAAAGATCTAAAAGGACTACTGTGCATGATCACGTAACTCCAGCCCCGAAGATTCTCCAATGGTTCTCCATTAATCAATGGGCTGAGCTCAAACTACTGTGCACCCAGAATACCTCTCTAAAAACATGAACAGTACCTTCCCACCATGAGCCTCAGATATCCGAACAAGGCCATAGTGAACAAAGCAAAGATCAAGAAAAAGAGGAAAGGAGTGAACTGGGTTTGCCCAGCCCTTTAAGATGAGTAGCAATACCCTGGAGAAAGATGGGGAGGCAGATTTTATTCATACATCAATAATAAAGATGAGGTAATTTTTCAAAAGGAAGTCCGTTTTAATATCACGTATCTAAAACAGGGAGTACAACGAACATCAGCATTCGCTCGATCCTCTTACTCAACTTATCTTTAGTAAAAACTGACGTTTTATCCTGCCAAATCGTCATCAGTGACGTGCTAACCTGCGTAACTACCAACCTCGTCCTACGTGGAAAACTACAAAAACCATCGGAGGGTGTGATTGGCTCTAAGTTATTATCTAAGTATAAGTTCCATATCAGTATAGAACCGTGAAGGAGAGTGATAGGGTACTTTACATCAGGTGGCGCAACTAAGCCCTCCCCTTAAAATGGCCACTATGAACGTCACTAAATACACAACGTTCCATTGGCTACACAAACTATAGGACCCTTGATTACATGATCCTCTACAATTGGTTGGCTTCTAACCACCATCAGTACTTTTCCACCTACGTCTAGCAGCTTGTAGACTGAACATCCAAGTGCTGGTGGGCTCGTTTTAACACTAGCTTCCCACCAATTAATGTATCAATCCATCATCACCTCAATGGTCCACTGTCAATTAGTGCTTTGAAGTTTGGCCTTGGGTTTGTACTGTGCTCTGAGAATTTAATCTTGCCCTCGTGCATAGGAGTGACCACCTCCATCGGCCAACTTCCTTCTTCTGCATGACTGGACACCATGAAATCGAGCCTTTTCATGTATTTAATATTATTTTGTAATAGTCCTCTGACATCTTTTGTTTTGCAGAAGCCTTCCAAACAGGAGTCTCTGTTCTTTCACACGATTTGTATCCAATGTCAGCCAATTCCAGTTCTGATAAGACCTTGGCTACTTGGCTCATCCAACTATTCTGCTGAGATTCACTTGTAAATTCAATTAACTTTTTAACTGCGACACCCTAAAATGAGGCCTTTTTTGTTAACGTTCAGCACTGCTTATAATGCGTAGTGGAACTATCAATTTTTTGCTCGTCCATATGCTTCTATATATATTGGCTCTTACCACAGTTTATTTTACTATAAAGCTTGAAGCAAGCTTTTAAAATGACTTTGTCTGCTTGCGTTTCTTTTGCATCTGTACACGTGTAAAATTACTTAATGTCTTCATCTGTTTCTGTGGCATAAGCTTCTTCCCCTTGATCCCAAGATGTCACTTATCCTTGATACTTTCTTGATGCCTTATAGAATATCTGCATTCTCTGCGCTCTGTATCGCTTCTGTGTTATGTCACCATTCATATTCTCTACTTATTCAGGGATTTCATTCAAATGGCCATCATATTGTCTTGTATGCAGGTACGGTTTTCTTAATGGGTACCTTGCCTCCCAAATCTTCTTAGGTATAGGTACTCTCACTGGTACTGCACAGAGTCCACGCTCTGCTCTTTGTCTGTTCAACTGTTCCGTGTATGTCTCATACTCTGGTTTCCACTCTATAGGTATTAGAGGCTGGGCAGTTGGAGTAAGGGTACTTGGCTCCTCCTCTACAGGAGGTACAACGCTGGGTGTTACAGCGCCAATCATGTTCAAATGTTTGCCAGCCAATCAGCTTCCTAGGGATGCAATCTTTACCTATAGACCAGTGCTATTCAAACTTTTTTATTTCAAGCCACCTTTGCATACAAATATTGTTGCAGAACACCCGTTGAGTAAAAATATTGTTGCAAGACCCCTCCCCCAGAAGCCATATCTGCTAATATTTTCTATCAAAAACAGGCACTGTATCCCTTATTGAAGAGCCTCATGCCACCCCTCCCCCCTGCCATCCATTTGGGCCCCTCCTAGGGGGGACCACCCGCATAGTTTGAAGATCACGGCTATGGAGGCAACCTTTTCTTCATGAAGCCGGCTCACGCCTCATTGCCCGAGATTCTCATTCTTCGTCTTGCACCTAGACCCCCAGCCCTGCTCCCTGCAACCACTACTCCCTCTCTCCTCCTCGTATATGCCTAGCTGCGGGACCAGTGTCCCTCATTGCTCCCTACGCAAACCCAAGTACCATCTAAAAATCAACAGAAAATGACGCAGATCTTAATTTACTGCAAGCCCACAAGTGCATCATCTTTCCAGGTCGTCCTTTACCTGAATAGTACGAGCATTGAGGGGGAGCATATTTAGGTGAATCATCAGAATCAGACACCGACAATTGGGTGATGGAATTATGCTCCTACCTCACCCAGCCCCCTCAATACTACATCTCAAAGGTGAACAAGCTCAAGGAAACCCGGAGAATAGGCTCCTTCCTGGTCCTCTGCCTGGTCCTCACTAAGTTTTCCCCTTATGAGTGAAGATTTCAAGGCCGACAGACTTGGACATTTCAACATACCCACTGACTCAACCCCACATTTCCTCAATAATTTGAAACCTTCATAAAACCACCTGATCTTCAGGCATGGTGTTTATTTTACCAATTCCTCCAGAATATGTTGCATATATGGGTTTTTAGGTTCAGCCTGAAAAATATATTTTTTAAATGATCTATACCTGATTTAAGCCTGTGTCGCAAATTTGGGCATCCCCAATTCTAAAAGAGGAGCACAGGTACGCCAATCAACTTCTTCAAAGTTCCATTTTGAATTACCTCCAGTTTATCATACTTTGAATGCCCCCAAAATTCACTGCGATACAATAAAAACTCCCCACCGTGCTCTTGTACACCTCTAAACACTTATCAAGCATATGCTCGCCAAACTTGTAGTAGAATCTTATTAAGCCTCCCAGCCTAATACTTGCTTTCGCGTTAACCAAGTCCAGATGTTTTGCTCACTTCCTCCTTTCAAGAACTATACCCAAATAGCAGAATGAATTAACCACCTCAATTTGATCTCCATTCAGAGACCAGGATCAGTTAACATATTTCCTACCTTTACCAAATAACACAACTTAGTTTTTTTCGTATTCAATTTTAGTTCATTAGATTTCAAATATTTGGCAGCATGGTCGGGGCTACGCTGAAACCCCACAGGTGTTTGATCTATAAGAGCAGTATTGTCAGCGTATAGCAGGGTTGCAAAAGTCATCTTCCCCACAAACGGCTGGCTCGCGTTTGGCCCTAATAGTGGAGGATTAAAATCAGCAAGAAATGAAATAAATAAAAGCAGCGCCAAAGAACAGCCATGTTTTACACCTCGGTTTGTAAATAACTCCTTCATAGACTGCCCCCTGTAACCCCCTCGCCCCCCCCCCCGACTGCTGCTACAGAATTCATGTGGATCTTTAAAATGAAGTGCAGGAGTTCTGGCAGAACCTTCATAACCTGTATTTTCTGCCACAGGGTCACCCTATCGACCAAATCAAAGGCCTTTTCCAGGTCCAGGAAGGCCACCTATAACCCAGCCCCACACAGCAAGCAGTATTTCCCAATTAATACATTTAAAATTAAGCAGTGGTCAATAGTTGAAAAACCACTCCTGAACCCTGCTTGGGTGGGGTGTAGCACATTGTTAGTGCTCACTCACGTATCCACTCTACTTTTAAGACATTCATTAAACATTTTAATAGAAATGTCTGACAAAGAGATGGGTCGGTAGCAGTGGGGCTCATGCGCGGAGCCCTTCTTGAAAATCAGATTAATTCTAGCGTTTTGCCATGAAAGTGGTATGACGCTGGAACTGGAGATTACATAAAAAGGTTTTACTAAAATATTTGCCCACCAATCTATGCTCCAATTTAAATAGTCTGACCGCATACCATCCGGGCCTGCTGCCTTCCCTGCCGTGAGAGCCTTGACACTTGCCAATATCTCCTCCTTAGTGAAGACAATATCACCACCTCTTCCCGCTGTCCTGGTGGTTGCCTCCACCGCACCCACATCAAAAAGGATGCCAGAAAAGTGGGCGACCCAACTAGCATCAGAAATGGAGCCCAGTTTGTTTTCCTTCAGCGTATCAAAACCCCAGGCTACTAAACTCCAAAAGAGCTTGCAGTCTTTAGATGCGACCTGTAATTTCAATTGGACCCATTGCCTCAAAGTATATTCCCTCCTCTTCTGCTTCAGCAATTTTTCATATTCAGGCTTCAGGGCATATAACTGCCCAGCATTCAAGCCACGGCCTTTCACTGCCTGGTAAATTTCCCCTTTCAGTGTCCTGCATTCCTGATCATACCAGGCCGCACCCCTAACTCCTGGCCAAACAATCTGCCTACGGCAATGTTGAAAGCTCTTACTTTCCGAGGTTCTAGTCACTACTAACTCTTCATACCAACTAATCACGTCGGTGCCACCTTCTGACAAATTGCCTGAGGACAGAACGGTGTCCCACTGCGTGCTGCCGTCTGGTCTGCAGGATGACTACGGTGCTCAAATATTAAAACGTGAGGAAAGTAGCCACTATCCATCCTAGTACTCACCTCAAAGTTAATTATCCCAGGAAATAAATAACAACGAAGCAAACAGTAATCAATTATAGATGTACACTTGCCCCGTTGAAAGGTATTCCTGGGGGGCAGTCCCCAACACATCCCCATTTATTTCCACAGGATGGAATTCTTCCATAAATCAGTCCCCTGCCTTCTCTTAATTTGTTTAACTGTTGCCTGGCAGGGATCCCACAATGTTCTTCTAGAAGACGGGTATGTACACTGTGGCCGACAGGCGATTCCAGTTTGGCATTAAAATTCCCAACAATTATAATATTGGCAAAAGCTCTTGCTCCAGTAGCTCCCCCAAGGCTTTCCTCCAACGGACACCACTAAATAGGCAGTTACTTGGTGGCAAATAAACATTCACCACCAGCAAACCCTTCGTAACCGAGGGGGATTTCAAGACGACAGCCACGGCAAACTAGTTTGCCACCTCCAGTCTTCCTGGGACCCAATGTGGAGAGTTCCTAATTAATGTTAATACTCCCCCAGTCCATCGCCCATTGCCCAGTCTTTTGGCATTAACAGCAACGCTAACAAAGTCTTTGAAAGGGGGGCATCTCGGCCCAAGTCACTTGTAAATAAATGATATTGTGATCAGCATTATAATTAACCCACTACTTATCTAAGACTGTATCACTTAAATGCGCTCCATTCCAGGAGATCAGTTTAAAAGTGCAAGACCCCTCTCCACCGCCTCCACTAGAGACAGCGCGGCCTGCACACTGATTGTCAGCTATAGGCAAGCTCTTTGCCCCTCCGCCCCGGGAAATTACCATTGAATGCCCTGCCTGACTCACTGAATGCTCAACAACATCTAATGCGGTTCCAGAGGGGAGGCTGCATCATAGCCTATACTAGGCTTCCACATAACACCCACCCCCCGCCCCGCACTCAACCCCAGGGACAATGGAGCCGAACCAGGCATCATGACGATGAGAAATGTGTGCCATTGAATCCAAGAAAATCTCGATGCCCATACTTGCCAACCTCTCTCTGCACTGAATAACATAGGCTCTAATGTACGAAATGTCAACTTTCTGACGCTTATTATGTCTCAAAGTTTACATGATATGTCTTGTAGGAATTAAAATCTATTGCTGTTTTTGCATACCCTGGTCTGACACTTATTTGTTGAAAAAGGAATTTGGTTCCAGTGAAATAATAACATGGTTTATGTCCTAGTAATAGTGTTGATCTATGAAGGCAATGTGTTGTGAATAGTACTTTTCCCTGATCTTCACAGTAATTCCAGGAACCCTGGTGTATCGTAGTATCATCGAAACAGCGGGCATCATGGTTCCTTATCATTGGTGATTGTTGATGATGGAGGAAGAGGCAGAGAACTGTGATCGGGCCTTTCGGTCTGTGATACGATTTCTAGGCCACGACATATGAGAGATCATCCCATTCATGGAGGGTCATCCATTTAAGTATATCCTCCTGGACAGGTGACCTCAGTGATTCAAGACTGTACTGCAGGTGGGACCCCGCTCCAACCTCACCACTCATCCCCAGAAGTGGCACAAACGTTCAGATTAGGCTTCTACAACTAGACACACAACTCTTGGTGTTGTCTACAGAACTGACACAATACACAATGTGTCCTCAGAACAGAGGAACATGTTGCAAATGAGGCCTCTGGAACTGAGCACAATACTTAGATGAGGTCTCTGGAAATTGGCACATTATTGAATGTGATATTCCAGACATGACTTCCAGAACTGGGCACAATACTCCAGACATGACCTACAGAACATGACACAATACTTCAGAGGTGACCCCCTTCTCCCTCCAGGAACTACACACAATACAGCAGATAAAGCAGCCAGAATGTGATACAATACTCCAAATGTCACCTTCCAGGAATGGGCTCTGTACTTCCTATATGATTGCCAGAACTGGAAACAAAATTACAGATTAAGCCATTAGGGACAAAATACTCCAGATATTGTCTGCAGAACTAACACAATATGTTACGCATGGCCGAAGTACTGAGCACGATACTCCAGATGTGATTCACTGGACCTGATCACAATACCCAGATGAAGCTTCTGGAAATGAGCACATTACTGAATGCAATGCCTCAGAACTGGGCACAATACTTCAGATGTAACACCTCCAGAACTGGACACAACACTCCAGGTGTTGTCTACAAAACTTGACATGTGGTCTAAATTATGCAAAATTATCCAGATGATGCTACAGAAGCTGAACACAAAACCCAGATGAGGCCTCCGGAAATTGATACAGTATTCAATGTGACGCCCCAGAACCGGACACAATACTCCAGACAAGACCTTCAGAAATGGACACGTTGTTGGGCATAGGCACACTAGGACTGGACAGAATACTCAAGGTGTGGCAGCTAGAACTGGCCACAATGCTCCAGATGCTCCTTCTAGAACTGGGCACAATGCCCAGGTTTGCCCTCTAGAACTGGGTGTAAGAATCCAGATGTGCCCAACACAATTAGACACAATACTCCAGATGCGCATTCTAGAATAGTACACTATGCTTCAGATGTGCTTTCCAAAACCAGACAATACTCCAGACGTGACCTCCAGAACCCACGTTATTGGCTGTGAGAATACTAAAGGTGTGGCAGCTAGAACTGGACACAATGCTCCAGGTGTAACTTCTAGAAATGGGCACAATGCTCCAGTTTTGTACTCTGGATTTATGGGCAATATTCTAGATGTGCCCAACAGAACTAGACACAATACTCCAGATGTGCATTCTAGACTAGTAGACTATGCTACATATGTTCTTTCCAGAACTGGGCACTACTTCATATGTAACAATCCCAGAACTGGACACAACACTCCAGGTGTTGTCAAGAGAAGAAAAATAACACTTGACATGTGGTCTCAGAACTGGGCGAAATTCTCCATATTCTGCCACAGAAGCTGAACACAAAACCCAGATGAGACCTGCAGATATGGATACAGTATTCAATGTGAGGTCCCCAGAACCAGACACAATACTGCAGACGTGACCTCCAGAAATGGACACGGTATTGGCCGTGACACCACTAGGACTGTACACAGAATACCCAAGGTGTAGCAGCTACAACTGGACACAATGCTCCAGATGTTCCTTCTAGAACTGGGCACAATGCTCCAGGTGTACCCTCTGGAACTGTGGGCAATCATCCAGATGTGCCCAACAGAACTAGAGACACAATGCTCCAGATGTGCATTTTAGACTAGTACACAATGTTACAGATGTGCTTTCCAGAACTGTACATCCTATTCCAGGTCTGGCACCCAGACCAAGACAGTACTACAGATTTGCATTCTAGAATAGTACACAGTTGTGCTTTCTAGAAATGGAGACACTACTCCAGATGTGGCCTCCAGAAAACGACACCTTATGAGGTGTAAGGCTAATACACACTGTAACACTGGACAGAATGCTCACGGCATGGCAGCTAACACTGGACTCATTGCTCCAGATGTTCCATTTAGAACTGGAAACAATATTCTTGGTATGCAATGTGTAACTGAGCGCAATAATACAGATGTACCCAACAGAACTAGTCAGAATACTCCAGATGTGCTTTCTAGAATAGTGCACAATTCTACAGATGTGCTTTCCAGAACTGGACAGAATCTTCCAGGTCTGGCACCCAGAACTAGACACGCTACTCCATATTTACCCAACAGAACTAGACACAATACTCCATATGTGCATTCTGGAAGAGTACATAATGCTACACACGTGCTTTCCAGAGCTGGGCAGAATATTACAGGTCTAGCACCCAGAACTAGACAGTACTACAGAGGGGCCCAACAGTACTAGACATAATACCCCAGATGTAAATTCTGGAATATTACACAATGCTACAGATTTGTTTTCCAGAAATGGATGGAATATTCCAGGTCTGGCCCCCAGAACTAGACACACTACTCCAGACGTGCCCAGCAGAACTAGACACAACACTCAAGATACACATTCTAGAATAGTAAACAATTCTACAGATGGGCTTTCCAGAACTGGACCAAGTATTCCAGGTCTGGCCCCCAGAACTAGACACAATACTCAGCTGTGCCGAACAGAACCAGACAATAATCCAGATCTGCATTCTAGAATAGTACACAATGCTACAGATGTGCTTTCCAGAACTTGGCAAAATATTCCAGTCCTGCCCCAAGAACTAGACACAGTACTACAGACGTGCCCAAAATAACTAGGCACAATACTCCATATGCACATTCTAGAATTGTACACAATGCTACAGATGTGCTTTCCAGAACTGGATAGAATATTCCAGGTCTGACGCCAGAAATAGACACAGTACTCCTGATTTGCCCAACAGAACTAGGCAAAATACTTCAGATGCACATTCTAGAATAGTACTCTATGCTACAGATGTGCTTTCTGGAACTGGACCAAATAGTCCAGGTCTGGCCCCCAGAACTAGACACAATACTCCAGATATGCATTCTAGAATAGTAAACGATGCTACAGATGTGCTTTTCACAACTGGACAGACTATTCCACGTCTGGCACCCAGAACTAGACACACTACTCCAGATGTGCCCAACAGAACTAGGCACAATACTCCAGATGTGCATTCTGGAATGGTACACAAGGCTACAGATGTGCTTTACAGAACTGGACATAATTTACCAGCCCTGGCATCCAGAACTAGACACACTACTACAGATGTGCCCAAAAGAACTAGGCACAATACTCCAGATGCGCATTTTAGAATAAACGTGCTTTCCAGAACTGGACCGTATATTTCAGGTCTGGAACACAGAACGAGACACAGTGCTCAAGATGTGCCCAATGGAACAAGTCACAATACTCTAGAAGCACATTCTAAAATAGTACACAATGCTTCAGATATGCTTTCCAGAATTGGACAGAATGTTCTAGCCCTGCCACTAAGGACTAGACACAGTACTCCAGATGTGCCCAACAAAACTAGACACAATACACCAGATGCACATTCTAGACTAGTACACACACAATGATACAGGTGAGCTTTCCAGAACTGGACACAATATTGCAGATCTGGCACCCAGACAAAGTACTCCAGATATGCCCAGCAGAACTCGGCACAATACTCCAGATGCACATTCTAGAATAGTACACAATGCTACAGAGGTGCTTTCCAGAACTGGACATTATAGTCCAGGTCTGGCACCCAGAACTAGACACAGCACACCAGATGCTCCCAACAGAACTAGACACAAAACCCCAGATGTGCATTCAAAAATAGCACACAATGCACAATGCTACAGATGTGTTTTCCAGAACTGGACAGAATATTCCAGGTCTTCCCCCAGAACTAGACACAGTACCCCAGGTGTGCCAACAGAACTAGACATAAAACTCCAGATGTGACTTCTAGAATACCACACAATGCTGCAGATATGCGTTCCAGAACTGGACAGAATATTCCAGGTATGGCACTGAGAACTAGACACAGCATTCCAGATGTGCCAAACAGCACTACACACAAAATACTCCAGATGCACATTCTAGAATAGTACACAATGCTGCAGTTGTGCTTTCCAGAACTGGACAGAATAGTCCAGGTATGGCACTGAGAACTAGACACAGCATTCCAGATGTGCCAAACAGCACTACACACAAAATACTCCAGATGCACATTCTAGAATAGTACACAATGCTGCAGTTGTGCTTTCCAGACTGGACAGAATATTCAGGCCCGGCACCCAGAGTCTGACAGTACTCCGGATGTGCCCAACAGAACTAGGCACAATACTCCAGATGTACACTCTAGAATAGTACACAATGCTACAGATGTGCTTTCCAGAACTAGGCACAGTACTCCAAATGTCCCTTGCAGAACTGGACACATACCCCAGCTGCGCCCAACAGAACCAGGCACAATACTCCAAAGGCAGTGGTCGAAGTGTACGAAAAGAAGTAGTGGAGCTATATTCCCTATTGGCCTGCACAGCTCCCCACAAACCCCATCACCACGCCCCCTCCCATGCACAATACAAACTCCAAAACACATGTGCATGGTGATTAATGAAACATCCAGTGCAGTGCACTGAAAGTGCAAGTTTCAACTTCTTCCAATAATTTTATTTTACAACAAAACCATTCCGGAACGGTTTCTTTTTAAAATAAAAATATAGGAACGGTAAAACTTAATTAAAAGAAGTAGAGGAGCACCGCTCCCGACCCCCCTCCATCCCCCCCACTTTGACCACTGTCCAAAGGCGCATTCTACAATAGTACACAATGCTACAGATGTGCTTTCTAGAATTGGACAGAATAATTTAGGCCTGGTACCCAGAACTAGACACAGTAATTCAGATGTGCCCAACAGATTTAGGCACAATACTCCAGATGTGCCTTCTAGAATAGCACACAATGCTACAGATGTGCTTTCTAGAACTGAGCAGAATATTCCAAGTTCATCCCCAGAGCTAGCCAAAGTATTCCAGATGTGCCCCACAGAACTACGCACAATACTCCAGATGTGCGTTCTAGATTACCACACAATGCTACAGATGTGCTTTCCAGAACTGGAGAGAATATTCCAGGTATGGCACAGAGAACTAGACACAGTACCCCAGATATGACAAACAGAACTAGACACACAACACTCTAGATGTAGAATAGCACACAATGCTACAGATGTGCTTCCCAGAACTAGACAATACTCCAGATGTGCCCAACAGAGCTAGGCACGGTACTCCAAATGTGCCTTGCAGAACTGGCCACAATGCGCCAGATGTGCCTTGCAGAACTGATCACAATGCGCCAGATGTGCCTTGCAGAACTGATCACAGTGCGCCAGGTGAGACCTTCAAAACCCGCCACTTCTCTATAATTGTCCCCTCCCTTGAGGCAGTAGCGAGAAATGATTAATAAGAAACACATTGCATGAGTGCCCTCCATACCGTGTGCAATAGGTGACTCACTGCACACCCTCATGAATAAAATACCTATTTGAATGTGGCAGGAAGCTTTGGAGGCGTGCTTTTGGGTGCATTGATGCTAAATAGTTGGGTAATGTGTTAAAAACCGAACGCCCCAGAATCATTTTTTTTCTGTGAACCCGGCCATTTTGAGCGCACAGCATTATGCAATCCTGTGCGCATTTAAAAAGCTCCAGAATGCCTAGAGGGCTGCAAATGAGATTATTTGACACCTTTAGATCACTATAAACAGGCCCTATAGGTCTTACTGGCGTCCAGACTAAGAGACATTGCAGGAAGAGCCTGATCTGTTTGTAATGACCGGAAGGAAGGAAGGAACTCATTTATCGACCTCGGAAGGATGAAAGGCTGAGTTGGCCTCGCCTGGATTCGAACCTGCGACCTGCAGATCACACTCAGATCGCAGCAGCGAGCGCTCAACCCGCTGAGCTATCTTACCCGCTTATCTTGCAGTAGTCTTGAATATCACACTAAGCGTCATGCGATTGTTCATTGGAGGGCAGGAGTGGTGTGGATGAGTGACAGCCGAGCCTGCTCTGTTCCTATGGGACGTGCTTATTTAGAAACCTGAAGCAGTTGAGATCAGTAGAGCTGAGGTAGATGTCAGAGAGAGTGATATGCCACTGGTGGGTAAATCTCTCCAGTTCCCCCTGGTCCATTCTGCCAGAGGGAGTATAGAGAGATAGGTGTGGGGAGTCTCTTTGTATGGGGCATAGTCATGCCACCAGTGGGTAAATCTCTCCAGTTCCCCCTGGTCCATTCTGCCAGAGGGAGTATAGAGAGATAGGTGTGGGGACTCTGTTTGTATGGGGCATAGTCATGCCACCAGTGGGTAAATCTCTCCAGTTCCCCCCCTGGTCCATTCTGCCAGAGGAAGTATAGAGAGATAGGTATGAGGACTCTGTATGTATAGGCCATAGTCAGAGAGCTATACTGTGCTGGTGAAATTGACACTCCATATCTTTCAGGCCAGTGGGGCTCGGGACAAGTCAATTACATGTCAGGCAATACATTTCCCAGCCCAGATTGGCCTCTTGGGTGAACTTGATTATTGGGAAATCTCTAGAGTAACATTACCGGCCAGTCCTCCCAATAGGGCTAACGAGCAACAAATATGGTATCAGTGTCTGAAACGCTGGCTGTAGCTTCCTTTTTTAAATCTTTGAACTTTAACGAAGGATATCTTAACACTAATACTGTGCTGGATAGGGCCGTATTATAGTATGAAATAACAATTTCTGTGTTTTTAACAAACATGTTATGTTGTTCATTTGGTGTACGAGTAATTGAATACACAATTACATGTCTTAGCGAGTTTAATTTTTTTCTTTTTTATTAATGAGTAGTTTAATGTGATTTATATTTACTTATGTAATGTTTAACTTTTTTAACTTGGTTAATTTGCTTTAGTTTTTTCTTCTCTGTTTAAATATTTGGATGTCGACATTTTTGTAAAGGTTATTTAACCATAAACAATAAAAAAAAAAATAGGAACGGTGTGAGAGATGAGAGCGGGTTTATCTGTGGACAGAGAGATGGATAGCGAGCGCGGCACCCGCTTGCGTTGCGGGTGGAGCGAGAGGCATAGAAAAAGCCACTGAGTCTTGCATCCACTAGCGTGGTGGCAAGGAGGTGGGCTAAGTGGTTATGGGTTGAGGTTTGGTGGAAGTGAGGTACTGCCCAACTGGAAAATGCCTTCTTAGAGCTTGTAGGGTTTGGGCAGAATCAGTCCCAAATCAGGCTTTCCTACATGTGCTTATACTGCTCCAACCCTGCCGGCCCCGCTGGGAAAGTCCACTTCTTCATGTGCCCTTTGTGGCATTTTCAGGGGATGGGTTCTACCCACCTCACGTGTAACCTCGACTTGTGTCCTGCACAAGTGACCAAAAAGCATTCATACATTTCAGTGTGAGCTGCAAAAAAGGTCCAAAGCTTCCTTTCCACCCAAAGGGCCAGATTCACAGAACGTTTTCCTTCGAGTTTGCACCATTATAAACACTTCTGTGAATCAGGCGGACAGTGTCTTGCAGCTCTCACGGGATTGCAATGTGTGCAAACAACGATGGCAATTGCAAACTGCAATTTCTATTTTGCTCATTGCAACCTGTCACTTTTGCATTCTTGTAGCCCCCTCTTTGAGTAGCAATGGTTTTGCATAAACAACTTCCGTACGTTTGGCCCCTGCTTTTTTCAATGTCTGTTCTTTTCTGCCTTGTATTCTTTAAATAAGGATAGGTTGATTAAAACGAAGCAAAATAAATTAAACATGGGAATAAACATTTAGGGCCTGAGTCATGGAATATTTGCCCAGTTCAAAGTGAATTTGCACTCCTCCGAAGTGACTTTGCACTGTAGACACAAACCCTGATTCATGGAACTGTGCAAAGTGTATTTTTGTGGGCAAAGTCCGGGCAAAGTCATTTTGTACTGCAAAAATTACTATGCGTTCCCTTTGCCCAGACTTTGCCTGGCAAAAATACACTTTTGCGCGGTTCCATGAATCAGGGTTTGTGTCGGCAGCGCAAAGTCACTTTTCAGCAGTGCAAATTCACCTCAAACCGGGCAAATATTCCATGAATCGGGCCCTTAGTGTGTTCGTTTTATTTTTTTATAAAAGGTGTTTTTCAAGTATGGAACATGATTGAGTAAATAAAGCAACGATAAGGCCTCATTTATTTATTTATTTATTTATTTTGGACTTTGTTGAGCGCACCTAACTCTGGGGCATCTAGGCAATAGCTTCAGCTGAGGACTTGGAAAAAGTATGTCATTCAGTGCAGCCCTCCACTCAATGCCAACCGGTCTTTCACATTCCGAATGGTTCAAGCCCGGCCGAGCCACTGGTACTTGAGCCATCGCCTTGCAGGTTATACGTTGAAAAAAAAAAAAAAAAAACGAGGCCGTGGCGAGGGTCTGCAGCCGGCGTCCCCGCCATTTGCAGAGACCCAGGCCAAGGTAAGGAGTCTCCCGACCCCCTCCTCCCCAAACCCTGCAATGTAATATTGCATAGGTGCCAAAAAGCACCATAGCGCACTCGGCGCGTGGTCCCTCTCCCCAGCCCACCCGCTTCCTGGTTCCCCTGTACCCGCCTCCCAACACGCCCACTCCAACCGGATTGGTCCCCATACACCACTTCAAGGACATCCAAGGGCAGCCCTCTGCCCGGCAGCCCTGCGGCGAAGGACCCCAAGGAAAAGGACGGCCCCAAGATGTGTCTGCAGGTGTCCGCAGGGGACGCCAAGGAAGCCAGCAGCCAACAGACACCAACAAAAACCATGAGTGTGGTATGGGTGGGGAATAGAGCAATCACTCTACTCCAGAAAACCCCTGCCACTCTATCTTACCTACCAAGAACATAGACTGCCATAATACTTACATGTCCACTCTTTATAGAATTGTGATTGTTAACACATCCACTCTTTATAGAACTTTAAATGTTAGCATGTCCACTCTTAGATAGAAGCGCCAAATGTAACTGTTAGCATATGCCACACTTAGATGGAATTCTCAAGCTTAGCCTGCGTCGCATCTAGACAGAAATGTGACTGTTAGCATATGCCACACCTAGATGGAATTTCATAAATGTGATTGTTAGCATACGCCACACTTAGATGGAATCTCTCAAGTTTAGTCTGCGCCAAATCTAGACAGAAATGTGACTGTTAGCATATGCCACACCTAGATGGAATTTCATAAATGTGATTGTTAGCATATGCCACACTTAGATGGGATTTCGGAAATGTGACTGTTAGCATATGCCACACTTAGATGGGATTTCGGAAATGTGACTGTTAGCATATGCCACACCTAGATGGAATCTCTCAAGTTTAGTCTGCGCCAAATCTAGACAGAAATGTGAATGTTAACATGTGCCACACCTAGATGGAATTTCATAAATGTGATTGTTAGCATATGCCACACTTAGATGGGATTTCATAAATGTGACTGTTAGCATATGCCACACCTAGATGGAATTCTCAAGCTTAGTTTGCGCCAAATCTAGGCAGTAACATGATTGTTGGCATGTGCCACACTTAGACGGAATTCTCAAACTTAGCCTGCGTTGCATCTAAATAGAAATATGATTGTTAGCAAATACCACACCTAGATAGAATTTCAGAAATGTGACTATTAGCATATGTGACTCTTAGCATTCATCACACTTAGAATTATGAACCTAGCTTGCGCTGCATCTAGATAGAATGTGACTGTTAGCATGTACCGGACCTAGATGGAATCCCACAATTGCAAGGACAGAAATGCCAACTAACCAACCAACTAACAATTCCATCCCTCTGCATACACCTCTCAAACTATAACCAAACACAACCACAAGCCTTAAACGCAGCAATCCGCACAAACTTCACAACAATGCAACAACAAAACAAACCACACATAGACTTGCACAACAGCACACGACGACTACGGACCATAAAACACCCCAAGCCCAGCCGACGGACCCACCGGGCTGAGGCTGCCAACAGGACATCACTGCTCTCTTGCACTTTTCCAGCTTATTCCTACTAACCCACCCCCCCTACTCCCCTTTTCAAAGCCGCCAGAGCGCCAGGGGACCACTTCGGCGGTGATAGTGCGCGGTACAAATGACCTTTAACATTAACATTAACATTAACATTAACATTAACCTCTGCAGCAGTGGACCAACCGACTGAACTATCCCAGGGGAGTCTTGTTTGCTCTTGGAATTAGGCCAGGCTGGAGTAGGCCCGACACTCCGCATTCGTCTTTAAGCGCCTTCGCCGTCACACACACATCCATCTCCTGGCACGAGCTGAGAGGGGAGGGTAGGTCTTCGTGGATTGTTCTTGGCGCTCCAAGCAGAACTTATCACAGCTGTACGGTTACAAAGCATTCCTTCGGTCAAAAATAACACTTACAGCAAATGTCACCATTAATACTTCTTTGTCATCAGGACTGGGTCCAACCAGGGGTTCGGGTTTCCCATTGGTGTTCGGTGTAAGTTCGGCAGAAATCTTTCAGCTGTACCTACCCACACTCAAATCACCAGGCAGATGGCGTGCGGCTGGCTCCATCCAAACTTATGAGTCACCTACACTAGAGCTGGACCTCAAGAAGCTTCTTATACTCCACCGCACAAGGGATCGACTGCACGAGGCATCAACCAATACTTGCGAGCCAACCACACGAGGGATCGACTGCAGGAAGCTTCCTACACTCCACCACACGAGGGATCCACTGCACGAGGCATCATACACTACTTGCGAGTCAAGCACAGGAGGGATCGACTGCACGTGGCATCATAGACTACTTGGGAGTCAAGCACACGAGAAATCGACTGCAGGAAGCTTCATGCACTCCACCGCACGAGGTCACGACTGAACGCGGCATCATACACTACTTGCGAGTCAATTACTCGAGGGATCGACGCAGGAAGCGTCATGCACTATTCATGAGTTGGCCACATAAAAATGAACCCCAAGATGCTTCATTCCTGCCCTTTGCAACTCATCCAGAACAGGACTGCGAGACTTGTCCTTGGCCTCAAGCCCAGGGATTGTATCTCTCCAGTACTGAAATCTCTGCACTGGCTCCAGGTGGCTGCAAGGATTAAGTTCAAGACCCTCTGCAATGTCCACAAGGCCTTCTGTGGTCTGGGGCCTCAATACCTTCAACTCTCTCTTCCTAAATATCTTCCTTCTCGAGCTCTTCGCTCATCCGCCTCCAACTCCCTCAGGGTCAGTCTCTTCTTCAAGTAACAGGTTGGTGGTAGATCTCTTTCCTCTGCTGGGGCCTCCCTCTGGAACAGCCTCCCTGAAACTTGAGGAGAACCATCTCCGGTTCCGAAAGCACCTCTAAAACCTTCCTCTTTACTTCTGCTTTCTCTCCTCCTCTCCCCTGCTGATCTCCTGGCTGAATCTGAAACTGCACTGGTTACCTGGCTACCCTCTGAACTCTGGCCCAGGTCCCCTCCACGCAATTGCACACCTGCACTGCCGCCCTGGCAACCCTTGCACAGAGGGGCTGTTTCTGTATCCCTAAAGCCCCGACTAGCACTTGACACGTGATGTCTGCACTTACCCATGCACTTGCCACCTGCTGGCCGCACTTTCAATTATCTCACTGTTATCCTTTGTACTGCACTGTCCCCTCCCCTTTTCCCTCTGCACTTTTCCCCTTCCCCCCTCTCTTGCACTTGTGAAATCTCAATGCCACCTGGCCTAGTAGGATGGCTGTCTCTGTCTAAACTTTGTTCCCCCTTGCTTGCCTCGTCGTGCCTTGAAACACTTGCGCATAGGCACATTATAAATGCCATATCATATCATATACTATTCATGAGTCTACCATATATTGATTGAACTGCAGGAAGCATCATACAATACTCATGAGTCGACCACATAAGAGCTGAACTGCAGGACACTTCATACACTACCCACGAGCCAACCACACAAGGGATCGACTGCAGGAAGCTTCATGCACTACTCATGAGTAAACCACACAAGAGATAGACTGCAGGAAGCTCCAAGCACTACTCATGAGTAAACCACACAAGAGATAGACTGCAGGAAGCTCCAAGCACTACTCATGGGTGAACCACACAAGGGATCGACTGCAGGAAGCTTCCTACACTCCACCGCACGAGGAATCGACTGCACGAGGCATCATATGCTACTTGCAAGTCAACCACACGAGGGATAGACTGCAGGTAGCGCAAAACACTACTCATGAGTAGGCAAAACACTACTCATGAGTCAACGACACAAGGGATCAACTGCAGGAAGCTTCATGCACTACTCACAAGTCAACCACAGAAGGGATCGACTGCAGGAAGCCTCATACACTACTCATGAGTCAACTACATGAGGGATCGAATTCAGGAAGCTCCAAACACTACTCATGAGTTAACCACACAAGAGATTGACTGCAGGAAGCTTCCTACACTCCACTGTACCAGGGATTGACTGCACAAGGCACCATACGCTACTTGCGAGTCAAGCACACGAGGGATCGACTGCAGGAAGCTCCAAACACTACTCATGAGTCAAGCACACGAGGGATCGACTGCAGGAAGCTCCAAACACTACTCATGAGTCAAGCACACGAGGGACCGAATGCAGGAAGCTCCAAACACTACTCATGAGTCAAGCACACGAGGGATCGACTGCAGGAAGCTTCAAACACTGCTCATGAGTCAAGCACACGAGGGATCGACTGCAGGAAGCCTCATACACTACTCACGAGTCAACCACACGAGGGATCGACTTCAGGAAGCTTCATGCACTATTCTTGTGTCAACCCCATAAAAATGAACTCCAAGATGCTTCCTACACTACTCATGAGTCAACCATATAACGGATCAACTGCAGGAAGCTTCATACACTACTCACGAGTCAACCACACAAGAGATCGACTGCAGGAAGCCTCATACACTACTCATGAGTCAACAACACAAGAGATCGACTGCAGGAAGCCTCATACACTACTCACGAGTCAACCACACGAGGGATCGACTTCAGGAAGATCCAGGCACTACTCATGAGTCAACCACGCAAGAGATAGATGTAGAAAGCTTCATAAACTATTCACAAATCAACCACACAAGAGAAAGACTGCACAATGCTTCCTACACTACTCATGAGTTAACAACACAAAAGATGGATGTTGAAAGCTCCCAGTTGCCTGTGGGTCCACACACACTTTACATTTGCAAAATAAATCAAATAAACTACTCACAAGTCAATCACACAAGGCATCGACTGCAGACAGTTCCATACCTAAGTCAACCACATACGAGGTGGACTACACACCACTTCATACACTACTCACTAGTTGGCCACAGAAGAGATGGGTGTAGAAAGCTTCATGCACTAGTCACGAGTCAACCAGACTAGGCTCAACTACAGAAAGCTGCAAATATTACTCATGAGTCAACCAACAAAGGCATGGACAGCAGAATGCTTAACACCGCGCATGAGTCAACTACATGTGATCAACAGCAGAAACGTGCCCCTTGTTAAGCATGCCTGAACCCTTTCCTAAAGAAATGTGCCTCTTTCCTAACATGCATATACCATGGACTATCTCTTGTAGAATTGTGCCCCTTGCAAAGCATGCAAAGCATGTCCTAAAGAAATGTGCCCCTTTTCTAACATGCATATACCATGGACTATCTCTTGTAGAATTGTGCCCCTTGCAAAGCATGCCCTAAAGAAATGTGCCACTTTCCTAACATGCATATACCATGGACTATCTCTTGTAGAATTGTGCCCCTTGCAAAGCATGTAAAGCATGTCCTAAAGAAATATGCCCCTTTTCTAACATGCATATACCATGGACTATCTCTTGTAGAATTGTGCCCCTTGCAAAGCATGCAAAGCATGTCCTAAAGAAATGTGCCCCTTTTCTAACATGCATATACCATGGACTATCTCTTGTAGAATTGTGCCCCCTGCAAAGCATGTCCTAAAGAAATGTGCCCCTTTTCTAACATGCATATACCATGGACTATCTCTTGTAGAATTGTGCCCCTTGCAAAGCATGCAAAGCATGTCCTAAAGAAATGTGCCCCTTTTCTAACATGCATATACCATGGACTATCTCTTGTAGAATTGTGCCCCCTGCAAAGCATGTCCTAAAGAAATGTGCCCCTTTTCTAACATGCATATACCATGGACTATCTCTTGTAGAATTGTGCCCCTTGCAAAGCATGCAAAGCATGTCCTAAAGAAATGTGCCCCTTTTCTAACATGCATATACCATGGACTATCTCTTGTAGAATTGATATGATATGGTATTTATAACATGCCTGTACAAAAGTGTTTCTAGACATGATAAGACAAGGAGGGGGAAACATAGGGAGGACAAAACAATGATCTTACTCGGCCCTGTGTCATTCAGATTGCTTAAGTGCAGGGAAATGGAAAGGGAGACATTACAGGGGTTGGGGGGAGAATTGCAGCTAACTTAAAAGTGCAGCCAGCGTGCCGAGCATTTCCTAAAGCAATGTGCCCCTTGCCTAACATGCATATGGCATGGACTATTTCTGTGCCCCTTGCCTAACATGCATATGGCATGGACTATTTCTGTGCCCCTTGCCTAACATGCATATGGCATGGACTATTTCTGTGCCCCTTGCCTAACAACATATGGCATGGACTATTTCTGTGCCCCTTGCCTAACATGCATATGGCATAGACTATTTCTTATAGAATTGTGCCACATGCAAACCATGCAAAGCATTTCCCAAAGAAATGTACCCTTTGCCTAATGTGCCACATGCAAAGCATGCCAAGCATTTCCCAAAGAAATGTACCCTTTGCCTAACATGCATATGGCATGGAGTATTTCTTATAGAATTGTGCCACATGCAAAGCATTTCCCAAAGAAATGTACCCTTTGCCTAACATGCATATGGCATGGACTATTTCTTTAGAATTGCGCCCCTTGTGAAGGAGGCTTGTACTCGCTGTAAAATGATGGGCCTTGCTTTACATAGCTACACGCCATGCACCGTTTCTTATCGTATTAAGACCCTCTCTTGGCTCACGTGGGTCACTGCACTCCCCCGCCCCATCAAAGGAATTATATATTTATTTTGTAATGCCTGAAGCGTGGCCTGCGGTTCATTTCACATCCATCCTGCCTCCCCCAGCGTCCCGTGAGAGAGAGAGCGGCTATTGGGGGACAGCAATGGATCCTGGTTTCCTTAAGAAAACATTGTTTTGTCGGCCAATGGCTGCAGCGTCTTCGACGGAGCCGGTCCCACGCATCTCGCAGTCATCTGGCTTTCATATTATTCCCCCCCCCCACCATGGATTTCTTGGACAGCCTTTTCCGCTGCATTTCTGCTGCCAGAAGAGTTTATTTATCCCCTCATCTTGGAGTCGCTTCACAGACTATAAATACTTGCTCCAAAGTGGGGTGGGCGGCAGTGGTAGGCGGGCGGAGGGGGGGGGGGCTAATGAGTTTCGCAGGAACAGATCAACTTCGTTCATGGAGAGCTCTTCCAAAGCCCTTCCACCAGCCAGGCTTTCATCTTTGTCAGGCCACCACAGGCTCAGGCCGGAAGGGCTGGAAAGGGGTCAGTCACATACACAAACGCGCTTCGAATCAATTTATATTCGCACAAATGTACTTTTTTTTTTAACAAATCCTTTCTTTTTTTAAGAGAATCGTTTTATTGTTGTAGAAAACAAGTGAATTAAAAATGCTTTCAATGTTGTCACTGGTATTTTGCTTTCTTTTAAAGAATCGATTTTCATTTGTTTAAAATCACATATAAGGACCAGGAAAAGCTCATTTTAAGCATCTCAATGCCAGGAATAAAACTATTAGAATCCTATGAGACCATGTTTCACTGCCCTAGGATGCACTGTTTCTAAGGTATTCGCACTGCAATGGGGCACTGCACCGCGCCAGGGTGAGGTGACAGGTGGGAGAGTGTACAGAAGGTCCCAGTATGCTGCAGCACGCCAACTCTCGCCTCCCCGCCATGTCTGCTCCGGGGTATGTTAGCCAGCCACACGCACCCGTTCTCAGTGCAGTTTACTTCAGAGTGCAAAGCGCATCAAGCGATAAGCGACACGGAACAGCGAAACATAGGATACTTGATGTTAAAAAATTCACAAGACTTATCTTGCCTGTCTAGAGAACCTGTGCCGAGTACGGGTACTTTTTGCTAGTAGCTTTTAAAAATGTAAAGAGATTGGTTTGAGGGGAGAAGCCAGCGGTGCAAGCCCCATCCCACAGGAGCAGTATATTTGATGAAACATCCCAATCAATATCATTGGCTATTGGAATTATCCCTGGCAGCGCATAGGACAGATTTAGGAAATGTGGCTGACAGGGCCCTTATGTGGGAGGCAGCGGAAAGGAGTGGCGCTTCTGGTGTGAGACCTCTAATGATTGTGAAGAAGGATTTACAGGGGTGGTGTGGGAATGACTTATCAGTAATCCTCATTACTCCGAGCCCAACTCTTCCTCGTCCCATTACTTATGTTCTGTGCTGGGACTAGGAAGAGGGACGTGGAGTTAATGTGACTCATTGTGAGGGTGAGGTGTGCGTAGGTGAGGGTTGTTTCCTCTTGGGACTGTAATATGAAGTTTCGGTGTACAAATCCAAGGGAGGGGTTTATGGTGCGGCTTTGGTTCTCGTAAGGTGACAGGCGTTGAGCACTATCCTACATTTTCTGATCTTCACGAGCCGTCCATCTGGAGGAACTCAAGCCTGGAGGACTCTCGCGTCCATTGACATGCTGTTGGCATGCAAACATGCCCAGGCTCAGCTCCTGAATTTTAATCGGGGGGACACAGTGCCTGGGTTTGTCTGGGGGCGGACAAAGCTCTTTGAGTCGAGGCCTATTCAACCCGCTTGGGAAGCAAAACATAGCACTCGCTGCGGCGCAAGCAGAGCAAACTTGTGTGAGGTCCCCGGGAAGCACACAAAGGCCGCAGGTGCCACACGCCGTATCCCCTTTGGCACTGAGCCATTTATCCAAAGGGGAACACAATCCCACCCTTCCCCCCTAAGCCAATCACCCAACTCCACATTTCAGACAGAAAGTTCTAGAAAACCAAGCAGGCAGGATAATGGCCTTCTGCCTCACAGGGTCCACTCAGGGCTGCTCCCCCATTGATATGCTGTGTGAATTTAGGAAAAGTATCAGGGGTGGTCTTTAGACAATAATCCAAGTTACCTTAAACTATGGGATTTATGTTGAGGTTTCGTAACATGTCAAATTGTAGAATAAGTGCTTTGAAGCGCGCGCAGGGAAGGGAACAGGGTTGGGGAAAGGGAACTGGAAATGATGCAGGTGGAAATGGGGACAGTTCATATGTGACCCCAAAGCTTGGGAGCGTATTCCTAGATAGACCCAACACAACACACGTTGAGGAGGCAAAGTTGGGTGGCAAGGGGGCAATTAGAGCTAGCAGCAAGGCAAGAGCAGTTACGTAGTGTGTGGTATTTGTAAACGCACATCATTCGCCATTTGCATGGCCCCTGGGGCACAAGGCGAGATTAAGTGGCAGGCAATGCAGGTATCCCAGTACCCCCCCCTAATAAGTCTCAATTTTCGTAAATCTCTCAAAACGTGGCTATTTCAACAGCACCTGACCAAGGACTAATTCCAATACACAAAGCTCAACTCACAGTACTGCTCTACTGTTAAAAGATGCCGGCCCAAACGCTGGATACCCACACCCTGGACAGCGCTCCGCTGCTCTCGAGCTCGGTACGCGCTTTAAATAAAATAAAGAAATCGGTTTCCTGCCAAGATGTAGTCTAATCATTCATGTCAATTGTGCCCATTGCCTACTTCCCATCTTCCATCTTACTGTATGCCACAGAGTGACTCATGTCACGATTTATGTGACATTAGTTTCTATAGGCCATGCCACTTTCTTCTTAATATGTTACCATTTTATAAGCCCCACAAATGTAAATGGATTTGTTCCGTTTCTATCAGGGTGAGCGACACTGAACAAGCCTCACGCATGACTCTCGTCCTAGATGTTGGCAATGCTCTGGTCAATATGAGGCACGAGGATGCTTAGTATTCCTGAAGATATAGCCTGTCCCCGGACTGCGCTACCAAAAGTGGCTGAGGTGGTAAACTTTCAGGCTGTTCCTGTTTCACCTTTAAGATTGGGATCACTACTGATTTTGAATTAGTACCCGGCGAGGCGTGAGTGGCGGCCTCCCAGCCAATGGGGAGGCTTAGAATGCAGGCACTACCAGATGGTAATACCACCACCTTCAGCCTCCTCAGGGCTGGTGGCCGCCATCTCCCCTAGCCGGTGAATGAGGTAAGTGGTTCCCCCTCCCCTTCCCCATCCCCCTTTACCTAATATTTTCGTCCCTACCCGCCCCACTTACCTTAATCTGTTCCTGATCGGGAGCAGACAAGCCGGGTACACTTCTGTCCCTGGCGCCTCCTCTCCTAATCTGTGGCACACCGACATGTAGTCCCTTCTCCTTTCCATGGCGGCCATTTTCTGTTTACTTTTTCCCCTATATTTTTTAATGGCCGCCATGGATAGGGAGAAGGGACTACATTTAGTCCCTTCTCTCATTCCACGGTGGGCATTTTATTTGTTTACCTTTTTATTTTTTTACTAATTCCAATGTCTGCCATGGAAAGGGAGAACAGACTACATTCTCCCTTCCTTGGTGGCCATCATTTTTACTTTTCTTTCTCCGTTGCTGCTTTTCGCATTAGAGAATACATGTTTTTAGTACCCCGGTCTTACGGGCTGGGGTACTAATAGCAATAAGCTTCAAGCAGGGGGGGCATTACCACTTCAGATAATGCCCCAGGGCCTTCGTTAAGGCCCTCGCTTCACTCAGGCCTGTAACTATGGGCCCCGGGGCATTACCTGAAGTGTTAATGCCCTCCCCACGCTGCTCAGGGCTTATTGCTTAAATGGTATGGGGCTGAGTAGGTGATTTAGCCACTATTAATCCCTCTACTCCTGCAGAGCAGTGGCCATTTTGTCACATTCTTGCTGTGGAACTCTATGAGAAGTACAAAAATCTTTTATTATATACAAAAAAAAGATAATGCTATAGAGAAAGTTTGACAAGATACGTCCTTTCACCATGAAAATAAGACAGCTTTTACTGTAAATAAGGAAGCCTGCCCCTGTAAGCAGTAACTTCTTTAAATGTAAACAGAAGCTGCCAGTGCCCCTGAGGATGAGGTCACCTTTTACTTTGAGGAGTAGGCACCTTTCAACCAGGAAGGAGACTTCTTTCAACTCCCTCCCACCTCGGCCGGACAAGACATGCCACAAACCGCAGCAACACATTCCCCGTTCTCTACAGTACTTCAACTAACTTCCCGCCCCCAATCCACCTCGTGCAGGTGCCTAGGAGCCAAGAGGTCGTGAACATGGCAGATGCCATGCTATGTAGCAGGGGTCTGCAACCTTTGGCTCTCCAGATGTTTCGGACTACAAGTCCAGGATCACTAACTAGCATAGTCAATAGCCTGATGTCATGGGAAATGTAGTCCAAAACACCCGGAGAGCCAAAGGTTGCAGACCACCGCAGTATTTACGAACCAAAGAGCATCACACGAAAGGAAACACATTTGCCAGTGTGAGGAAGCAGACTCCTGCCATGAAATGAAGCTGCTTTCAAACTGTTCAGGGGTCATGTATTTCACTCAGAAAGTGCAGTTTCCCTTCCTCTGTTAAAAGAAGCTATTGTGCATTGCATTGTGAAAAAAATGATGCTTTGAGCTATGAAAAAGTGCTTTCCTAAGGGGAAAGAATTGTAAAAAAATCACTGACTTCCATCATACAAGGAGATGTCTTTCATGGTGAAAGCTGAATTATGGCATACACGTAAACGGTTTCAGCTGTGCCTAGAGGCTGCATTTCACAGCGGGAAGGCGCTTCGTTCGACTGTGAAAAGGGCCGGCATGCGACTGAAAAAGAAGCACGTTTTCCCACCCCACCACCATGGAAATAAATTCCCTCCCATTGGTGAAAGAGTTCCCTTCCCCATTTATGAGAAGGTTCAATCTCCTGTGGCGAGAAGCCGACTTCAGCTGCAGGGTCTTCTTGCTAGGTCTGGAAAAGATCTAGGGCTCCGCTAATGTCGGGGCTGTCCGGACTCGGGGCTGGCTAGCCTTTTGTTTGTACCCACTGAGCGTCTATCCTGGGCTACAACCAAAAGACCCGGGGTTATGGCCTCCCCAGCCCTCCCTCCCCACCACCTAGCAAAGCCTCTATTTGGCTGTTACAATTAGGCGCTGTTTAGCACAACAATCAAAGGTCGCTCTCGCAGCACTCAAAGCACAAAGAGGCCTTGCAAACGAAAGAGCTACCATTACATAGCATAACTCGAGGGCAAAATAGCCCAGCACATTATGCTCCCGCCCTAGGGTTGTGTATTCAGGACTCAAAATCGAATCCCAGCAGGGCTCACCCATCCCTTCATGCTTCTGCCATCAAGAAATTGAGGACCAAACAATGGGAAAATACTAACCCTTATTATTACAGCACTTAGAAGCAGGAGCAATCTGGGGTGAAGCGCTATATAAAAAAGTGATATTACTAGGATAAGAAAATGCCACTGACTGTGAAAAGAAATTGATCTTCACTGTGAAAATATACTGAATTGCCATATGAAAATTAGCAGCGGTCAACCATTCTAAGACCGCTCCACCCACTGTGTAAATGAGCCGCCTTTCCTGGCCTTCCACTGTGATAAAAAGCTGTAGCCCTCCACTGTGAAACAATAGCTGCCCTCCACCTCAAACGCTGGCTGTGTTCCTTGATTTTGTCTGATCGGTATTTTCCTTTTAGAGAGACACCTGTTGGCAAATTCACTCTGGCCACCATTTGGCAGGTATGTGACACGAGGCATTGCTGGTAACCCACAGCAGACAAAATTAGGGATACATCAACCTTGACCGATTAACCAGACCCAGCCAATCAGTGAACCCTCCAATGGTCGCTCTCCTTCAAGCCCTCAGCCTATCAATTCATGAGGCCGGTCTTCCAACATCGTCTACAATAGGAGTCTCCAACCTTTGGCTCTCCAGACTTCAATTCCCATCAGACCTAGCCAGGATCGCCGATGGCTAGGGAACATGGGAAGTGTAGTCCAAAACATATAGAGAGCCACAGGTTGCAGATCCAGGGTCTAAAACGTGAACAAGCACTGTGACACTCCTCAAAGCATCCGAGTACGAATAGACAGGTTTGCGTTCCCTGTTTTTCCGATATAGTGTGATCCCTAGAAAGGCCGAGGTGCGGATAGGAACCCCGTATTTCTTGTCTAGTCCCATAGGGCAAGTTCGCAATATGTCTGCGGGTAAGGAACGTTTCCATGGTAGGCTCAAGAAGTGCTTCTGCGACGATTCGAGAAGAATACAGAGGAACTCAAGAAATCAGATCTAACCCTCATTCATTTTGCAGTGAATGGACAAAGAATGATGAGGTCATCAGAAGAGCAGCAAATGAAAGCTGGACATGCAACGATATCATTGGGGTTCACAGTGCATATGGAGAAACACTCCTCCTATGGGGAAACCGGAGCTTATCCGAGTTAGGGTGAAGGTGTTGACCGCGCTTGGACTCTGTCTCATGCAGAGCAATAACATCTCTCATACATTTCTGGAGAAATTGGGGCAAATTGTCACGCTTGACATTGGGGCAGTTTAGACATCAACCACAATTTCAGTGTAAAATTCTCTTCAGGGATCACGATACTCTTTGAGGTGGTTCCGTCCCTAGACACAAAAGCAGACGTTTTGTTGACATCTGATGGCTTGGCGTGCAACATCACCAGCAACAGTACTTTGTAACCAGCAACAGTACTATGTCCAGGAGTAGAGGCGGTTACTGTTGATCGTACGATGATTGCTTCTAAAATTGATAAAACCTCATTAAATATAGCTGTGAAGCCCCATGTATTGAGAACCTCAGCCACAATATTTCACCCTGGCGATAGCTTTCGGACTGCTCCTCTGCTGGGTTCACTCCATCCTACACTCCCGGAAGGGCCCCGAAGACCCCAGTCGTCAATCTCTGAACACTCCCCCTCTTGTGGATCTCCAGCACAGCCCCTCTGCTACCATTTATTCCTTATTTACAACATAGTCACAGCCAGTTTGGCACTTTTTAAAACTCATACACACACACACACACACACTCTATTGCTCAAATGGGGGTTCCATGTAATAATGTCCCTGCAAAAATGTCTCCTGACAAAAAAGTCGCCATTTTGGGTCGCAAGGAATGTAGAAAATTGAAGCTCCTTCCGCTCAATGTCATTACAGATCTTCTAGCGCTCGTTTTCATCAGGCCGGTCTGATGAAATAAGAATTCATTGCCAGCTGAGGGTACAAATAATTATACCCCCTAAAAAAGAACTCCCTGTTGATGCAACAAGTTCGTCAATACGGCCACATTTTCAATGTTGCTTTGTGCTCTGGAAAGGATTTGGCAGACGCACCAGTGATTTTAGGCGCGGTCGGTCCATCCAACCACAGATGCAAATTACATCCAATTTAACAGGCAACATCTGGGCTGACCTGATCCCCACTGCAAATGCAGAGCTAAAAATACCCACAGGAAGAAAAACATTTCCTTCGAGTGTTATTCTCCCTGCACTTGCCAAAAGTTGGGATCCTACAGAATTGCTTCCTGGTCGGATCTTCCCGTTGAGCAGACACACCCTCAGGGGGTCAGTTTCTTGAAGTGCCTTCCCAGACAAACAGGCTTTTTTGATGACTTCTTCTTGTTTTGGTCCAGCCCACTCGGCAGGATTAATGATGAAAATGTAGAGGCACCCAAGAGATTATGAAAGACTATGACACATGTCATTGCGGTGTCTAACTCTTAGAAAGTTTAGATTAAGTTTTAGCATCAGGGTCATAACTGATGACCTCTGTCTTTGCCCATGGTGGATGTCTGGACCAGTAAAGGGAGCATCCGGCATATCCTGTCTAGTTAAGTCCCTATAGTGAAGGGCTTGCATTGTTGATAAGGTTATGTTATCCTATGTTTGTATAGCGCCTCCTGTCATAAGTAATGGTGTCGAAGCACTTTCCTGGGGAAAGCCTTTCTGCAGTGAGATTTGGAAGATTGGTCAGTCCCTGCAGTGAAGATCTGCATTAGTTGGTCAGTCACTGAGGATGGTGGTCAGATTGAATTATAGTAAGTCACTGGAGGCCCTGATGTGAAGATCTTGTTTTGCTTTCATCCTGGAGATCTGGGGCACTCATTGGATGAAGGATTTGCCCAGCTCTTGAGCCATTGGACCAGGCGCTGATCCAGGGCATAAGGCTTTGGTGTGGAGATCATGTTCAGTTGTTAAGTCACTCTTTGGGGTCGAGTTTTGACTAAGTTGAAGGCCTGGAAAAGTTTTTAAGTCAATGGGGTGGAAGGATGGGTTATATGTTGGGGTTCAGGGCTGAAGATTATTTCAACGAGGCGAAGGAGTGGTCCGGCTGTTCATTCACAGTAGCAAAGTTCTGGATCAGTTGTTAAGTCACTTGGCTGGTCGATGTTGTGAAGTTACCTTGTATAATGACTCGTCCAGTACTTAGGTGACTAGGTTGATAGCATTGTGAATTCACAGGGGGAGGGCCGGGAGGACTAATCCAGGTATTAAGGGCCCAATTCATGGAGTTATTTGCACAACAAATCTGGTACTTGCATGTCAAACTGCGTTCGAAACACTGCTCGTAGATTCATGGAATCGACTGCGCAGGACTTTTCCGGGACTTGCGTGGAGTTTGCACAGGCTCGGCACGGCTCTTTGAGCAGACGAGCGCCTTGCGCAAGACTCCATGCAGTATGTGGGCGTGGCCTGCATAGGGGCCGGAATAGGGGGCGGAACACACAAAATGGGGAAGAACAAGCCAGAAATTGGGCGTTACGAGGCAGTCCATAGCAGGCGTATGGAATTGTGCGGAGGAATTGCAACTCTCGAGATGAGTTTGCATGTCGGATTTAGGGGTGTGTGCACGCGGTCGGGGTTCTGATCATACTTAGCGGTGCGCATATGCAGCGTAGTAGAGTGCAGGGACTGTTTATGGGGGTTTGCATGCCATTTCACCGGGAAAATAAATGCTTTGCATGAAACTGTGCGCATGTCCTGGGGGTGCCGGTTACAGTTACAGGGGACCCTGCCCAGGGTCCCCGAGATAGAGGACCGCTTGCGGGGGACCCCCCACACTGTATGAAGGGTGCATGCATTTGTATCCGGGGGAGCACGCACAGGTATCTGTACTGGCTTTAAGTGTGGGCGTGTCCGTTCCATTCACAACTTGTGTATACGATTACTTTAAGCAGAAAATTCCATGAATACGCAAGGCACTCATTTTTTATTCGGCGCACAGGCTTGCAAAGTGTCAATCTCGGCGCGCAGCAATCACTGGTGAAATGCACACTCCTTCCATGAATCGGGCACAAAGTCATTGGAGTGAAAACTAGATGCACTTGTGGCCCAGCTAGGGTGGCGCTCTAGTCCAGTTGTAAGTCCCAAAATGGTTGTTGGCCTCCAGCGTTCTCCTTTTGCCAGAGAATTGTTCCAAAACAAAATTGATACAAACGTATCCAATTCCCCAGATCTGATGGCATTGGCGACACTCTTACTCGACCGAAGCAAATTCGGTCAGTACTGAAGAAAGCGAAACTACTAAAGAAATCGATTTTAGGATTACACATAAAGCTTTCAATCTGCTATTATCCAAGAGAGATGCTATGTCAATGCTTATTTCTACCATAGCCAAGGACCAGGTGGACACCAAGTCTACTTTAGCAAAAGGAGCTGATCCATCCCAGACGCTTTAAAAAAAATCTTGGGCCACCGCAGCTTTTGCCAAAAAAAACATTGAAAGGCAGGGCTGTAAAAAACATTTTAACCTCATCGGTATCTGCGAGTGACAGGGCTCTCCTAGCCCCCTGCCCTTTTACCCACACGCGCGAAAGCGAAGATTGTACTGAAAATTGAGATTATGAAGAGGTCTTCTTCCCACCTGAATTAGACTTGGCAAACGGAACCCAAAAAAACAATGGGCCACAAAAACGAGTTAAAACTGTTACATTTGGCTCAAAGCAATAAGCCCAGAAAGTTAATCTCAAAACAGCCCAGATAACGAATCTCAAAACAGCCGAGAAACCTAATGGAGAGCCAAAGCTCTCCGAAATTGGTGCGCCTACGGAAAAGAAAAAGTTAATAACAACTACCCTTCCAGACGGCTCTGTCCGTCAAGTTCTACTCAACGGCCCTTCGGACCATTACTTCCCCTCAAAACCATCTGCGACATTGGGGCCTCCTCCACACAACTCTGCATGCTTAAAATCGAATGGAAATTGTTCATGCTACTGTTATTGGACAGACAGCGTAACAGAAACAGAGACGGAAAAATTCCTAGCGAGTAACAAAACAAGCTTCCCGTCCAAAAACTCAGAAACATGAATACTAGTTTGACGACGGGAATGCGGCAAACTCAATAAAGTGACCCTAAAGATCTAGGTAAATTGATTATTATAGAGGAACTGAATCCTGCAACCTACAGTCCTTTTTTAAACCGCTCACGTCTCTTGACTATCCTAAACCGACTACCTTACCTAGGTTTGATATTGATATTTTATTTATATCGCGCTCATACACAAGTGTTTGATAAACTCTACTGACATCTCCTGTGTTGAAAGACCTAGGGTAGGCAGCAGCACAAACTGGGCATTGATTGAATTTTCCTTAGTGTTGATCGGACCTCTTTTAAAATCTAATGTCACCAAATTGGCAAGACTGGGCTTGTCCCTTACTATTTGTCGGAAGACTAAGGAAATATCGGCTACTGTGAAACCATTACAAGCCCACAAAAAGGCTATCCATATAAAACTGCAGAGAAATGCAAGCACTTTATATAAATATGCCCCATATCGAGCACCCGGCAGTTGACAATTGGATACTTGAACATATCACAAAGAGGTCAAAGGACTTTTCAATACCGAAGACACTTTGAAGTGGATCACATGGAATATTCGCGGATATCAATCTTTTCTTGTACATCAGAGTGGCCTAGAAACTATTGTCTTGAGCGATGTTTTTTTACTAATAGTGATACCGCCCAACTCGTGATGAGGCTCTATGTCTAATTTTGCAATTCCATCTCAAAGAGGCCGAACTAGTGGTGGTTTGGTGATTGCCACAAATCGAACACATGAATTGACCCTCTTCCCAGAAAAAATGAAATCCTCATTTTTATTAGCAGCTATTTACAGACCCAAAAGGAAACAAATCTAAATCCCTACTGATCATAAATGTTTATGACACGCCAGGCGGCTCCCATACTATATCGATAAACGTTGAAATCGATGATGTCATTTTAAAACAGCATGCAATTTCATCTACTGGTTCCATTGTTGTCACAGTTGACTTCAACACAGGAAGCCTGAGCTTCAATTTTTCTCCAAATCACACACCAAAGTCCCAACGGCCACATTTTGCAAAAGTCCACAAACTAATACAGCTACCTTTTGAAAATCCCCTTTCGGGGAAAACGAATTATACTTGGACAAATGGCATTAATGAATCACAACTAGATTACGTCATGGTGGACCCTGCATTAATAACTAAATGTGGTCCGATTTCAATTTACTTTAACAACTTGAGTGACCATGCAGTGCTAAGCTGGGATTTTAGCCTTGATGCTACCCACACAAACATGGTACATTGCACTGAAGTCATGCCAAAAAAACAGGGAAATCGACTGCGCTGGAGGGGAAGCGACACACACAAAGAACTAGCCGATATCTTGTGGACAGAAAATTGGGACTTAGATCATATGATCCGCTCTAGGGTATCTGGTGGTAGGGAAAACAGCAATAAAGTGGTAAATAATAATGCCACCACGGGAGAGCTCCTTTATGACCCTTTGGTGGTGGAACAAAAGCAATTATACTGCAAAACACGGTAATTGATTAGGAGAAACCTCTTTATGAGTGATAATGAGGAACAGATTTCAGCCAAAACACTAGCCACGCGATACAGAAATTGGACAAAGCAGCAGAAATGCTCTGTTAATACCTCTTACTGGACACTGCTTTTCGGGTGGCTTGAACCCCTCCCACTCATAAAATGTGGTCTCATTTCAATGCCTACAGAAGGAGTCTCTCCCCTCCTGCACAAAATCCAGTGCCTGAGGGCATATGGTCTGCGTGTATTGCTGAATTGTATAATACAACTACCCCTACTCACCTCTAAATGGTCCTAAAATATGAAGAACTAAAACTGTCCAAACTGAATATAGAGGAAGACACTTGAATGAGCATTATCGTTAAGCTTAAGAGCTCTCGCGCCCCTGCGCCTGCATTGAAACTTATATATTTTTCTTTTTTATGCATCGTCATACAACTCTTCCTTCTTTTTCTTTCTCCCGACCTGCCAGGTGGGCATGAATTCCGTAAGCTAGCGCCTCGAGCTCGATTGAGGATCTCTGACCTAGAGGGGGTGGGCTCTTGAACTCTGCGGTAAACCGCAGGCTGACCAATGAACTCTGCGGCTGCGGAGAGCGGTGACACGCACTCAACAGCGCGAGCAGGAGAAAAGTGCCGACTGAGCAAGTGCAAAGATGGAGGCAGCGGGCTGCATTCACACAGCATCACACTCTTTCCTTTCACAGCGCCTCCCCCCTCCCCCTTGAGCAATGTGCGCTCTGAGGTCTACGGGGGCGTGGCGCTTTATAAACATTTAAATACATTAATTTAACAAAAAACCGGCCAGAGACGCGGGCAGATGCAGGTATTTCCATTGCTGGTAGGCACAAGCACAGGGAAATGTGTGATACACTGAAGCGTGATAAAGGACCCTCCTGTGCATTTCCTATAGCTCTGGAAAGCAGAGGCACGAGCTGTCTGAAATACATTTCTACCGCATTTATTGGGGGGGGGGAGGGGAATGTATTTTGCGATTGAGTATTTATTTTTATATTTATTTAGGCTGGGTTTTCTATTGCTGCACTGCTCCCAACCAAGAGATGAGGTCACAGGTCAGGAAAAACCATGCCATGATTTTGAAAGCATAGGCAAAAAGTGGTAGTCAGGGTTGTTACCGACAGCAGTGTTCGTGGTTGTGATGAATTCTTTCTAGCCTAGGTCTTGTCGCATACATTGTAAGTGCCCAGTGCGTAGGCACTTTTTTGAGAGGGTGTGCATCCACGATCTGATGAACAGTCAACATTAAAGGTTAACAGACACACTGAACTTGAGCTGTGCCCACTCACCCGGGTTTGTTTTTGATTAATGCAATACCTGCCAGCCATAACCCTTAAGTTTTGCGTAATGATTTGCAAACAGGCAGATTTCTGCCAACTCCATAACTTGTGGTCACAGTCCGTGCCGGGAAAGTGGCTGCCCCCATCAACGACAGCATCTATGATTCACAAAGAGATGGGTGCAGGGATGTGGCAGTGCCAGGGCAAAGTTCCCCTGTTGCAAGGTGGGCGCAGAGGAAGCGCAGTGCTTGCACAGGTTGAAAGCCTCTGATGGATGAGTGACTGGTTTCAATCCTGCCGATGCCAGGGGCGTCAATTGCACAGGTTAGGATCAGCCCAGTCTCCCTAACGTCCCGGTGTCTGTGGAGTACCCAGGGACGTCATTTCACCAAAATGCCAGGGGTAGCGGAAGTGACATCACACGAACCTTTACCCCTGGTGACATCACAGGAAGTGATGTCATTTGATCCCACCCCGAAGTGATATCGCGGGATGCGATGGAACGCGACCTTTCACCCGTTGACAAAACAGGAAGTGCTATCGCATAGCATTGTACACTCCAAAAAATATGGTTACGATATCACTATAATGTGATGTACATTTCATACAAGAATGGATCGCCATATGTATCGTTAAGATCAGTGTGTACAGGCCCATATTACCAAATTACTGTGAATGCAAGCACCATGACCAAATGATGATGTGTTGTTATATAGCACTTACGCTTAAGAACAGACTAAATCAGTGACTCACCCCCTGAAGTGTGCCTGAAATAAACCTTTAATGAGTATCAATTATTGTATAGAATTCCAGAAAGACTTTATTTGGTATTCCTAATCTTTCTTACTTAGGGTCAGTGCTGAAAGTGTTAGACTTGTGTCACTCCTTTTCTTCTTTTTCTTCTTTTTTTAAGGGGCTTTAACAAGAAAGCCAGCCACTCCAGAACGAAAGAGCCACATGGTGCTGTCCACAGCCCAGGAGTTTGCATTACAAAAAAAAAAAAAAGTTTAAAAAAAACAATATTTTTTTTTTTTTTTTTCTAGAGGTCGCAAGGGTGACCACAGAGGTCACAAGGGAGACCTCAGAGGTCGCAGTTGCGACCTCTGGCGAGCCCCAAATGACGTCCCTGGGAGTACCCCATGGATCGACCCTTTCACCCAGGCTGTTTAATCTTTGTAAGAAGCCACTGCGAACCTGATGACTTAGTGGGCCCAGTGCAAGTATGGCAACCAGTGTTATTGGCATTGACTGGTGATGCCCATCGTCACCAGGAAGACTGCCTGGAGATCTACTTATTACTTGGGGCTATGCACCTCCAAAACGTCAATCCAAAGGTATCCATTACTCCCTGGCTGCTCATGGCTTTCGTGCCTGGCGCGCCCATTGTCTTGCCCCATTGGTTTTGGATTGCAGTCATCTCTTTGACCCCACACATTGACCCACCGCTGAAGACACAAAAACGAATAACCCTTTGGTTCAGCCCCTTTCTAGCTTTCATCATTTAGATCAGGGCACGCGAGAGTTGGCTTCCTCAAGCCACACTCGCTCCCTTGCAGGTGGTCTTTCCCGGTGCCTCCAAGCCGGTGCTCAGGGCCAGAAAGGGTGATAATCAGCATTTTCTCTGGGTTCCTGCTAGGGCCCTAATCCACAAATGAACCCAGCACTACAGCGAGGCATACAGGTGAGGAATGATAGCTAAAAGTGGGATTCAGGGAAATTCCCAAATGTGCCTAAAATCTGGGGAACATAGCATAACAAATAGTGCATACAACTCTATAAAATGACATTTTAGAGTTGTCGTGGCTCCTAACGGTTTATGGTCTTTCTATCTAATGCCATTGCATCTAATTTTTTCCATCTAAAAACTTTGCAAGTAACGCATTTTTTTTTAGTTAGGGGGTGGGGGTCGCCCCGACCCCTATTTTTTACCCTTTATAATGCACCTAAACACAAATGAACCCTTTACCCTCAAAAAATGCATTAGATGCAAAGTTTTTAGATGGAAACAATTCGATGGAATGGCATTAGATGGAAAGACCAGAACCCTCCTCACTATCAGCGAAGTACACTAAACAAGAAATGACAGCGTAAAAATGTATACGGATAAGCGTAAATTTCGCATTGCAACCAGGGTAATGTAACATAACATACTCTGCCCAAAAAACACTATACAATGGCATTTGAGAGATCCGAAAATCAACCACTCTCTATAAGCAAAGTATGCTTATAAGCTACCTTATGAGTTATTATGATTTCAAAATTCACACAAAAAGGAAGAGCAACATATATGCAGGCTTCGCTCAGGCCTGTATATATGGGCCACGGGGCATTACCTGACTTGGTAATGCCCCTGCGGCAAAGGGCTTACTGCTATTAGTACCCTGGCCCATAAAACTGGGGTATTAAAAGTAATTTTTCTCTGTTCCGAAACACTCTGGCTTTTTTCGGCACAGAAAATAAAAACATGTTAAAAAATGTCCCCCCGGGAAGGGAAAACGAAGTCTGTTTTCCCTTTCCATGGCAGCCATTGAAATAAACAGAAAAAAAGTAAATAGAAATAATGACCGCCACGGAAATGGGAGAAGGGACTACATGTAGTCCCTTCTCACTTTCCATGGTGCCCATTAAAACAGTAAACAAAAAAATGGCCACCATGGAAAGGAAGAAGGGACTACGTGTAGTCCTTCTTCCTTTCCATGATGGCCTGTCGCGGATTGGGAGCGGACGCGCTGAGGACAGAAGTGTTCCCAGCGCGTCGGCTCCCAAAATTGACCAAAAAGGAGGTAAGTGGGGTTGAGAGGGTGGGGAGAGGATTGTTTGGATTGGAGGGTGCAGGGGAATGGAAAACACTTAGCTCGATCCCCGGGCCAACCAAATTGATTATTACAATATGACTGACCCTCGCCGGGTACTAATATACAATATAAATAGTACATAAAACTACAAGAGATGATCTTTTAGAGTTCCGAAAAGTAGACCCACGCTATCGGAAAAGCATATCGTCGAGGAATGGCACATTAAACGTGTAATTCGGTGAAGTTGGAAATTTGTCTTAAAGGCTGTGTAATGTAACATAGCAAAATAGGACCCATAACTCTATGCAATGACATATTAGAGGTCCAAAAGTTGGCTCTGTCTATCAGCAAAGTATACAGACGAGGAAGGAGACCTTGAAACTCTTCTTCTGTGAGGTTCAAAAGTGCAGGAAAAGCTGAGTAACGGAGCACAGCATCACATCAGCCACCCCTGACACAGTAAGGGAAGACATTTCAGAGGTCAAGATATCCACTTGCTATCAGCAAGCAGATTAGTGAGGAAAGGTACCTTAGGAATGTGAAGTGTGATATCTGCACGATTAAAGGATAGTTCCGGGACTTTTTTTTTATTGTCCCTACGGTTCGGCCATGTGTTTTTAAGCATAACTCGGTAGATTGTAGAAAACTTTCCTATGGACCTTACCCGACTTTTCGTCCATTAACGCACTCGAAATCAGCCGCCATTTTCTGATAATCCTATCATTTCCCCCCATCGCCCTGGCTCACCTGCTTTTGCGGCACTAAATCAAATCCCCCGCCCCTGAGCCTGACATCAGCAGACGCGTACCGCCCATTTCCCAACGCCAAAGCACGTTTCGTGTCAACAATCGCTGCGCCTCAGCTAATGACGTGTCGCCATGGAAATGGCAGGACGCCTCTTTCCTCAATAAGTATAAACACACCGTTTCACAACACACAGCAGCAGCAGATTTTCGATTCCATTACTCTCTGTGTGTTACTTTGAGTATTCTGTGACTCGTTTCTGTGCTCTGGTCAGCTACCTTCGCCGCTTCTCGGCTTGTGAACACCTGTACCATCTCTGTAAATTATTTTACTTTCTTTACCACACAATGGCTACAATAATGCTGTATATGTACGAGCCCGAGTACACCGAGGAAGAACTACTGGAAAGGCAAGCACGCGAAAACGATGGGGATTCGGACGGCAGTTGGGAGGACCAGTCAACGGATGAAGAGCCTGGACCATGTCGCATGGACGGCGTCTCCACCTGGTGCACGTGCAATCGGTGCGAGCTAATGCCAACTGAGGAGGAGAACTGCTGCTGCCGAGAAAACTCGGGATGCCTGGCCTACATTTTGGAAGGCGAGCCAAATCCGCAATGCATCACCGAGCTGCCAGAGTTCAGGGAAGCCTGCCTCTCACGGACCGTGTTGAGGATGATGATGGTGCTTATGCACGAACTTTGCGGCACTGTTCGTCCGCGTAATCCGAGTAACGAGTAAGTATACTCTGGTTGTGATGTCAGTGATGCCACTACTATTTCATGGTCGTCTCATCATTCGAATGCATGTAAATTGGTTCCATGTTGTGCATTTTCTAGATAGAATTTTTTTCAAAGCAGAATGACATTTTTTACCTGAATCGACAGTGATAAGAAAGTTGTCATTTTAATACAGTTTGCATCTTTCATTTTCACAGGTGGTACAGGCTGGTGGCCTATCGTTGCTTCACTTGGTGGCTTCACGGGAGGCTCGGACACCGCGTTCGGAGAGTAATACCTGCCTGTGCGGTACTTGCCATTAGACAACATTTCCCCAGCGACAGTGGACAATACCGCGGATTTTCCCTGGATGTGCTGCAACCGCAACTTTACAATGTGTAATGTTTTATATTATTTATGTTCAATTGAAATTAAGATCTAAAATAAAACCCAACATATATTTTAACAATGGTTGTTTTGATTTTTTAAATGAATCTAGTGTGTCTCCATTGAATAGTCTTCCTGTGCCTTGTCTTGTCACACCACATGTCTCTGGTCAGCATCCTCCCTCACGCTGGCCGCCCACCTTCAATCCACATAACCGTTGAACCCATATGCAGCAGACATACATATGTTATTTTGCGGGTTGGCATCAAGCCTCCCGGCCTTGCCTCCTCCCCCAAAATACTTACCACACCACTTTGTTAAAGCGTTGGCAATAAAAGGAAGGCCGTTGGATTTTATTGATACAAAACATGGTTATAGGTAAATAATCAATATGGTTGATCATAATAAATAATCCTTTTGGGCACCGGTACAGAGATGACCCCCTCTGGCCCGTGCCGCCTTGCCACCACAGGCCAGCCTGCTGCTGACTAACTGCCTAGGCATCCAGGGTCTCCAGGGTGAACTGCACCCATATATTCTCCTGGGAGGGTGAGGTATTTATAAACTCACCCCCTGCCTTCCATGCACTAGATCCTGCAGCCTGCCTCTTACATGCAGTTAGATGGCCTCTCCTTGGTGAGGCCCTGCGGCAAACGAGTCTTGTTTGCACGACCACCGCCCCAATCCACCCCCGCCCTATCAAAGGCAGTTCGCACCGGGTACTTGGTGCTGCCAAGTGGAGCTGTCAGGAGCGATAAAGGCCGAGAGGTGCCAAAGACCATGTACACTTCAAAGTGGTCTATAGAGCATGGGTTGTTGTTCCCATGTCTACCGCCAGACCCCGTGTCTCCTGCCAAGCATCCCCCCTCACGCTGGACGGCCCCCTGCAATCCACATAAGTGTGTCTCCATTCACGAGTCTTCCTGTGCCTGGTCTGCACGACCACCGCCCCAATCCACCCCCCGCCCTATCAAAGGCAGTTCGCACCGGGGTACTTGTGCTGCCAAGTGGAGCTGTCAGGGAGCGATAAAGGCCAAGAGGTGCCAAAGACCATGTACACTTCAAAGTGGTCTATAGAGCATGGGTTGTTGTTCCCATGTATACCTCCAGACCCCGTGTCTCCTGCCAAGCATCCCCCCTCACGCTGGACGGCCCCCTGCAAACCGCATAATGCCACGGCATATACACGTCATTCATTCACAAACACACCCCTGTTTCGAATTCTTTATAACCCACTTCATATTTCTAATGAGAACTTCTTTGCGCTTTGCTAGTCAACCCGTGAAGGTGCTGGTTATCTGCTCTTCGTCTCTGTGAACTTCCGTGACCACTTCGAGGAAACTCGTCAGTTTGCAACCTGTGAACTGCTCCCTGTTCTACGACAAGAAACTACTCTGATCCCTGCATCTAACTGTTTGCTCGTCAAGGTAAGGCCATGTACCATACTCATTTTGCGTCCAATTTCTTTTCGTTCAAGACAGTACATGCAAGGAACTAGTCACATGTTCTGAGTTTAGTCAAATTATTTTTCTATTTTTTTAAAGTTATTCAAATACTTATCCGCATGTGAATAACGTGTATAGTTCCAAGAACCAAAACATACCTTGCATTGAACCTTTTATGTGTCATTTAATTTTTTAACACATTGATATTCATAGAGAATTGTTGATCTTTACTTTTCAGAACTTTCCACAATGCCTGCCTGTTCCATTGGTGGTTGCCCTTCGAAGACCCATAATAAATCTGAAGGTACTATAATGCATGTTTTCCCTAAGACAATAGATCAGATAAGAGAATGGGTCCGATATTGCGGATATCCACCCTCTGAGCTTGAAAGTAGAGTCCTAGAAGTCTTTGCGGACAAGAGGGGTGATCGATACCGCATCTGCAGCAGGCACTTTACCTCTGACATGTACTCCACATCATTGCTAATAAAGAAGAACACACCGCGAGCGAGGCGAAAATTGCTCTCAACCGCTATTCCCACTCTATTCGTCCACATCCCTCCACTGGTGAGTCAAGTTTACGTATTTATCTCTCGGCCTTGCGGTAGTGTGTAGCATTAGCTAACAATAATTTCCCCATTTATGTATCCACTCAATATGAAGGCGGAAGATTCTCCATCCGTGTCGTTATTGCAGTCATCAGCCACTTCAAGCGCCTATCGGGTAATCTTACTTGGCTATTCTGCCACTGACTTGTTTTAGGCATGTAAATCAATAGTTTTAATTTATCGTGTAATTATTTTACCTAATGGTTACACCCTTGTACTCATCCTCTAGTCTTTGTTTTCAGTTATAATTATTGTTATCCAAAATAATTCAAGTACTGTCTTTCAGGGAGATGCTGAGGAGTCCACGTATTGACGACTACGTTGATGTCACTCAGATGCTCGAGGTACGTTTCAGGACAGTTCCATCGATGGAGATCATCAGATCTTGCATTCTTGTAGCGTGATTGTTACACACAATGTTTCTTTCGTTTTTAGCCATTGATATGTCCTTCTGTCGTCGCCCTCCTATGTGTCTTCTTTTTTCAATATTGTGTTCATTACTAATGAAAGTCCTATGTTTCAGGGAGTCGATGGAGCATTAGTCCAAGAAGAAGGGGGAGCGTGCAGTTACGGGTCGGCGCAACAGCTTGCAGAAGTGTGCACCGCAGTTACATCGTCCCTTGATGTTCTTATGCATTTCGAGGTATGGATACTGACAGTTCAATCAAGCGAAATCATATGACGTGATTACATCCGCTATACTTCCTTCTTTATTAACGCAAGTACTATGTTTCAGGGAGATGACGGAGCTTCTTCTACAAGAACATCACCCCTAGTAGTTGATGCAGATCTCTGGGTGGTGACACTTCCAACGATCGAGAAGATCGAATCATATTTACATATCCATTATTTATTTTAGACAACTGATCATTTGTGCAGGTCTATTTAGATGAGCCGTTCACGCCTGCACAAAGTTTCTGTTCTTTTTATCAAAATAGAAAACCATACTAATGCAATTACTGTGTTTCAGGGAGTCACTGAAGCATCATCTTCAATAATATCATCAATGGAAGTCTATGAGGAGCCCGAGGTATGGATCTTGACAGTTCCATCTAACTAGATCAACAATGCGTGAATAATTGTCGTTTGAATGTTCTACACAAAGCGTTCATTCGTGTTTTGCTATTGAGATGTACGTGGGTATTGGTCCCCAAGTACATTTTGTGTTTTCGATATTATTATACATACTAATGAAAGTTCTATGTTTCAGGGAGTCGATGGAGCGTCAGTGCGTGATGGATGTGCTTATCATGAAAATATAGTCGTTGCAGCGCAAGAGGAAGTGGAGACATGCACACACGAGTCGTAGCAACAGCGTCCTGATGTTGAAGTTCGAGGCAAGAAAGTTTCAAAGAAAAGAAAGCAAAAGAAGGTTAGTGTCCTGGTCACTATATTATGTTGTTTTTCACTGTTAATAGTTCAATACTGTAAGTTGTGTTTAAACTGAACATCCCTTTTCCAATCTGTCCTCTAGTTGCGAGTGGGTGTACGAACTAGATCTACACAGACAGTGAAGCGAACGAGAGATATTGCTTGTCAAACCTTTTGGCAGGGACTTGAGACTGGAGATGCATCGTGCCAATGGGAAGAATATGAAGTGATTGACAACGGAGCTATACACCCAGCCATTGATAGTGAATGTCCTCCTGGTAGTTCGGATGCAGTCGGAGATCAATTCACAGAATCCACACCCGCAAAAACTAAGACCGCGAGAAAGTTGAAGAAATGTTTTATTCACCATCTCCGGAGAAGGAACAGATGTTGCAATGGAAGAGAATGAAGTGGACGACAATGAAACACCATCAATATCACTGAACATAGCGGAAGACGATATCAGAGATTCTACCTTTCATGTGAGTGACATGTCCTCAACGTTACAGGCCGAACCAGCTGGGATGCAGAGTGACAGTATAAGGAAAGAGGCCAAATTCATTGTATTCGATAGTTGTTTGATTGATATTATTATTCGGATGAAATGTGGGCATTCGGTTGGTGGGGAAGTATGTGGGGAGCCATTCATTAATGTGACTCGTGCAATTCGAGGCACTAACCTTAAAATACATGCCACCTGTACAAAATATCATCCTTTCTCATGGTCTGCACAACCTATGCTGGGACAACTGCCAGCAGGCAATCTACTTTGTGCAGCGGCTGCACTTTTTAGTGGTTCAAGTTTTAAAAAATTAGAGTCTTTCTTTCAGTTTGTGGGAATCCATTTCATTGCGAAAACTCAGTTCTACAAATACCAAACCGATTATCTATTTCCAGCCATTAGCGAAGCTTGGAGAATGGAAAAAATGTCTATTGATAGTACATTCGCGGGCAAACGGTTCAGGCTAGCCGGTGATGGACAGTGCGACAGCCCAGGATTTTCAGCCAAGTACTGCACCTACCACTTTCAGGACATGGAAAGTAAGAAAATTGTGAGTTCGGTGGTCGTGCAGGTGTCACAAAGTACTTCCTCAGTGGCCATGGAGAAAGTTGGCTTTGTAGCATCATTGCAAGAACTACAATCGCGGGGAATGGTGATCGACCTGATAGCCACGGACAGACACGTTTCAATTGCCAAGACAATGAGAGAACAGTACAAAAATATAAATCACCAATTTGACGTTTGGCATCTTGCAAAATCAATCAATAAAAAATTGTCGGCTGCAGGTAAAAAAAAAGAATTGCAAGGTATTTCACAGTGGTCCAAGTCAATCAGCAACCATCTTTGGTGGAGCTCAAAAACATGTGGAGGGTCGTTGGAAATTCTACTGGAAAAATGGCGGTCAGTAATGCCACACTGTACGAACGTTCACCGATGGAACACGAACCAACATTTCCACAATTGTGAACATGGCCATTTGTCCACAGAGGAGGCACGGAAGAAGAAGTGGTTGATTCCTTCATCACCCACTCACAAAGCCATTGAAAAGATTGTATTTGATAAACTATAACAAAAGCTTTGAGGGGACTCACGGAATTCTTCCACACAGGAGATTTGGAGGTGTTTCACAATATGTGCCTAAAGTACAGGCCAAACGATTGCATTTTTGCATGGAGGCATGATAAATCGGACTCTTTTAGCGGTCTTGGCACATAACCATAATGTTGGCCGTCAACAAAGTAGGACGACCGGAACTTTAGGGACGCTTCGCTACAATAAGGCCTTCACTAAAAGAAGTAAACAATGGGTGATCAAACCAGTGTTTGAGGATATGCAATATGAGTTTATTGAGAAACTTATTGTTGACGTCCTAGATAGGCACATAAATGGAGTTGTGAACGAACCTGTGCAGGGGACAACTGCATTGCCACCCAACATTGCCTCTGTTCCATGTCCACCTAAAGAAGAACTCATTGAGAAATACACATCACGGTTTAAATGATTGTAATTTGATTGTCTGTTCTCTCGAGTCTCCTCATGTCGCAGGCCCATTGAATATGTGTAGCTATGTATTGTGTAAATAAAAGTGATTGCTCAGTGTACATGCAATGTGTCTCTCCATCCTTGTTCATTTGCGCATTAAATTAAACCAAACAGTAATATAAATCATTTTTCAAAAAATATAGAATGTCTACGTATTTATGGTTCTGTGGGGCTGCAAAGCACGCAGACAAAATGCAAAGATGGAGTGTAAATTTCAAGTCCTGTGAGACGGCCTTACACTGAATGTAGCTAACTAGGAATGTGTGCTCGTTCAAAGTGAAGGTCAGCTGCTTTGATTTTTTCTAGGGTGCCAGAATGGCCCACGACTCAGTATAAGGTTCTATTGTTATTTGACCTTGACAGGCCGGGACCACGTAAGAAACGATAATGAATATAATTTCAGAAACGAAAGCCATTTCATGTTCGTTCATTAGAAGAAATAACGTCTGCATAGAAGGAGTGGTATTTCGGGACTGCCCTACGCACAGACACAATGGAAAATGCAAATATAATGTAAGTAACTCTTTAGATGAGTTTATACCGCAATTTAATTACTATACAGTAGCTTTAAAGACGGGTTAAGTTGGACTTGTTCGTTCTATGTGGCATATTGTTTTGTACCGCGCACTATCTTGGGGAGAACCGTCTCCTTTTACGGAAGCACCTCAAACCTTCCTCTTTGCTTCTGCTTTCTCTCTCCTCTCCCCTGCTACAACTGGTCCACTGTCTGCGATCTCGGACCTGGGCCCTTCCACTCTCCACCTGCACTCCCTGTCAACCCCTGCACTGGGGACTGTCTCAGTATCCTACAGCCCCCCTTGACGTTTAAAACCCAGTTGCACTGTCCTAGCTATGAAATAATTTACCGACCGAATATATAAAATGAATAATTTTAATAAAGATCTGATGGTGAGACTAATTTCATTTTTTATGTTTTTCAAACAGGTACTTCACCCATTATTGTCTGTGTCACAAGTACCAGACACCGGCGGATGGCTTTTATAACCGCCAGTTGCTTCTCCGCGTGAACAACGTTACCACCCTGACCATTTTATGGGACGATCGCCAAGTACAAGTATGCCCTTACGCGGTACTAACGGCTAGATGCAACATACAGACCGTTGTGGTGGCCTAGTGCCTCGTTGTTGGAACAGCCATGCGATTATCAGTGCGACCGAAGAGCTTATGTTATCGTAAACCAACACCCTGTGTACTGCACACGAACATCGCTTGCCTCAAGACGAACTATTTTGGATCGAGAGCAAAGAAAAATGAAAATCGCTGAATATTCTCTAAACATTTGATGTCCAATAAATGTACTTTGCCAAATGTACAATCTTGCAGTTTGCTTTTAAACCACAGTTTCATATTCCGAATTGTGGCGCTGTATTGTGAGATGATCTAAGACCCTGTGTACAGCAAAGGAACATCGCGTGCCTCAAAACGAACTTTTTGGAACCTGAGCAAATACAAATGCAAATCGCTGAATATTCTCTAAACATTTGATGTCAAATAAATGTACTTTACCAAATTTACAATCTTGCGGTTTGATTTAAAAGTACAGTTTCATATTGCGAATTGTGGCGCGCTGTGTTGTGAGCTGATCTGTGTTGGTTTCCGGGTTCTGTGTGGAGTCGCGTAGAAGACGCCTGGGCGCGTTTGCCTACGCAGCACAGTCACGTCACGGATAGAGGCGGGGAATATGAATGTTTTGATAAAGTCTGTTTCAGGGGCGGGGGATTTGATTTAGTGCCGCAAAAGCAGGTGAGCCAGGGCGATGGGGGGAAATGATAGGATTATCAGAAAATGGCGGCTGATTTCGAGTGCGTTAATGGACGAAAAGTCGGGTAAGGTCCATAGGAAAGTTTTCTACGATCTACCGAGTTATGCTTAAAAACACATGGCCGAACCGTAGGGACAATAAAAAAAAAGTCCCGGAACTATCCTTTAATTGGTACGTGCCAAGCTCCAGGGAATCAATGATTCTCATGCCAGCCTGTGCGTGTACATAATGCCCACGGGTTCTGTCTTCACATTGGATAACCTCTTTCATGCTTCTGCTATATTTCACGATGATGTCGTTGTACTCTGGGCTTCTTTGCACGTCTTTGCACTTTGGGCCTCCTTTAGTAGGGCACCATTCGTGTGCGGCATACTTGTTTGCATGAAGCATTTGGTCTCTGGTAGTGGTGTTGAGTTTGTACTGCAGTTACACTGCTATTCCTCGTTTCCTTTGCAGAATTGTTTACCACCTTTTTTAACCGCAAGTCTATCTGTGATAAGTTAGTGTATGGTATATAAAGGAGAGGGGTTAGGGGTACAACGTGGACTGAGGGGACTCTGCTGCTGTTTTTTGCGCTACAAAATGTGGAAAAATTGGCCTAAAACTAAATCTAGGTTAGCCAAAAACGAAAAGGGGAAGAAATTACATTTGGAGGAGGAAAAAGGATGAAATGGAATCAGGTTAGAGGTAGGGCGGGAGAAAGAGGACACCATGAGAAATTGGGGAGTTGGGGGTGCAGGGGTGGGGACCAAGTTCAGAGCTCCAACATTTTCACATAACTGGGTTGATACTGGAGTTAACCGTGGTTATAGTAGAAAACGGTATTGGGAATGAAACTGCGTCACACGAAACAACGAGTTCTGGGGGGAATGGGAGATGGCTAGGGAGGGGAAAAAGGACTTGAGCGTAGTAGGGGGGAGCAACGGCAAGAGGAGGGGGGCACTTGGTGATTGCCTGGGAGGGCAGAGAAGAGTTTTGGATTTTGCAGGCTTTTTACAGATAACCGCAGTTATTTGCAGCCGTTTACCGATAACCGTGGTTATTTGCAGTACATTGCTAATATAACCGCGGTTATCATACAAAAGTATTTTCACAAAAAGAGAGAGTTAATAAAAAGAGATTAATACGAGAAAAAAAAGGTGCCATTTTACAGCTACAGTGAGGTGGGGGTAATGGGTTACTTCAAGGAACCGAATGGTGCAATTTGGAAAGTGGATATGGCTGAAGGCCATGGCTAGTGGGACCTGAAGAAAACTATTGGGGTAACATGTAAAGGGGCGACAGCTAAAGGCAGGCGCCAATGGCAATGGATGAAGGCCATGACTAGTGAGTAAGAAATAACAGTAGTGTTTTAAAGTATATAGTGGACACGGCCTAAGGCAATACTTACTGGCCAGGGCTGAAGGTCCTGGCTAGTGGGCACGAAAGACATGTATAGTGGCCACAGCTGTTGGCTGTGGCCACCTAGAGGGTCCATGGCCACCTTGTGGGTCCAAATGAAACACATTGGGGGAATGTGTACTGAGAACACAGCCGAAGACAATGGCCAGTGGCCAAGTGGTGTTTTCAAATATACAGTGGGCCCGGTTGAAAGGGCAGTGGCCACAAAGTGGGTCCAAGAGTAGCATATTGGGGGAACATATACAGTGGACATGGCTGAAGGCCATGGCCAGAAGTGTTTTAAAATATACACTGGCCAGGGCCAAAGGCTCGGCTAGTGGGTCCGAAAGGCATTTATAGTGGCCACGACTAAAGGCCTCGGCCACCCAGTGGGTCCAAAAGAAACATATTGGGGAACATGCACAGCAGACTAAGCTGAAGGACGTGGCCACAGATGCGCTGTAAAAAACGATGGTATAACAAAACCCTCGAAATTCACAGAACGAAAACTTAGTTACAGTGCAGTTAAATTGTGCAGATGTCATGCACCACAACCCTTGAAATCTGGCGGATGTGTAAAGTCATGACCAGCCTAACTCAGCGCGTTCCCGTTGCAAATCCCATGAGCACATGCATATTATTATAAGAGAAGGGATTCACAATGACACACAAAATGGCATTATGGGGGACATAGCATTATGGGGGACATCAACGGGAGCACACCGAGTGAAGCTGGTCATGACTTCCCACATTCGTTGATTTTCAAGGGTTTTGTTGCATTAAATCTGCCCGATATAACTGCACCTTAACTAAGGTTTCTCAGTGAATATGTATTTGGATGTTTGTGAATTAGGGAATGCACATTCATACTCTCTCACTGTGCCACACACACACATGGAAATCCTTACCCCCTCCTTTTCTAAAATTATCCAGCACCAAGAAGCAAGACAGGCCTATGATCCTAACAGAGTGCCAGATGTTGCAGCCATTTTACCCTCAGATCCACAGCCTGAGGCTGCCCGGATCACAAAGGCTGCGACATCTGTCATTCTGTTAGGGCCATGGGACCGCCTTGGTTGTTTTCTTTTTGGAGAATTTTAGAAGGGGTGGGGCTACAGCTCATTATGAACATTTAAACATGTCCGGTCCCAAATGCACAGACATGCTTAGATCGATAGATAAGACGGGATGGTTTAGGCTTTCAAACATGCACACATTTTAATGTTAAGTTTTGTGACAAGTGAATTTTAAACCAAGCGCAGTGTGCATTTTGTACTTAGTGATTCAAGCATATAGCCCACTTCTTTCTGGTATATTTATAAAGGTCTGTGGTCATTCTTATGTTACCAAAATGCACTTTGATTTTATGCAAAACAGCTACAAACTCTTGTTGGTTCTAGTTTCCCCCTTTGCCTTTCACATGGGGGTACTTGAAAGAGTACAATAGAAGTGTACTAGAATGTCCATCTTGGAATGATAACCTCCTATGAGAAAATATTTGATATGGTTATTCTAGGTCAGGATAATGTGCTTTGCTTAGTAAGACAAGTTTAACGTTCTTATTATGACTACACTATATATCCAAAGTGATCATTAAAAATGAACATAAGCACATGTTTAGAAATTGCCACGTTATAATGTCAGGACAGTTAAGTAATGTTTTTTTTAATAGCTTCATATGAAAAAAAGTATTCTATCCTTCAAGTGATCTTTGTTTTTTCTCTGATTTTGCTGGCGAGGAAACACGAAACTAAAATGATAAACTTTGAACGTCCTCTTTAAATTTATGAGCTAAAGCTGACCTCGGGGACCGAACCTCAGCCTTCTGGCTTGGAGGCCGGATACTTCATCACGGCACTGTATGACCTGATAAAAAAATCACAAACAACTAAAGGTGAAATGTCCCATCTCGGTACTGCAAGTTCCAGGGAAAACATAGGTATTGGTTCTTGGAGTTTGAAACATGGATATCTTTAACCTTTTCGAAAACAAAAATATGCTCTCTTGGTTTTGTGTGTGTGTTGATTTTATGAAAGGCAAACACCATTCGTCCTGTGCAATTTGGGTGGTTATGCAAAGCCAATTTAATTAAATGTGCATTTTTCACCAGATTTCTGGTGACGTCACATCCCAGTGCGTTTGTTGATGAGTCCCCCACTTTAATGTTTAGGACTTGACCTCTGGTTGTCAGCAACAGCTGGGATGGCTCTAGCAAACTGGCATCTGCCTGCGAGACTCGCCCCACAGACAGTTAGAGAGTCGGTGCGAGAAAGAGACAGAGAGATGAAGAGGAGAGTGCAGTGTGTGTATGTGTGCTCGAGGGAGAGGAAGAGCAAGTGTGAGTGAGGGAGATGCAGAGAGAGAGAGAGCTGCATCGGATACAACGGGCTGCAAACAGCTGGTGGCTGTAATTCTGCTCTAGTGGTGAAAACTGAACTGCAAAAGAGCGAAGATGTTGCTGGAACATTGCACCGGGTGACATGTTATGCTTGTGACATGCCCCCCTTTCTTAATGTGCAATCGATGTGAGATCACATTGACAGCACATTCAAAAAAGCATTGACAAATCATAGTTTGGTTTTGGTGTTCGTCTAGACATGGTATAGGAATTTGGTTGGCAGTGTGGGCGGGCACAGAAAATCCACAGGGAGGACAGCGGAAGTTAGTGGGGATGGTATGCCCCTCTCACACTGCCCTCGGGTGGAAAGGGGCATGGCTCCCCCTTCCGGACATCGGGAGCTCAGTGGGGATGATATACCCCTCTCACACTGCCCTCATGTGGAAGGGGGAATGGCTCCCCCTGCCGGACATCGGGAGTTTAGCATGGATGATATGCCCCTCTCACACTGCCCTCAGGTGGTTCACACTGTCCTCATGTGGAAAGGGGAATAGCTCCCCCTGCCGGACATCGGGAGTTTAGCGGGGATGATATGCCCCTCTCACACTGCCCTCAGGTGGTTCACACTGCCCTCAGGTGGAAAGGGGCATGGCTCCCCTGTCGGACATCGGGAGCTCAGTGGGGATAATATGCCCCTCTCACACTGCCCTCAGGTGGAAAGAGGAATGGCTCCCCTGTCGGACATCGGGAGCTCAGTGGGGATGATATGCCCCTCTCACACTGCCCTCAGGTGGCTCACACTGCCCTCAGTTGGAAAGGGGCATGGCTCCCCTGTCGGACATCGGGAGCTCAGTGGGGATGATATGCCCCTCTCACACTGCCCCTCAGGTGGCAAACACTGCCCTCAGGTGGAAAGGGGCATGGCTCCCCCTGCCAGACATCGGGAGCTCAGTGGGGATGATATGCCCCTCTCACACTGCCCTCATGTGGAAAGGGGCATTGCTCCCCCTGCCGGACATCGGGAGCTCAGTGGGGATGATATGCCCCTCTCACACTGCCCTCAGGTGGCTCACACTTCCCTCATGTGGGAAGGGGAATGGCTCCCCTGTCGGACATCGGGAGCTCAGTGGGGATGATATGCCTCTCTCACACTGCCCTCATGTGGAAAGGGGAATGGCTCCCCCTGCCGGACATCGGGAGCTCAGTGGGGATGATATGCCCCTCTCACACTGCCCTCAGGTGGCTCACACTGCCCTCAGGTGGAAAGGGGCATGGCTCCCCCTTCCGGACATCGGGAATTTAGCGGGGATGATATGCCCCTCTCACACTGCCCTCAGGTGGTTCACACTGCCCTCAGATGGAAAGGGGCATGGCTCCCCTGTCGGACATCGGGAGCTCAGTGGGGATGATATGCCCCTCTCACACTGCCCTCAGGTGGCTCACACTGCCCTCAGGTGGAAGGGGGCATGGCTCCCCCTGCCGGACATCGGGAGCTCAGTTGGGATGATATGCCGCTCTCACACTGCCCTCAGGTGGAAAGGGGCATGGCTCCCCCTGCCGGACATCGGGAGCTCAGTGGGGATGATATGCCCCTCTCACACTGCCCTCAGGTGGCTCACACTACCCTCAGGTGGAAAGGGGAATGGCTCCCCTGTCGGACATCGGGAGCTCAGTGGGGATGATATGCCCCTCTCACACTGCCCTCATGTGGAAAGGGGAATGGCTCCCCCTGCCGGACATCGGGAGCTCAGTGGGGATGATATACCCCTCTCACACTGCCCTCAGGTGGCTCACACTGCCCTCAGGTGGAAAGGGGCATGGCTCCCCCTTCTGGACATCGGGAGTTGAGCAGGGATGATATGCCCCTCTCACACTGCCCTCAGGTGGCTCACACTGCCCTCATGTGGAACGGGGAATTGCTCCCCCTGCCGGGCATCGGGAGCTCAGTGGGGATGATATGCCCCTCTCACACTGCCCTCAGGTGGAAAGGGGCATGGCTCCCCTGTCGGACATCGGGAGCTCAGTGGGGATGATATGCTCCTCTCACACTGCCCTCAGGTGGTTCACACTGCCCTCATGTGGAAAGGGGAATGGCTCCACCTGACGGACATCGGGAACTAAGTGGGGATGATATGCCCCTCTCACACTGCCCTCAGGTGGCTGACACTGCCCTCAGTTGGAAAGGAGAATGGCTCCCCCTGCCGGGCATCGGGAGATCAGTGGGGATGATATACCCCTCTCACACTGCCCTCAGGTGGCTCACACTGCCCTCAGGTGGAAAGGGGCGCGAGAGTTCAGTGGGGATGATATGCCCCTTTCACACTGCCCTCAGGTGGAAAGGGGCATGGCTCCCCGTGGTACTCTATTTTTAGTGGTTAAAAATAACAGTGTGTCCAAACTAGTGGTATTCAAAGCACCCCTTGAGCAAAATGTTGTTGCCAAGCCCCCCCAACCCCCAGCTCCCCCGCCCCGATTAAAAATATTGCTGCTGGCCCACCTCAGATGCCATTTCTGCTTATATTTTCTATTAAAAGCAGTCACCATACTCCCTTCTGGAAGAGCCTGGCACCCCCCTTCCCCTTGCACTCCCTTCGGGCCCCCCAGGGCAGCCAGCCCCACAGTTTGAAGACCACTGCTATAAACAAGTTCCTGAGAGTCGAAACCTTCCCCTATTTCCCAGCAAATAGCCAACACGAATACAAAATAACTGAAGAGTGTGGGATGTTTTTACCCATGCATCCAAGCCCTACCATAAAACTGTGCAGTACTGGCATTGAAAACATCATGATGGCCAGAACTCCCCAGAGAGTGCACAGGGAAAACATGAAGAATAGGCTGCCACCCATTTTTGCCTATGTTGTGAGCACAGGAGGGCACTGCCTAAAACCACCAGTGGGCTACACACACAGTAGCCTGAAACCATTGGGAATGGCAATGCTGATTGCCAAAAGCAACCCAGAACTGTGGGGAATTCATTTTCTTAATCCCAAAAATGGGTGCAATACCGGTACTCACCACTATCAGAAAGCCGGCGTTTTAAAACCACCAGACTTTTGTGTAAAACTGAACAAATGAAACAAAACCAGACCAAGGAAAGACTTGCTAAGAGGTGGAAGAATGTAAAACCATATTCTGAAATGACTTGAAGGAAGTAATTATTTAATGTATAGGTACAAATTGTCAGTTTGATTTGAATGTAGAAAACTGGGAACAAAAAGTGACATTTAGCTGAAACCTGGCTTAATGAAACTGGATTCTGCCTGACAACTACTCCCGACAGGAGAAACCCGCTCAGCCACTCCCCTTGCCAAAAGGAGTTGTCACCTCTCTGATTAGATCAGGGGTGGAGCAGCTGGGGACTACAGGGAGTTGAACAAAGGCCTGTCCTGGACTCAGGCAAATGTTATATTGGGGGGCCGTAAAGTGGCTTCCTCTTAGGGGAAACTGGGAGGGGCAGTGCCTCTGCTAGCAGCTGAGCTTGGGGGAAGTGGATAAACCAGTTATTCCACCCTGTGATGTGGGAAGCCACACCCCTTTTTTGACCAGAGCATCATTTAAAAAAAATAGATAACTCATAGTGCGGACTTGTCAGAATTATATAAGTAATATCATTATTTTTGTGATTTTTCTGTGAACATTTTAAGAGGCGTTAGGACCCTGTGGTGTATTCTGGGGAGTTGCTAGCGGAAAATAGGGTCTCACTCCAAATGTCTGCATGTTAAAAATCTGACACTTCATCAATTAATGTCCATACTCCTTGTGCACATGTGTGTAATTTTGGGTAAATGTCCGATATTGCAAAACCAGTTAAAAAGCGCAAAATGTTGTCATTTTTGAATGCAAGCCTCCAGGAAGATCAGAGGCGGACAAGCATGGACCATAAGGAATATATAATATGCACATGGAATTTCAACAAATTGTATATCTGGGAAGGATGTATTTGAATCAAATATAGATGTGTGGGCAAACTGACCAGGGGAGGATCATCTGACCCATAAACAGACTTCATCATGATGACAATCCATTTCCTTCCCCCAATCATGGGAGAAGGGAGAATTGGGCCAATGACAAGTAGAGAGGGGCAGGCTTAGCTAGGCCCAGGCACACACCCATTTTCAAAACACATAAAAAGAGACTGCTGGGACAGGTAGAGACATTCAATTCCATTTGCTGCAGAGCATGCTGACCGACGACTTCACATCCAGAGATCCAGACTTCAAATCCATAAATCTCCAAAGACCAGAACTTTACTTTAGAACTTAAAGCAAGGGCCTAAACCCACAAACTGAGAACTCTTCTCAGCAGGCCTCAGCAACCTTAAAATCATTTGCAGACTATTCACAGCCGGGCTGAGCTGTTGATTCTGGCCTGAAACACTGCGCCAGAAAGATCCAAATGCGGTGCTGTACCCAGAGAAAGCAGAGACACCCAGAAACCAGACCAGAGATCCAGAGTGACCCAGACCGCTGTGAGCAGAACCAGAGAGCTGACCCAGATCGCTGTGAAGTGCCGAGACCAGAACCGGAGTCCAGTCCAAAACCTGACCAGATCCGTGGCGAGGCCCATTCCTGCACAAAATATATTGTGAGTACCTAGCAGAACTGTGCAGAACCAATCTCTTAATTAAAATAATCCAAACCAAACTATTTTAACCTAAGTAGAACTGCCTCCTAGAAATCGTGTCATCTGTCATTTTTAAAGCTGCACAACTGTCACCTGTCAATTCTGCAGCTGCAAGCTGTCACCTGTCATTTGAGTTTACTTTAAATCCGAAAAACTACCTTTATTTATTCGTCCGTATCTCTGGAACCGTTTGAAATTTAACTTTCATCTGAAATCTTAGAATCTAAGCTTTCCAACGAACATAAAACCGACTTGCTACTCCTTATACTTTTGCCGTAATCGCGATTCACGCACTCGCGAATTTTGCCGCGACTTGCGATTTGGCCTGATTTGTTTACCTGTAAAAAAAATAGCAGCTTTTTGCTTTCCTGTGCTAAAAATGTGTTTGTCTCTTAATAACTCATAGAGCATTGCTAAAGTGAGCCTGAAATAATACCAACACACATCTCCCACTCTCCCTGAATCTCTAGAGGGAATTAAAATCAGTTGGCACATTTTCCCATCCATTGCCATCACATTTAAAAGCATTTTGGGCCTGTGTTTCAAACTCCTACCTGTTTCCTCTAAGCTTGCTGGGGGGGAACTGAATTTCATATTGTCTTTGATTGCATTCCTGAGAACTGTGTGCTCCGCTTTCCATCTCCTTCCATTTCTTACATTGCATAGGGGAGGGGGATGAATTGCCAGAGAAAAAGTGATTATCTTATCTTTTGCTAAAATCACATCAAGTATTTCTGTACTGCATTTTATTCCTCATTGCTTTTCCCTTGAAATCATAAAAGTATTTTTGCTACTTTATCCATCCTATACTAACTCCTCATTGATTGTAAAGAAGTGTGCTAGTGCCAGATTACCCATTGTTGATCAACATCATATGTCTAAGGGTACTATCAGATATTAATTTATTATAAAGTGTGATATATATATATATATATTGTTTAAATTCTCAAATAAACCTTTTAATTTGCAAAACAAACCTACTTCTTGGCTCAGTGGGGTCAGGGGGATTCTATGAGGGGGGTGTTATATAGGGGTAGTCATCCAGAACTCATGAACTGGAGATAAAGATATATCAATAAGGGTTTCCATTCAGTATCCCAGACTAGGCATTGACTTAGCTGTAGTGTTGAATTGAATCCTCTTACAAGAGAAATGCACCTATCATCAGGCACCATTTACCCCCATATTGCACTGCGTCTGCCGGTAGCAGGGTCCCATAGCCCCTTGGCTACCACACATGGGTCTGCCTGTACCAGGATCCTATAACCCCGTAACCACTATAACCCCGTAACCACTATGCACGGTTCTGCCTGTACCAGGATCCTATAACCCCATAGCCACTATAACCCCGTAACCACTATGCACGGTTCTGAGTGTACCAGGATCCTATAACCCCGTAACCACTATGCACGGTTCTGCTTGTACCAGGATCGTATAACCCCATAGCCACTATAACCCCGTAACCACTATGCACGGTTCTGCCTGTACCAGGATCCTATAACCCCGTATCCACTATGGACGGTTCTGCCTGTACCAGGATCCTATAACCCCGTAACCACTATGCATGGTTCTGCCTGTGACAGGAGCCTATAACCCCGTAGCCACTATGCATGGTTCTGCTTGTGCCAGGAGCCTATAACCCCGTAGCCACTATGCATGGTTCTGCCTGTGCCAGGATCCTATAACCCCGTAGCCACTATGCATGGTTCTGCCTGTGCCTGGATCCTATAAGCCCGTAGCCACTATGCATGGTTCTGCCTGTACCAGGAGCCTATAACCCCGTAACCACTATGCATGGTTCTGCCTGTATCAGGATCCTATAACCCCGTAACCACTATGCATGGTTCTGCCTGTGCCAGGATCCTATAACCCCATAGCCACCGTACACTATTCAGCCTGTACTAGGATCCTGTAACCCCTTAGCCATGAAGCATGGTTCTGCCTGTACCAGGATCCTATAACCCCGTAACCACTATGCATGGTTCTGCATGTACCAGGATCCTATAACCCCGTAACCACTATGCATGGTTCTGCCTGTACCAGCATTCTATAACCCCGTAACCACTATGTATGGTTCTGCCTGTACCAGCTTCCTATAACCCCGTAGCCACTATGCATGGTTCTGCCTGTACCAGCTTCCTATAACCCCGTAGCCACTATGCATGGTTCTGCCTGTACCAGGATCCTATAACCCTGTAACCACTATGCATGGTTCTGCCTGTACTAGGATCCTATAACCCCGTAACCACTATGCATGGTTCTGCCTGTGCCAGGATCCTATTACCCCGTAACCACTATGCATGGTTCTGCCTGTGTCAGGATACTATAACCCCGTAGCCACTATGCATGGTTCTGCCTGTACCAGGATCCTATAACCCCGTAACCACTATGCATGGTTCTGCCTGTACCAGGATCCTATAACCCTGTAACCACTATGCATGGTTGTGCATGTACCAGGATCCTATAACCCTGTAACCACTATGCATGGTTCTGCCTGTACCAGGATCCTATAACCCTGTGACCACTATGCATGGTTCTGCCTGTACCAGCTTCCTATGAACCCGTAGCCACTATGCATAGTTCTGCCTGTACCAGGATCCTATAAACCCGTAGCCACTATGCATTGTTCTGCCTGTACCAGGATCCTATAACCCCGTAGCCACTATGCATGGTTCTGCCTGTACCAGGATCCTATAACCCCTTAACCACTATGCGTATTTCTGCCTGTGTCGGCCTATTGCCTTTTAGCCATTGCACATGACCCTGCCTTTACGAGGATCCTATAACCCTTTAGTCATGATGCACGGTTCTGCCTGTACCAGGTAACCCCGTGGCCACAGTGCACTGTTCTGCCTGTACCAGGTAACCCCTTAGCAATGATGCACGGTTCTGCCTGTACCAGGTAACCCCTTAGCCATGATGCACAGCTCTGCCTGTACCAGGTAACCCCTTAGCCACAGTGCGCTGTTCTGCCTGTACTAGGATCCTGTGACCCCTTAGCCATGATGCACGGCTCTGCCTGTACCAGGTAACCCCTTTCCCACGGTGCACTGTTTGGCCTGTACTAGGATCATGTAAACCCTTAGCCATGATGCAAGATTCTGCCTGTACTAGTATCCTGTGATCCCTTAGCCATAATGCACGGCTCTGTCTGTACCAGGTAACCCCTTCGCCACGGTGCACTGTTTGGCCTGTACTAGTATCCTGTGACCCCTTAGCAATGATGCATGGTTCTGCCTTTACTAGGATCCTGTAATCCCTTAGCCATGATGTATGGTTCTGCCTGTACCAGGTAACCCCTTAGCCATGATGCACGGTTCTGCCTGTACCAGGTAACCCCTTAGCCACAGTGCACTGTTCTGCCTGTACTAGTATCCTGTGACCCCTTAGCAATGATGCACGGTTCTGCCTGTACTAGTATCCTGTGACCCATTAGCAATGATGCACGGTTCTGCCTGTACTATGATGCTGTAATCCCTTAGTCGCCGTGCATGGATCAGACGGAAACCACGGTGCAGTGAAGATATGCCAACTGCACTAACGGTGTCATTAGCACTATACTATGAATCCCCCTCTGTTTGTACTGCGGTCCTATAAACGCATGGCTTCTAGTGTACATATTACAACAGCGCTCTAAACACACACTACACAGAGCCCACATCCTACCAGAGCCGTGTAAACACACATACGCTAGACACGGGTCTTAGTGTACAGCAGCGCTGTAAAGACGCTATGCCGGGGTCGCCGTGTTTAACAGTCCGATAAACACACACCTTCTCTCCCGCCGGAATGTTCCACAAACTGTAAACATAAAACCCGGACTCTGCGGAACTTTGAAGGTATCCGTGACGTGAGCATAGCTGTCACGCACCAATCAGTACTCAGCTTTCCCCGGCAGACGCCCTGTCTTGCTTCCTGGGCCTCCCCAGGGTTTCTGCGGGCTGTCATCTGTCAGGGGTGGCTGTCTACAAACACAGTGTGTCATGTGATCTGAGACAGTATGGGGTCAGAAGGTGGAGGTCAGGGCGACCTCCCCCTGCTTGCCTGCCAGAGATGGGAGTGGGTAACGTGTGCCAGATCCCGTTCACGTATCTGCTGCCCTTATCCACCATGGGCAGTCAGTGAGAGGTTCACTTGAGAATCCAGGCCCCAGATAACGCCACAACGGGGCCCTTGACTCCAGTGGGTCTCTCATCGCTTCCGTGTTATGAGAGACCACGTGACTCACATCCATCATCTCCTAGACGTCTTATGGTCCTGAGCACCTGCTTCACAAAAACGCTGGCTTTAAAGTGATAGCGAGGTGGTGATGTCGTCATACGTCAGCACCCGCCAAGTTGCATTGCTGGCCATTGCAATCATTTAGGGCAGCATTGAGGGTGGCAATAGCAAGACCACACTGTGGTAATGGAGGTCCGGGATCGGGACCTCCAGTGCGGTGTGAGCCTCCCACCCCACATACAGAGACACAGGAGTCCGGGCTCCACGCTCACTCTGCCTGAGCGCGCGTAATCAGCCCCATTTATTCCACGGCCGCACTCGACCGAGTTACATCACTCCGCTGCATGCGCAACTTAAAGGGTCACCACACTCCTCCTTTTTCATAACGAATGAAATAACAGTTAACAAATAATCACCACCCACTCAAACATGTGGCCAACATCTCCAAATACCCACAATATCGTGGACTCGTATCACAGTCTCCACCTGCATGATTCAAGGGTCCAGCACATAGTCACTGAGGTGGGAAGGTCTCCCCTCCAAGTTTGTTGAGGATACATCCTGCCCCCTTCCCAGCTTGGACACTCCTCACCTGCGTCCTCCCGACTCCAGGGATCCTGGGGGCTGGCTGCCCCACCACCTACATCCAGCTCTTCAGCGCAGTCTCGGCCCGGAGATACAACGAGCTGCGTGCTTTCATCTACTTTCTTGAAAAAGCAGGCATTTCTGGTCACCGTAGCTGTTCCATCGGAGGCCATCACCAGCAACCCCTTCACAGCTACCATATCCATAGGACTCGGTTCATATGTTAGTGACAGTTTCCCCTGGGGACGCCAAGTCTTTTACAATGACTTCATCGCTCAGTACCAACTGGTGCTGCCGAAGGCCCCGTCTCAGACATTCGCTCTCATTTCGGTCTCTCCTTTCTTCTTCCACCAGAGCATCGTCAATGACGGAAAGTTCCTGTTCACATGCATCAGCCAGCAGGCCCGCTGGCATCTCTAGAACATGGCCTCAGTGGGGACCACCCCCATCGAACGGTGTGGAGTTCCTTGATACTCCCGAAGGAACTGACATAGGCAGTGCTTTAAGTGGGCCGGGGCCTGCCGGGGCCGGGCCCCGCCAGTCTCCAAAAAGTGGGACTGAGCCGGGCCCTGCCGGGGCCCCCCGGTCCCACCACGCCATGGCAGGACGCATTATCCCGCCACGGCCGCAGCCGCGACGGGAGATGCGCCCGCCAGTGTAACGTTAGGCAAGTGGACAGAAGTGCCAGCCAGCCACAGCGTCGCTGAGGCTGGCTGGCACTTCTGTCAGTCACTGTAACTTCCCTGATGACCCCCCATCTGAGGGGTCATCAGGGAAGTTACAGTTCCTTTGTTTGCCCTCGCCAGGTCACTGACCTTCTGTGAACCTGCGGGCTCCATGATCTAATATGCAGATTAGATCACGGAGCCCGCGGGTTCCCAGAGGGTGAAAGACGTCTTGGGCTCTGTGATCTCTGCTCAGAGCAGCGATCACTGAGCCCGAGGTGCCCGTCTCCTTTGGCAAATCTTTATAAAAGATGCCTTGAAAGTGTACGTTTCAAGCCATCTATTAAACCGTAGAAATATTTCTATGTTTATAACAGACGGCTTGAAACGTACACAGTTCAAGGCATATTTTATAAAGCTTTGTCGACGGACAAAACCACCTTGGGTTTTGTCCGTCCTCAACGCTTTATAAAAGATGGCTTGTACGTTTCAAGCCATCTTTTATGAACATAGAAATATGTTACAAATGTCTATGTTTATAAAAGGTGGCTTGAAAAGTACACAAACCATAGTAAGGTAAGCACACAAGTGTGTGTAACTTTCTATGGTTTGTACACTTTCAAGCCACCTTTTATAAACATAGAAATATGTAACATTGCTATGTTTATAAAAGAAGGCTTGAAAAATACACAAACCATACTAGTACGCATACAAATATATAAATGCTCACATACATTTATATCTTTGTTTGCGCACCCTACTATGATTTGTGCACTTTTAGGCAACGCCCACAGCGGATGCCACGCCCACAAACGAGGGCCCCCCCTCAATTTCTTACCCCACTTAAAGCACTGGACATAGGGCTCTGCGAAGGTACTGGCCTTGCCTGTGGCAATTCAAAACACCTTGTTAAGCGTTTTCATAAACTGCACAGACTCGCCATTCGCCCGGGCCCAGACCAGGGTGACTTTTCTGTGATGAACCCCATACCCTTTCAGGAACTTAGCGAAACTCTCGCCCTGGAAGGGCAGTCCATTGTCCGAGCACAAGGTCTGTGGGAGACCATAGGTCGCGAAGATTTTGTCAAAGGCCACCGCGATGTCCTCAAATGCCAGTGATTCCACAAATTCAACTTCTGGGTACCTAGAACACTGGTCCACCCAGTGGACATCCAAGTGGACATCCCAACCCGTGGGTCCAAAGTCTACATATACTGCCACCCATGGCTGTGTTCCTCGAGGCATTGACTCAATTGGGAGGTCCCTCAGCAACGGGGACACCACTTAGCACGGTAGACAGGCTGCCACAAACTCCTCCACTCTCCTTTCCAAGTCCGGGAACCAGACCTTGAGCCTCAGCCTGGCCTTTCGTCTTCGCCATCCCCTGGTGACCATGGTGCACAAGCTCAATGGCCTGCTGTACCAAATGGGGTGGGTACCATCTTGTCTCCTCGCAGAAGCAACCCAGAGTCTGTGAATGCTAACTCTTTGTGAACCCTCCAGAGTTGCTTTAGTGCTGCCCGAGCATCCTGGGTCCTTTTTCCTAGGCTGTCCAACACAGATTTCCACTCCCATTTTTGCAGTGCGATACGAATAATACTGAAACATTCGTCCCTTCTGGACAACTTTTCGAGTTCCAGTATGGGTATCAACTTCAGAGTTGCTGCCTCCACAACCGGCTGCACGTGCTCCTCGACCAAATGGGCTGGCTTCCACAACCCCTTCCGATGAGGGTGCAGGGTCGAAAAACGCCATGGTGTTTGTTCTCCACTGTGTTCCAAGTCAGCCAGTGCGCCTCGTATCAGGTTCTGAAAAACCACAGCAGCTGATGACACGCAGACGCTGAGTCGCTTGTAGCTATACAGCCCCCAGTGTGTCGTGAAGGTCGTGATATAACGAGACTCTGGATGCAGCAGAACCTGGTGGTACCCTGCCCGCAAGTCCAGCTTTGAGAAGAATCTTGCACCCTGCAGCTCTGCAATGATGTTGTCAATGGTGGGGGTGAGGTGTCTCTCCCACTTGATGGTAAACACAAATTGATCAGAGCGTCCCGACTATATAAAACACTCCAGTGACTATAGAGAAGTTTAAAAAGAAAACGGGACATGACATAACAAAAGATCATCATAGTGTTGGACAATAGCACATGTTTGATGTCTCCACAGGACAGAACGCCAATATAATATTGTAAATCAGCAAAAACAATGCACATGTAGAAAATCAAACAAAACATTTTACATCAAATATTGTACAGAAGAAATGGGTCCCATCTCATCTATTGGAGCCATAAGTTATTTCATTGGCTGATTCAAACAGGTGTATTGACAGTATGAGCATTCAATACTGTACAAGGGAGTTGTCGACACAGGTGGGTTTCGTTCACTTGTAGCAGATGTGAGATGCTTAAGGTTGGGTGGCCTTCATCAGGTCGGAAAACGGTGGATGCAGATTCAATATAGATGGTTCCTGTGTGTATCTGTAGAATAATCAAAGAATGGTGTTGTATGTGAGTCACATGGTCTATATTCAGGTATGTTATACATGATCTTGGAAGCTACTATTGCTATAATTAGTAAAGGACACATTAAGGGTTTACCATGCATATGTTATCGAGCACAGTCTAAGGAGGCCTTCGCTATCACTTGTTTGTAGAGGATCCTTCCAGGCTGGAGAGATGGTTCAAAACGCCTTGAAAATGGTGGTCTGTGCAAATAATATATAGACAGGGAGACATTGGTGAACTGGTCACCTAGTCTAGCATAAATCAAATCGGAGTGCAATAACAACAGGTTGGTGTTGTTCACGAAAAGTATGGCTGCATGTAGTGAGTCTCCATGGTGCAAAGGAGTACAATGGGTGTCCGCAATGGCCAGAGGTGGGTGCTAGCACTGTGGAGTGCTGGATGTAAGTGACATATCGGACACCGTTGGTCTGACAAGGATAATTTTGCCTAGTTGTGGTGGCAAAATACGAGGGTGAATTTGAAATGGAGACAACCCGAGCAAAATGCCTTGTGCCTTCGACCCGTGACTGATGGTCGCCTGGGTGTGATAAGTAAGGTTCAGATATACGGGCACAAGTCTAAAATAATATGTTAGGGTAGTGACACAACCATCTGCATGCTGTCTATGCGTGCAGCATGTTGGGTGTACAAAGTGTACAAAAAGTTGTCCAATCAGGTAAATGATTAGTAGGCATTGGATCTACCGAGTGCGACATGCAGAGTTTACTGCTTGCTGGCCAATTAGGTGGAGAGGGCCAGTGGTAGTAACTGGCTAAGGATCTAGGTCTAGGCTCTCTAACCTCGAAAAAGATGCTTGGTGAGATTTATCGGGCAAACAGACTCCCCGTGGATGTCCGTATATAACTGAAGCAGCGCGTCGGGGTTGGTGTGTATAATGGCGGTTTAGGTTGTCATGGTGACGACGTGCCACTGTGTCAGATAAAGGAAAAACGGTGAGCCATCTTAAGATGGACTACAGGCTGATGAGTGAACGTTTAGCCCTGTGGTCGTGTGAGAGATAACAAGACATTACATGGGGGACATGTGTTGTATATCTCATATATGTCTGCAAAAGTGCACCAGCGATGTCACGAGACAGACACGCATTATCCGTGAAAAACCATGCACTTCAGGTAAAAAATTATATGGCCATGGGACACAAAAAAATTAAATGGCCCAAAAAGCATGGTGGAAAGATGTACCTGGCGAGGATGCTATGATGCAGATGAGGCTCAGTTATAAAAGGAAGAGACAGCTGTGTGCTGTATCGCCTGTTGTTTCCTTGCGTGTGTTGAAACCTAATTGAGGTATTGGTCTGCCTCAGGAGTGGTGTCTTGCGTGTTCAACAACTAATATCTATACATTCAGAGGTACCGAGAGAAGGAAGTGGAATAAATCATTTCTTTAACTTTATGGAGTCACTGAATGAGTACCAAATTAGGTGGGTGCATTTACTCGGTGACAGCCAGAGGAAGAAAATCAGATCTTAGTTATCAGGCTACTATGAAGTGGTTGCACTCCACCAGCGTGTTTGCCCCCACTTGATGGCCTTGTTGGGGAGACGCATGTCTACGCATATCCTGATGGAATAGGTTTGTTTAAGCTTTTGGGCGATCACAATGGGCGACACCCATGGCGTTGGGACTTCCACCTTCTCGATGATATCAAGGTTCACAAGGTTGTCCAGTTCCTTATCCACCAGATCCCTCAGGTGAAATGGGACCTTTCAGTCCTTGAGGGCTACCGGCTGAATGGACTCATCGATGTGAAGCCTCACGGGCTTGCCCACCATCTGTCCGATTCTTGTGAACACCTCCCCAAACCTCTTGAGGACAGCCTGTACATCCTCCACGTAGATGATGTAGGCAAAAATGACAATGCCAACTGCCTCAGCCACAGCACAACTCAGGAGGGTATCAGTCCTTACGTCAGTCACGTAAAACCACGCCTTAATGGATTTGTTGCCATGCTCTATCCTCGATACAAAAGCCCCTAGCAGCGGGATGGGCCTGTCACCACCAAATGTGAATTAGCTAGCCTTCGGACGCTGCAGGGTTGGGGGTTCTCTCAGCGACTCATAGTGCACCCTGGCCATGACATTGACCGAAGCACCTCTGTCCACCAGCACTGGGATTGGCAATCCATCCACCTGAACCATACAATTTGGCTGCCTCCTGGCCCTCTCATTCTGGACACGCATGCTTGAGATAAAGAAGATGTTTTTGTTGTGTGCCTCCTCCTCCAGGTCCTGGACGTTTCCATCCTCCTTCTGATCTACTAGCGCCACATTCTGCGGATGTTGCTGTCGGGAGATCCCAGCCCTAATCGGTCCCTTCTGGATGAGTACGCGGAGTGGAGCTCTTCACATTCTGGTACAATGGTCCATCGTACCACATCACCCACACGCCTTGCCCTTAGAGTGGCAGTCTGTGGAATGCGGCAGATCATATCCGCACCTCAACAAACATGACACAGGCCCTCGGGTGAACCTGTCCCTCTGCTGCGTAGCCGGCCGACAAGCCCCCCTTGCTCCTTGGCCAGGGCCAATTGCACACACTTCTTCTGAACTGGCAGGGCGAATTGTGATACCCGCGTCTCTGCCATGTGATCGCCCTAGCTCCAGAATGCGGGGCAATGTGAGGCCAGGCTCTCAAAGGACTTGACGTCAGAGTTTCCCCCGACACAGCCGTAGATGAGTCGGTTCCGGGTCATGGCCTGCTCATTGTCCCATACACATGCTATCACCAATGGCGGGAGATGTCCATAGAATCCATTGAGTGATTCATCGTCTATTTGCCTGGCACTGCACATCACGAATCTCTTGTAACCCACAGCGGAGTATAGCAGTGTAGCTACCTTACTGTCATCATCAGTTTCTCCCATTGTCAAACTAGAAATTATATCGTGCCTCCTATTGCTATGAATATATGTATATTGGCCTACGCCAAGCTGCTAACAAGCTGCTTATAAACTACATGTGAATAAACTTGCATTGCAAGGTCCTGACCTTAGAAACCATGTAAACTGTCATTTTTGGTCAAGCCGCCATTTTAGGTTTTCTTGCTCTATAGAGTCAACACGTGAGCTAAAATGGTAGCCTATGTTATTCAGAACAGAACTCGATTGTCATGACCTCTGTACAGCTAATGTATAACTTGCCTGCAGGCCACTTGTTAGGGTCATGAGCTGAGACCTTGTCCTTCTGCTGACCTGTGTGCAATGGATTACCTGTATCACTGAAACTGATCTATAATTGAATGAGAACACCTGCTTAACTACATTGTATAAACTAAGTCCCGCATTGTAATGTTAGGCCTAGAGCATACATTATTACCATTTCTTCTTGTTAATGTATAAACCTAAGATGAACTAGATTTGACCTGGCAAAGGACCCTAGAGCAGTAACTTATTTATGGAATGGTTAACCTGCAGAAAGGCTGGACAACAGGCTGGAGAAATGTATAAAAGCCTGACTGTTTCAATGAATATTTCCACTCACTGAGCACACCGAACCACGCCGGAGTTCGCTGTGTTGTACTGAGGGTCGATAGCTATCTGAATTTTGTTCTGTTCTTTTGTAACTGGATTCAGTATAAAATAAAGTACTTTGTATGTTCCTTTGTAACCTGTGTTTGGTGTGTTTCCTTTTTGGTTACCCTGCCTCATATTATTTCCTTGTTTTCACACCATGTCCCTGAAGTAGATGTCCATCCGATCGATCCAAGACTTCCAGCGATGGTCCAGACTCAAAGGTACCCCAGAAACATCAAACTCAGGCTTTGGTGCCAGGGCACCCTGTTTGCGCGGGATTTGGGCGCCCCCTGGTGCAGCTGGCAAGCCTGCTGCAGGCTCTCATCCCCCATGTTGGTGAGTGCACGAGCACCCCGCTGCACGTTGAACTGTGGTGTCCGGAGATGGACACACCAACACCAGAAATGCCAAAAAATGGTGGACAGTCCAGAGTCCAGCACTCCTCAGGGCCTTTTCTTCCTCCTCATCTCCTTCATCACCAACGCCCTTCCACACACCAGAAAGACCTCCTGAAATATTGAGCACAACCAGCGGAACAGGTCCTCACCGGCTGCACCCTGCGATGCACACACAGTCACAGTTATAGATGAAAGAAGGAAAACACTGTAGTGAGATAGAGGGGAACAACAGCACTGTGCAGCACTTCCCCCGTACCACCACCAAGTTAAAGATATAGAAAATGTGCTTCTGACCCCCCCTAGTGGTGATCAGTGCCACACGATAGTGGGGTTTCCAAAAATTGTGCGCGGGAGGCTCATAAGCACTCTTTATAGAGCCGCCACCTGCCGCACCACATGTAGCACAATATCGGCCGAAAACAGTCAAATACGCTGGTCCGCGGCCAGAGAGAGTGTTGAAGTGTAAGTTGACGCCTCCCTCTCACCGCCGGAGGGCCCCACGGGTCTGAACTCAGCTCTGCGACCACCTCGTCGCCAGTGTGGTAATGGAGTCCTGGGATCGGGACCTCCAGTGTGGTGTGAGACCCCCTACCACATACAAGACACAAGAGTCAGTGTATTGCATCCGGGCTCCATGCTCGCTCTGCCTGAGCGCACGTGATCAGACCCATTTATTGCACGGCCGCACTTGACGGAGTTACATCACTCTGCTGCATGCGCAACTTAAAGGGGACACCACACACACCAGCTGTATACAGCGCACACCATTTTCCACGGCTCCTAAGGCTTACTCATCATACACAGACTGGGTACACAGAACTTCCAACGCTCCATGTTATTACACGTTTTACTGCAAGATTATATGATTGTTCTCAGCGGACCAACTTCACGATTAACATAAGATAAGGTAACATAACATAACATGTCTACGTTAGATGATTGGAGGAGGGAAGCAAGAGAGCCCCAAGATCTCCTGATCAGCAACACATAGGTACAAAAGCATTTGTGTGGGCTTGTTGAAGGCATTTTATAATGGTACTACCTGGCCTTAAGATGGTAACAGCTGGAAAAAGGTACGAGTGCCTAGGCTTATGATTGCAGTGCCTGGCAAATGCCTATACAATAGCTCAAAATGTTGGACTTGACAATGTTTGTTTTAATAATAATTTAATTCAATGAAGGGATATGAGGACACACAAACTGCTTATAAATTAAGTGGCCCATGCGCATAGATGGTTGCTGTTGTGTAGGCCTACTGTAAAGATCAGAGAAATGTGTAGAACATAAGGGGTCTGTGATGTAAACTGGTTCTGTGCTAGGAATGTTTATGTTTGAGGGGAGGCAGTTGGCTTGGGACAACTGAGAGGAAGGCTGGGGGGTCTTTGGTGTGCTACACAGAAACTGCAATAAAGCCTCCTGTGATATCAATGTGCCTCAGCGTGCATCTTTATATTGGCGACGAGGAACCCAAAGTTGGTAAGACCCCCCAGCCTCTGTGAGGTACACTGCTTGTGACCGCCTTCCCCACCTCTCTTGCACCATCTGCTGGAAAAGAGCGCCTGCACGATTGGCAATCGTCCTCACCGTGTTCTAGCGACGTGGAGCTCTTCGGTCGGCGGAGGGAAGTGCAGGGTGCCAGGATCACCTTATCCGATGCGCAGCCTCTAGGGAGTAGTGGCCGCACACAGCAGGGGTCCTTCGGGTGACCCCAGTGCGCACCTGCCGAGATCTCCTTATCCGAGGCCAAACTGCTTGGGAGTGGCTGCACGGAATGGAGAGGCCCACCAGGGACCCAGGTGCACGCCAGGCTCATGCTGCTGAGTTCGTAGTCCATGGGCAGCAGGGGCAGCGCTGCAGCATTAATACACATTGCAGAGGTTGAGTAAAGGACCTCTTGAAAAGCATACGAACACGTGACGTTGTTACGTGGTGTCAGCTCGAAGGGATAAAAAATGGAGCGGAGAGGTAAGGATGATCCGAACTGTCCCTAGAGTGTCTATGAAAGCGTTTTGTTTGCAAAAGCAACATATCGCCCAGGACCCGTTTGGGAAGGCGATCCTACAACCAGGCAAGCATTATATATTTTTTTATATACAACATACTCAAAACGAAAAGTGTTGATTACAGCCTGGAATCCAAGAGTGGAATTTCTATTATAGGTATCAACTGACATTTTCTATCTGCTGATATTACTGACAGTGGTGCTGAAAGTATTTAAAAAATTCTGAAAATCCCCAAATCATAAACAGACCTGCATACATCTCTGGAGAGAAGAGTCCTATCATGGCAATGGTAGCGGTTCTAGGCCCTCAAATGCTTAAAATAAAATGGGGTCCCTGGAAGAAAGGTTTTCTACATTACTTGAAGGCGGCATCTGGAAATGGCATGTCAACGGAACGCAAAGTGTCTATGCTGATGCATTTTATAGGATATGAGGGTCAAAGAATCTTTGAGACACTGCCTGATATTGCAGAACTGGATGTGGAGGGTGGTGGAAATGATTTTGACATGGCTTTGTTGAAGTTGGATAAACATTTCGAAACAAAGATTAGTGCAGTTCTAGAACGCTATTATTTTGGCATGAGGGCACACCAGGAAGAGGAAACTGTGGAGGAATTTATTACTGCTTTAAGGCACCTATCTTTGAATTGTAAATTTGGAGTAGAACTAGATGAGCATATTCAAGATCAATTTATGCTTCATTGCTCTAATGATAGGATCCGTGAAGAGATATGGTTAAAAGATGACCCGGATCTCGATGAGGTCATAGGAATAGCAAAGAGAGTAGAGCATACTCTACAGTGTGTTGCTAAACTAGCAGTCAAGGAGGCGAAAACCTCCTGTAGGTGAGGTTTTGAGAGTGGTAGATCAGAAGAAAGATTTCCGTAAGAACAAAAAGAAATCTAGAGATAAAAGTGTGAAAGATATTGAAACTGGAAATGAGAGGTGTGGCAATAAGGTGATGCAAAGAGAGACTCTGGTAAAAGCGCCAAAAAGGGAGGAACGGTTATGCTTCCGATGTGGCAGCCATAGGCATTTGTCTACTTATCCAATATGCCCAGGGAGGAGAACAATTTTTGGAAAATGTAAAAAGTGGGGACACTTTGAATATTGCTGTAAAAATTATGCTATAGGCGATGGGAGGAGAGTGATGTATGTTGAGGAAAGTAACAGAGCTTTGTCAGATGAGGATGATGATGGATAAGCTGAGGTAGTTACGTTCCACATGGTGAAGTGCAAGGAGGAGGATGACGGTGAACATCCAATTGCATGGATTGATGTGAATGGGCGGTCAGTAAGAATGATGGCTGACTCTTGCTCTAAAACAACATTGATGTCTCAAACTGTGAATGAGAATGTTGTTGGTGGCAAAGTCGAAGATCTTGCTCCATCTGATAAAAACCCTGGTGGGTACAATGGAAGCAAGATAGAGGTAATCAGATGTTGTATGGCTAATTTTGAGTTCAAAGGTAGTGTAATTCAAGGAAAGATATATGTTACAAGGAGAGGGGAAACGCTTTGGGAGGGAGGTAAAATGGGTCTAATTGAGAAATTACATGAAGTATTTACCAACAAAGTGGGGGTTGCTTAAAAGGTATGGTGCACAAGATTGTGCTGAAAAATGATAGTGGGCCAGTATGTGCTAAACTAAGATCAGTTGCTATGTCTATGCGGAATGCTGTGCATGAGGAACTTATAAAGTAGAAGAACGCTGGAATCATTGAACCTGCAAAAGCGGTGGAATGGGTTTCGCCATTGGTGGTGGTAAAGAAACCCAGTGGTGAGTTGAGGGTTTGTGTAGACCTAAGAGAACTACACAGGTGTGTGATAGCTGATCGACATCCACTACCTAATATGGGATAATTGTTGAGTCGCATTGGAAACGCTAAGGTTTTTACCAAATTAGAAATGGCAAGTGCATACCATCAAGTTGATTTGGATTGGGAATCGAGAAAGCTCAATGCATTTATTACATATGATGGTATATTTCCGTTCTGGCGCATGCCTTTTGGTTTAATATCTGTCTCATCCGTATTCCAGAAAGTAATGGATAAAATACTAAGGGGATGGATAAAGTATGGTGTTTTCAAGATGAAGTTCTGCTATGTGGGGAAAGCGAGGATGAACTTAAAAGGAATGTGGAAAGGGTGCTGCATGTCTTCAAAGAACGTGGAACAACACTGCGTATTTGCTACCAAGGTGGTCGACTATTTAGGGCACGAAATCTCTGAGGAAGGGCTAAAACCTAAAAGAGAGTTTAGGCTTTAGGCTTTTTTTTTTTTTTTTTATATAGCGCTACAAACCCTCAGGTATCTGAGCGCTGCTTATTATTACCCACGGTGTGTGGTGCTGAAGGAATCAAGACAATTCAGTCTCCGAGAGATAAAGCCAAACTGAGATTGTTTCTGGGGACAATAGAGTTCTACCATAGATTTGTAGAGAATTACGTTGATGGTGTGAGGAAATTGAGGTTTTTACTAAAGAAAGGTGTAGACTTTGAATGGGATGATGAGTATGAGAAAGAGTTCTGTGAGATAAAGCGGAAAATTGACACGTCGAAGGCTTTAGCCATGTTTGATACGAGGAAAGAAACAATTCTGGCTGCGGATGCCAGTGAATCGGGTGTAGGCGTTGTTTTGTCGCAGGTGGATTGTGATGGAAATTAAGTTGTTGTAACACACGCCTCTAGGATGTTGAGGGGTGCTGAATGAAATTACTCGGTGCTTGAAAACGAGGCTCTGGCCTGCCATTGGGGCATCGAAAAATTGAGACATTTTTTGTGGGGAAAGGAGTTTATACTACGGACGGATCACAAACCGCTCAAAGCAATCTTTGAAAGTAAAGGTTTGGACAAGGTGTCGAGGAGGGTTGCTGGCTCGGTGACTAGACTGCAATGCCATAAGTTTAAAATTGAAGTGATACCAGGCAGAGACAATTTTCAGGTAGTTCATGTCTCAAGGGTAAGAGCAGATGACAAAGCCAGAGATATAGATAAGATATGCGAAAATATGGATATGGTGTTCGTCACCAATGAAGGAGTGATATCCAAGGAGGAATTGATAAGGGCACTTGAAAATGACAAAACGTGGAGACGGTTTGTTGGATTTGTGTGGGATGGATGGCCTGAGAAAAGTGGTGAAGATAGGGCGTTGTGGGAAGTGAGGTTGGAACTGAGTTTGAAGGAAGGATTGGTGTATCGATGGGATCGGCTTGTGGTGCCAAATGGATTGAGTAGTAGGCTGATCGAGCTAGGGCATCAAGGTCATATTGGAATTTTTAAAACCAAAGACATGATAAAGGTAGATTATTGGTGGCTAGGTTTCAATAGGGATGTTGAAAAGGTTGTTGAAAGATGCGAGGAATGTTCTAGGTCGGGGGAAAAATATTCAGACTAGATTGCAGCCGATGAATAAAGTAGACGTACCAAGCATTGTTTGGCAAGATTTGGCCATGGATTTCCTCGGCCCAATGGATTTGGGTCATAGACGTGGTAGATTTGTAGTTGTATTGATAGATGTTTTTTCGCGATGGAGTGAGTTCAAGGTGGTGAGGGATGTGACCGGTCAGAGCATGGTAGAATTTCTTCAGACCATATTTGAGGGGGAGGGTTTGCCTAAAACCTTACTTACCCATAATGGTCCACAGTTTATTGGAGGTATGTTCAGGGAATATCTTGAGAAATGTGGTGGAGACATAAACACACTGGCCCTCATTACGACCTTGGCGGAGAACCATGGTGCTATTTGCACCATGGTCCATGGCGCTAAGCTGCCAACTCCGCCATGGTGGTTGGCGGACTTACCGCCCCATTCCGACCGTGGCGGGGCGGTAAGTCCCCAATCCCCATTTACCCTTCCCCATTCCCATTTTTGCCCCATAGGGTATAATGGGAGTGGGGAAGGCGTTAATTACGCCACCGTAAATTACGGTGGCGTAATTAACAACAAGGTCCCGTAGCGCCATGGATTTTAACGCCTGCTAAAAGCAGGCGTTAAAATCACCATGGCGCTAAGGGAACTCGTACTCAGGCGGAAAGGGGCGCCATGGTTTACGCCGGCGTAAACCCCTTTCCGCCAGGGTCGTAATGAGGGCCACTGCGTTGTATAAGCCTCACAGCAATGGAATAATAATAATAATAATAATATGGTTGAGAGACTGAACGCATTATGGATTCTGTTAGGTTGGCTGGGACATGTGGCAACGACAGAAAGTTAGCCATAAAGGAACGTTTATATGCTCTGCGTATCGCTCCCCATGTGGAAACGGGAGTCAGTGTTGTTGAACTCATGAGAGGTAGAAACCAAATACTCTGGCATGGTTGGGGAGGGCAAGAGAAACTGATGTGTTGTGGAAGAGATCAGGAAAAGAATGGATGAATGGAAAGAGCGGTGGGTAAAGAAAACCAATGAAAAAAGTCCAAGGAAAGTAATTGTTGTAGAGGCTGGTGACATGGTGCGTGTGAGGAAGGGTCTGGTATCAAAGAAAGGGGATTTATTGTATTCAGATCCTGTGAGGGCTGCGCAAGAGCTCAAGCGAGCTGTCAGGTTGGAGAGTGGTCAGGTGTGGAATGTGTCAAGAATAGCTAAGGTGGGTAAGGTGGGTTGAGGTGCTGCTATGGAGATAACATTTATTCACGTTAGTGGAATTATAATAATACCTTGTGCTCAATTATAAAAGGGGGTGACAGTTAAATTGCAATATTAATGCTATGAGTTATGTGAACTGCAGAGTTCAATAAAGTGTAACCATTTGGGTATTTTCTTTTTAGTTATTACCTTTAGTATAACTCTAGGTAGGATGGTGCCGTGCTATCATGGTCTGATAATAAAATGTTTTGTTTATTAAGGGAAGGGGATGTGTTGTGTAGGCCTATTGTAAAAATCAGAGAAATGTGTAGAATGCAAGGGGTCTGTGATGTAAACTGGTTCTGTGCTAGGAATGTTTATGTTTGAGGGGAGGCAGTTGGCTTGGGAGAACTGAGAGGAAGGCTGGGGGTCTTTGGTGTGCTACACTGAACCTGCAATAAAGCCTCCTGTGATATCAATGTGCCTCAGCACGCATCTTTATAGTAACACCATTTTTTATTGAACCATGCGTTACTTCACAGCTGTGATTAAGCCACTATCTTTCAGAAGATAACCTAGAAATAACCTGTGTAGCCCCAGAAAAGCCCATCATTTCTTAGTGCGTGATAGGGGTGCCTAAAAGAGACCCCTGCAGGGCGTGCTTTCAGCTGGAAGGGACCTGTGTGTGTGGGTGAGAATGCCCTTAAGGAGTCACATGGTCATAAGTTGTGGATGGGCACAAAAACCAAACAACACCTACAGTCTGTGTGTCCCTCCACATATCCCACCTCCCTCCTATCGGTGCTCCATGTAGTTAATGCTAGAGTCCAATCGGAAGTAACAGATGTGCAGCAACCCGTAATCAACTCCTAACATTTTAAAAGATGAAACTAGTTCCAAAACAACTGTATGGTATGGAGATTGTCATAAAAACCAGCTCTATGAACTTTGACAGGGTAGAGCCTAGAGTGTGGAAAGGGGGCCCCTAGAACTTACTAATTGCGTCCCAATTGAAGCCTTCCGGTTTGAGCTGATTTTGGCATCTTTGGGCTGTTAACTGGAGTGGAAGATTTTTACGCTGTATAGGAAATTGTTTGTTTCACCAGGAGAGTCCCTGTACATGGACATTGGCGAGATCATGATGTCCCCTCTATGTTGCTCGTTCTAATTTCCAATCCTATGTTGGTTAAAAAATGATGATTCCAACACGATTTGATATTAACAATATCTAAAATGAGAGCCTTTAAAATGTATAGTAGCCTGTTCCTTCTTGACAAACACTATGGGGGCTAATCCGAGATATTTAAAAAAGTTTCCTAACGGATATTGGAGCCAATAGTTCCTGAGGTATGGACTAAATTGGCTCCCAATGGGATAAATGAGTGCTATCAGGGCACCTCTGGAAGGGGCGAAGGAAGGATGTAATCTTTGCAACACCGTAGAGGTGGTTCGGCCTAGAGGAACATATCCTAGTGGCCTTTAGACTCAAAGATTGCGGTGGCTAGGGCGATTGATCCATAACCAGGAGTACATAGCAATGGGTGATTTCTTCTACAGAATCTTTAGTGGTGAGGGAACTGCAGTGACTATCTCAGTGGTTAAACTATTGTCCAATGCTGGCCTCATTTTAGGACCATGGTGATTTGCAGAATATTGTGCAGTATAGACTGCATAGGTGTATTGTGGGTTTTTCTTTTTAACTATGTTGTTATTTCCTGTTTATCGTATATTCTACTGTCTTTTAGATATATTAATTGTACTATGGAAATGTTTTCTTTTAAAATGTTCTGTTAATTCATGTGTAAGGTTGGGTAAGAAGAACCAAATCACTAAATAAAATAAATATATATATAAAAAAAGACCTTGCACCCATTTTGAAAACCTATCCAGAAATTAGTCTCAGACGTAACTGTTCTCTCAAAGACACTTTGGTTCAAAGTTTTCTTGCACAAGATTTGATGCCTGGGCAAGAAACATGGCTGACTAAACAAAGGCCAGGCTTTCGAAAGTGTACAAGATGCAACATTTGTAAATTTGCCAAGAATTGTTCAAACTATATACATCCGATTTTAGGTGACTCAATTAGGATCACAGAGAAAATCACATGTGAGACCGAATATGTGGTGTATGTATTTTCATGTGCATGCCAGAAATGGTATATAGGAAACACCAAATGTAAACTGAAAATAAGAATTCAGCAACATGTGAGGGCCATTGTAAATCAGGATCCGAACTATCCAATGGCCAAACATTTTTCTGACTGTCATCAATGTAATTTGGAGGGTTTTCAATTCTTTGGCATTCATAAAATTGAACACAATCCAAGAGGCGGAGATAGAGAAAGGAAACTCCGCCAAAAAGAGACATGTTGTATCTTGGACTTTGAGAGCAAATACCCAAGAGGGCATAATATAGACGAAGAAATGTATACCTTCTTGGGTTAATATCTCAAAGGAATCCATGTACTAAGAATGTTCGTAGCTTATTTTGATTTACTGAACAACATTTACATTGTATGTGTATATTGTGATTTCTGCACTTATAATCCCTCTGACGTTGTAAGGCCAGTTCTTTCAAGGTATGTCCCGGTCAGAGCCTTTCAAGTGTTCGTAAGGGTAAAAATATGGTGCTAATTTTGGTGTTTGTAGAACCCTGGTTCAGGGTTCATCTTTTATAGTGGTACACTTATGGTGATTTTAATTATTTTGGGTGAATTTTACAGTGTATGGTGATAATAGGCAGCAATGAGGAAGTGTGGTTACAGATGAATTTCTCCTCCTTTTTTTCTTATGAATTTTAATAAGTCAATCAAATATGTCAGCCGTGATTTTATAGTGTAGATCCTCTGTTTTATATTTATTTTTATCGTTGCAGGCTGTTATTATCACATTCATCAGAGTAGCAATCGATTTTCTGTGTATATGGTGCAGATAATGGGTAGTTGTAACCCAGTGGTTACCAACCAGTATATTTTTGTGTTTCTTATGGCTGCTAGCACTAGGCACCTTAATGTATGGACATAGGAACAACTGAGGCACTATGCACTTTAATGTATGGATATAGGAATGTCCGGAAGTAGTTGAGTATGTTGCACTTTCAATGCACTATGTACTTTATTGGATTTGCACTATGCACTTTATTTTGCAAAATAAGCTACAAACATAAAAATGCCATATGTTATTGTTAACAAAGATATCTATACATGAAAAATATTGAATGTAATAGATTGTTGCTTACTCATGCCTGCACAGTGTAGTATTTTATGAACGAAATGCATAAGTACACGGCAATTTTGGAATGTGCGTATGAGTTACTAATATAATTGAAGTAGAGGTTTCACAGTGAAAGATGGTGGACTTTTGGTTCAACACATGCAAATGCAAATAATGAGTCCCTTCTTTGAGTTTGGGTTTTGCCCATTCTGAGATGGCTGACAGCTAACCACGCGGTAGAATTAGTCCTCTTTTTCTGTCTAAAACCATACCTCTCGAGGTATTTTAATTGTTTGGTAACAAGGATCACCTGTTGTGATCAAGCGGTGAGGAAGCCGCAAAACTTTAACTCTGCTATGCGAGGGCCGTATATTTTGGGAGAACAACGATGTTAGTGGATTTTAAGAGCCATATGATGCGCGCTTTTATTGAATAAACATTACTTTTTGAAACTTTTTTCGATACTGGTTTCCTGAAGCAACGTTAATTGACTGGGGGAGTGCTTTCCAACGGACTGTAGAAACAACAGTCATCATCTGGACATATATATATATATATTCTGAATAACTCTTGTGAGGGTAAAGACCCTTCAGAGTTTAAACCACAAAATCTGGCCCACTCAAAGGGGGGCCGCAAATGGGGATTATCAAATTGCTGCAGTAGGTGGATGTGAAAAGTATGGAACTCGGGGTACCGCCAGAGGAGTTGTACCTAGAAGCAGAAAAATCAGGAAGCCTAGTGGCAGCACCAAGCTTCAGGAGCAAGATGACAGCGATGGTGGGAACGCAGAATATTTCAGGTGGAGCCAGGCTTCATTGCTATGACCTGAGCAAGAGAGGTCAGTGAAAGGGGTCATGGTGCCCTGCTCAGGCACCGAAGCGTTAACCCATCTTAAACTATCATACATGCTGTTATGTGTGACCCTCCCAAGTGTATTGCCCTTTTAAGATGTTGTGTCCCTCCCGAGTGTATTGCCCTTTTAAGATGGGCCATGACGCCTAATAAAAAGAGCCCAGGCATGTGCCTCAGAGCAGCCGCAGACTCCAACAATGGAAGCCCTGTGTCCGTCTCTCATTTCGGCCCTGCAGGCCCACGTCACGTGACCACGGTCCTGCAGCCCTGGCCTGAAGGCCCACACTGTGTGATCACGGTGCTGCAGGTCTCTGCTGCTCTGGGCCCCCTGGATCAGCCTGGTGCCCTGGATCCACCCCAGACACCCTCCATCTTGGATGCTCCCGGCATCCAGGGTGACCCCTTCACCCAGGCCGTGCCCTATGGGCTATCAGGGTGCCCGCCCTGCAACAATCATAAGTCCGGGTGACCCTGGCAACCCAACAGGGTGCTGGGCCCACTAGCACCTGTGAGGCCAGCCGTGTGTCCACAGCTGGCCCCACAATAATGGCGACGAGTAGAAGAACTCTGCGTTTCGCCCTGTCCCCTGCTGTGCCTCTGTTTGAAAAAAAGGAAGAAGAGATAAACAGAAAGTCGGGCTTGGCCGCCTTCGTAGTGTTCCCCAGAAGTAGAGGGGAGGCCCAGCGCCCTGTCGGCAGATCCCCACTGGCTGCGGCTTTCTGTGAAGAGGGAGCCCTTGCGGCTAGGCTGAGTGTCAGCCTGCAGCCCCTGCGGCATCAGGTATCCAGTTTGCTCCTGACACCGGGGGAAGGTGCGACAGCTCCACTTTCCGGGCTCTGTAACAAAATTAAATCTCTGCGGCATACTGTGCCAAGTACGTTTGCAGGTGACGACGGAAAACAAAGTAATGGAGGAGGTGCCACGATAACTCGTGCAGGGTCCTCCTCCTCCCTCCCCCCTGGGTAAGGTGCCGGCCAAAGCACGGCAAAATAGGTAAAAGCCTGTGAAGGGTGATCAAAAGAAAGGGGCAGGAGAGGCCCCTTTGTAACGGGCGGGCGTCCTGCTGCAGGAAGCATCCAGCCCCTGCAGAAGGACGCCCGCCGGAAGAAGAAGGAAGGATTTCATTTTCCATCCACCCACCCTACAAACAAGACAGAAGTGGGGCAGGACCTGGTCGCTGACGTCGCAGGATGGTCAGGCGGTGTGGTGGTGTTTGGGCGACCAAGCACAAGAGACAGACTCCGAATGAGCCAGGAAAAAGCTGGGAGGGTCTTCGCTCTTATCAGACCAGCACCTCCTGGGAACCTAAGCTGCAGGGGCGTTTGGTGGTAACAATAAGGGCTCAGCTTCCCCAAAAGAAATGGCGCTCTCCCTGTCAGGAACACCTGCAAGGACAGGTGAGGCACAGACATGAAGGGTTGGGAGAGTTGGGCCTACGGTGGTCTTTGTGGAAAGAAAGGGGGAAGCAGGTTGTTGGACACGGCGCAGTCGCCGCATCTTCTTTTTCAGAACTATTTTCACTAATGTGTGCAGTGTGTTTTTATGATGTTGTGAAAATAAATCTGCGGCCGTTTTATGCCAAAAAGAGGACAAGCATCATTCTGCACATTACTGGGGAAACAGGAATGAGCATGTACAATGTTATGGGTCCTAAATGGACAGATGCACGGGTTATGCCTGCTCCCGCCGAGGGAGAAAGTGCCGGCTCTGCGACCAGAGTTTTCTCTTTCCGAAAAGAAAGAAGGAGGTGAATGCCCAGCCTGTCCCGCCTAAACCCTCATAGAGATCCTGGGGCTGGTGGGCGGTGGGAAAGGAGGAGGTGGTAATGACTGCCACCCGTATGGCTGCAATTCGCCCTCGTGTAGGGGAGAGGCGGCTCCTGCGGCAGATGTACAGCCTAGCCGCGGTGGCCGCAAGCGGCAGTAAATGCGATTGCTCCCCGTTGGAGCACGAAAGAGATGGCCCCCTGCAGATCCCGGGCCTCAGGCAGTGAATTGCTCAGTGCTCCAGGTCGGAGCATAGATTGAAAGATCCCGGTTTCGTTGTGCAAATGCGGGCCCTACACCAGCAGCAGTGCGGCTAAGACCGCGGCACCGACTAAAGGACTTCTCTCGACCAGAGGAGCGCTGAGGTTGCGGCGCGGCATGCACTGCTAATTTTTACTTAACAATCTCCCAGTCTGGTCCAGTTGTGCTTGCAAGCCCAGAAAGATCCCGGGGCACATAGCAGGTAATTCTGACACGCTCCACGTCGGAGCATTATGGAGAGGGCCCTTTGCAAATTCTGGGTCAGATGGCATTATAGACATGGATGCACTGTGCCGGAGCTACAACAACAGCAGCGCAGGGAAAAGAAAAGCCTGCACGAGAATCCAGGTGCATCCTTGAATGCACGCTCGCCATGCTGGCAGCCCTCACAGTTAACCCCGGGCTGCCTGGGAGAGAGAAAGTGCCTTCTGTGTCATGTCAACAGACCTGTCTAGGGGGGAAAGAGAAAAGTGCTGCATGCAAGTTCCAATGGGGAAAGGTGGCCCAGACTCCCTGCCACCAGTGACCCCCTATCTGTCCCTAATATGTTATGTTATGTTATGTTACTTAGCATTTATATAGCACTCTATATATCATTGGTATGATCTCAAAGCGCTGGTAGGTTGAACACCCTTGGGAACCGAAGTTCCGGTCAGTAGAGAGAGATAGTGTCGTAGGGTGCGTGGGTGCACCAGTTATGTGTGCAGCTGATGTAATTGTCGGATGGTAGCTGCATCCTAGCATTAGGGGTGGTGCTGAAGATATCAGTTGGATGTGTGCAGTCTGGGGGTGGACCCCAAGACTGGGCTCTGGCTGCGTTAGGCCTGAAGGCCGCATATGTGAGCAACAAGGCTGGAATGTGCTCGGCTAGCTGCGTTTCATTAGGGTGATGAGGTGTTCGTGAGGTAGTATTCGTATGTGAACAGCAAGGCTGAATTTGTCAGGGGTATAGCTGTGTTCTAGTTGTGGTGGAGTATGGTAGTGAGTGAGCGTAGTGATGTGATATGATGGTTATCTTTAAAGCGTGCGAGACCAAGCACGTAAACAGGATGGCACGGAGCACAGCGACACACAGACACACAGTGACGGGGGGCTGGGCTTACAGCAACAGGAGGGGTATACGGATATAGAGCAACAGCATGGGAAACATTGACACACGTGTGGGGCATGCTAACATTTACATTTGCATTTCTATGTAGGTGTGATTCAGGCTAATGTTCACGATTTTATCCAAGTGTGGCACATGCTACCATCCGCAACCCTACCCAAGCGTGGGACATGCTAACATTTGCATTTCTGTCTAGATGCGTCTCAGGCTATTGTTCGTGACTTCATCTAAGTGAGGCACATGCTTCCATCCACGCGTCCATCTAAATGTTGGATATGCTAACATTCACAATTCCGTCTAGTTCTGGGACATGCTGGGACATACTTACATTCACGTTTCTATCCAGATGCGACTCAGGCTAATGCTCATGCTTTCAGCTAAGTGTGGCACATGCTAACATTCACAATTCCGTCTAAGTATGGGACATGCTACCATTCACAATTCCATCTAGGTGTGGGACGTGCTTAACAATCACATTTCTATCTAGATGCGACTCAGGCTAATATTCACGATTTCATCTAGGTGTGGGACATGCTGGGACATGCTAACATTCCCAATTCTATCTAGGTGCGATGCAGGCTAAAGGTCATGATTCCATCTAAGTGTGGTACATGCTACCATTCACCATGCTACCATTCTGGTGCACCATTCACAATTCCATCTAAGTGTGGGACATGTTGACAATTGTATTTCTATCTAGATACGACTCAGGCTAATGTTCACGATTTCATCACTAAGTGTGGCACATGCTACTATTCACAAATCCATCTAAGTGTGGCACATGCTACTATTTACAATTCCATCTAAGTGTGGGACATGCTACCATTTACAATTCCATCTAAGTGTGGGACATGCTATCATTCACAATTCCGCCTAAGTATGGGACATCATAACATTCACAATTCCATCTAAGTGTGGGACATGAAACGATTCACAATTCCATCTAAGTGTGGGACATGCTACCATTCACAATTCCGTCTAAGTATGGGACGTCATAACATTCACAATTCCATCTAAGTGTGGGACATGCTACCATTCACAATTCTACCTAAGTATGGCACATGCTAACATTTACAATTCCATCTAAGTGTGGGACATGCTACCATTCACAATTCCGTCTAAGTATGGGACGTCATAACATTCACAATTCCATCTAAGTGTGGGACATGCTACCATTCACAATTCTATCTAAGTGTGGGACATGCTACCATTCACAATTCCATCTAAGTGTGGGACATGCTACTATTCACAATTCCATCTAAGTGTGGGACATGCTACCATTCACAATTCCATCTAAGTATGGGACATCATAACATTCACAATTCCATCTAAGTGTGGGACATGAAACCATTCACAATTCCGTCTAAGTGTGGGACATGCTACCATTCACAATTCTGTCTAAGTATGGGACATCATAAAATTCACAATTCCATCTAAGTGTGGGACATGCTACCATTCACAATTCCATCTAAGTGTGGGACATGCTACCATTCACAATTCCATCTAAGTGTGGCACATGCTAACATTTACAATTCTATCTAAGTGTGGGACACGCTACCATTCACAATTCCATCTAAGTGTGGGCCATTCTACCATTCACAATTCCATCTAAGTGTGGGACATGCTACCATTCACAATTCTATCTAAGTGTGGCACATGCTAACATTTACAATTCTATCTAAGTGTGGGACATGCTACCATTCACAATTCTGTCTAAGTGTGGGACATGCTACCATTCACAATTCCATCTAAGTGTGGGACACGCTACCATTCACAATTCCATCTAAGTGTGGGACATGCTACCATTCACAATTCTATCTAAGTGTGGCACATGCTACCATTTACAATTCTATCTAAGTGTGGGACATGCTACCATTCACAATTCTGTCTAAGTGTGGGACATGCTACCATTCACAATTCCATCTAAGTGTGGGCCATTCTACCATTCACAATTCCATCTAAGTGTGGGACATGCTACCATTCACAATTCTATCTAAGTGTGGCACATGCTAACATTTACAATTCTATCTAAGTGTGGGACATGCTACCATTCACAATTCTGTCTAAGTGTGGGACATGCTACCATTCACAATTCCATCTAAGTGTGGGACACGCTACCATTCACAATTCCATCTAAGTGTGGGACATGCTACCATTCACAATTCTATCTAAGTGTGGCACATGCTAACATTTACAATTCTATCTAAGTGTGGACATGCTAACATTTACAATTCCATCTAAGTGTGGGACATGCTACCATTCACAATTCTATCTAAGTGTGGCACATGCTAACATTTACAATTCCATCTAAGTGTGGGACATGCTACCATTCACAATTCTATCTAAGTGTGGCACATGCTAACATTTACAATTCTATCTAAGTGTGGCACATGCTAACATTTACAATTCCATCTAAGTGTGGGACATGCTACCATTCACAATTCTATCTAAGTGTGGCACATGCTAACATTTACAATTCTATCTAAGTGTGGCACATGCTAACATTTACAATTCCATCTAAGTGTGGGACATGCTACCATTCACAATTCTATCTAAGTGTGGCACATGCTAACATTTACAATTCTATCTAAGTGTGGGACATGCTACCATTCACAATTCTGTCTAAGTATGGGACATCATAAAATTCACAATTCCATCTAAGTGTGGGACATGCTACCATTCACAATTCCATCTAAGTGTGGGACATGCTACCATTCACAATTCCATCTAAGTGTGGCACATGCTAACATTTACAATTCTATCTAAGTGTGGGACACGCTACCATTCACAATTCCATCTAAGTGTGGGCCATTCTACCATTCACAATTCCATCTAAGTGTGGGACATGCTACCATTCACAATTCTATCTAAGTGTGGCACATGCTAACATTTACAATTCTATCTAAGTGTGGGACATGCTACCATTCACAATTCTGTCTAAGTGTGGGACATGCTACCATTCACAATTCCATCTAAGTGTGGGACACGCTACCATTCACAATTCCATCTAAGTGTGGGACATGCTACCATTCACAATTCTATCTAAGTGTGGCACATGCTACCATTTACAATTCTATCTAAGTGTGGGACATGCTACCATTCACAATTCTGTCTAAGTGTGAGACATGCTACCATTCACAATTCCATCTAAGTGTGGGCCATTCTACCATTCACAATTCCATCTAAGTGTGGGACATGCTACCATTCACAATTCTATCTAAGTGTGGCACATGCTAACATTTACAATTCTATCTAAGTGTGGACATGCTACCATTCACAATTCTGTCTAAGTGTGGGACATGCTACCATTCACAATTCCATCTAAGTGTGGGACACGCTACCATTCACAATTCCATCTAAGTGTGGGACATGCTACCATTCACAATTCTATCTAAGTGTGGCACATGCTAACATTTACAATTCTATCTAAGTGTGGGACATGCTACCATTCACAATTCTGTCTAAGTGTGGGACATGCTACCATTCACAATTCCATCTAAGTGTGGGACACGCTACCATTCACAATTCCATCTAAGTGTGGGACATGCTACCATTCACAATTCTATCTAAGTGTGGCACATGCTAACATTTACAATTCTATCTAAGTGTGGCACATGCTAACATTTACAATTCCATCTAAGTGTGGGACATGCTACCATTCACAATTCTATCTAAGTGTGGCACATGCTAACATTTACAATTCCATCTAAGTGTGGGACATGCTACCATTCACAATTCTATCTAAGTGTGGCACATGCTAACATTTACAATTCTATCTAAGTGTGGCACATGCTAACATTTACAATTCCATCTAAGTGTGGGACATGCTACCATTCACAATTCTATCTAAGTGTGGCACATGCTAACATTTACAATTCTATCTAAGTGTGGCACATGCTAACATTTACAATTCCATCTAAGTGTGGGACATGCTACCATTCACAATTCTATCTAAGTGTGGCACATGCTAACATTTACAATTCTATCTAAGTGTGGGACATGCTACCATTCACAATTCTGTCTAAGTGTGGGACATGCTACCATTCACAATTCCATCTAAGTGTGGGGCACGCTACCATTCACAATTCCATCTAAGTGTGGGACATGCTACCATTCACAATTCTATCTAAGTGTGGCACATGCTAACATTTACAATTCTATCTAAGTGTGGCACATGCTAACATTTACAATTCCATCTAAGTGTGGGACATGCTACCATTCACAATTCTATCTAAGTGTGGCACATGCTAACATTTACAATTCCATCTAAGTGTGGGACATGCTACCATTCACAATTCTATCTAAGTGTGGCACATGCTAACATTTACAATTCTATCTAAGTGTGGCACATGCTAACATTTACAATTCCATCTAAGTGTGGGACATGCTACCATTCACAATTCTATCTAAGTGTGGCACATGCTAACATTTACAATTCTATCTAAGTGTGGCACATGCTAACATTTACAATTCCATCTAAGTGTGGGACATGCTACCATTCACAATTCTATCTAAGTGTGGCACATGCTAACATTTACAATTCTATCTAAGTGTGGCACATGCTAACATTTACAATTCCATCTAAGCGTGGGACATGCTACCATTCACAATTCGGTCTAAGTGTGGCACATGCTAACATTTACAATTCTATCTAAGTGTGGCACATGCTACCATTCACAATTCGGTCTAAGTGTGGCACATGCTAACATTTACAATTCTATCTAAGTGTGGGACATGCTACCATTCACAATTCCATCTAAGGATACTTATGCAATAACCAGGCCAATTCACAGATTTCTGCTTATGGGCGCCAAGGGAACAGGAATTCAAATAACCGAGAATGTTGAATAGGCCATATCATTAGACTAATGGGTTGTTTGTGAATGGAAGTGTTCCTCTGGTTAAACTATTAACCCTTGCAGTGGAGAGGAGGTGGCAGGGAGAACCACCAGGAGTGCAGAATGTATTTCTTGACAAGCGGGTTTGCTGTGTTCTGCGCTACCGTTTCGTCGTCCGGGCTTGCGGAGAGGAATTCCATAACGTGGGTAGAGTGATTGAAGTGCACCAAATAAGTAGTAGGAGCGTGTCTCCTCAGAGGACAGAGTAGGTAGGAAAGGAGCAACGTGCAACACACGTGCCACGGGTTGCAGTCATGCTGGGAGACAGCCCATTGAGCGTTTAGCTGCAGTTGATATCCGGTGGTAAAGTAGAGAAGTGTGCTTTAACAAGAACGATTCCGGGAGCGGGAAAATGGTTACAAAAAGTAGTGGAGCTGTTGACAGTAAGAAATGAAAATAGTGCAAAACCGCTCCTGGCCGTTCCCGCTCACTTCGACCACTGGGTAGTCCAAAAACCCCAGCCCTTCCACTGTTTTTAAGATAGGTTAAAATGTGAATTGCAGACGGATCAGTGAGGTTGGGGGCTCTCTTCCCTCCCCAGACGAAACACTTTTTAAAGTTCGTTGTTTTAAACCTATTTTTTATAATTTTAATGTTTTTTTAAAAAAACCGCTAATATCAATATTTTTTAATTTTTAATATGGGTAACTATTGTTTTAAATACCAAGTCCGGATTTTTTCATATTGTTTGGTGAGCTCGAGATTGCAGTTAAGTATATTCATGATATCGAAATTGAGACATATCCTACCACAGATAACAGCACTTTGCTGCGGGTGCTTTTTTCCCAGCCCCCCCCCCTACTGCTCAACCCCACACTACTACTAAACCAGCAGAGACCCCAATCATAAAGATGAAACAGGCACAGCCCAAAAGGCATACCGACTTCGCCTCTTTTGGTAGCACAGGCCGGGGACAGGCTGTAACTACATTAGGGGTGTAAGTGACAGCCGTAGCAGCCCAAACAACTTTAGTAGGAAGGTTCTTAAAATAAAAGAATGTCCAAGCAAGATTCATCAAAAATATAAGCACTATTTTCAAATGAGATAATACAAACAAACGAAAAATAAATCCCCAGCAAAACCCACCCCTGTAAATAAAACAAGGGAATGCAGACTTTTGTGAAAGGGCACACTGGGTAGATGAGGAGGGGCTGTTCAAGCAATAGGTTGGTAACAGTTTCACTGTTCAATGATAGTGTTTCAGAAGGGCAAGCCAATGCCTTCCAGCATTCGGTGCTCGAGTCAATTCCTCCCATGATGTCGCGTCCCCACTCGGGTCAAGACAAGTCAGACCCGCTTCAATGGTCACGCCAGTGTCTAGATGGCTCGAAGTGCAGCAAGCAGTTCAAAGGTTTATTCAGTGCCAAAAGCAGCGCTTTGGGTCCTATGGAGCTTGAACTGCACCATCACGCACGGTTGACCATGTGCAAAGGTGTCTTGTGGTGACGAAAACATGAATCCTATTGATTATGGACTTCTGGGTTGCTGGGAAGACCAATCCAGGGTCTCCAGGATAAGGTGAGTTGTTCAGTCCCGTACTTCCCCCGAGGAAGTTGGCTGGCAAATACTGGGGTCGGTCACCCCCAGTGAACAGGGTGCTGGTTTCAGTGCAGCCAGCAGGTAGGCCTTGGTCCAGTTTCGTCCCCACTGTTCCCTGTGGGTGGTGAGGGGACAGAGGGTGCTGGATTCAGTGCAGCCAGCAGATAGGCCTTGGTCCAGTTCCGTCCCCACTGTTCCCTGTGGATGGTGAGGGGACAGAGGGTGCTGGTTTCAGTGCAGCCAGCAGATAGGCCTTGGTCCAGTTCCGTCCCCACTGTTCCCTGTGGAAGGTGAGGGGACAGAGGGTGCTGGTTTCAGTGCAGCCAGCAGATAGGCCTTGGTCCAGTTCCGTCCCCACTGTTCCCTATGGATGGTGAGGGGACAGAGCTTGCCTCTGCCTTTGATGCTCTATGTAGTCACATGCATCATAGAGGACTAAGGAGTAGTAGGCTGTACTCCCAGTAGAAGTCCAGTAAATCCTTTTTGCCCTCGTAACAGTTTAAACATGAGTGGGTGTTCCTCTTCTTATAAAGGCACAAGGTCACAGGGGATTAGTTTCAAGTAAGCCTGCTGTAAGGGGTCCAATCCAAGTTGCTGCAGTATGTGCCCTTTGCCTTATGACATCACACCCAGAGTGCTTTTCTGCAGGAAATGGGGGGTGGGTGGTTGGGAGCCCTAACAGAAACCAAAATGGTGGAACCTCTGTCTCAGGCCACCTCTCCCTTCTGGCTACTCTAACCGCAGCCCCGTCCCATGCCTGCTGCCTTCAAAGAGACTCCAGTGGTCCGCACCCTGGTGTGAGAGTGAGTTTGCTATGTTAGTGTTGTTGCTGAAGACTAACTCTCTTTATAAGATTTCCTGGGTCTTGGGAGAATGGTTTTGCCCTATCTGCAGATGTTCCACATAGCAGCTCTGGATATAGATCAGACACTGATACCCATTAGTCCTGTCATAGGTGGACCCTACTCACAGAGCAGAAACCTGTATGATATAAAATTGCTGTGGCTATATAATTATGTCACAGTAGTAGCCACCATGCGACAACCAGGCAGGGCTTATATTTACAGATATACATGCCACCAGTTTGACTAGATTTTACAATTATTATAATTTAGGTCAGAGGTGCAGAAGATTAAAACGCCACCCCAGACTGCAGGAACATTGCTATTCAGCAGCTGACAGGAATGCACACATGGCCTTAGAATATGTCCTGTGTTACTACAGGTCTGGTGCTGCGTGCGTCAAGAGGCTGTCTCAGCAAAGGCACATGTGTGCACTATCATTTTGGCATTGAGCTTTATTAAGGGGTGCTCTGATTAGCAGACCCCAATTTCAGTGACAGAATTACCTGCATTACTCTAATCAATAAAAAAAAAGCGAATGCTTCACACCATTGCAGATGGCATCTCGTCACAAAGACAGAAGGAGAGAGAGAGAAGATGAGAAGGACAGAGAAGGCATGAGCAGTAATAAAGGGAATGGGAGAGAGATGGAGAGTGGTGAAGTGAGATATATTGATGTAAGTAGAGTACCTCCTCACCATTTTCTGTTTTGCATGCATAATCTCTAGATATTTGCTTGGTAGCTGTTTAAATACCTGCATGGAGAAACAGTGGTAACATTCTTGTGCCTGTGCCAAATGCCACAACATGGCACCCAAAAGCAACAAATGTGGTAGCAACACATAGCAGCTCTGACTGCTGCCTGCATGGGACAGGACTGGCCTGCATTGGATATCACAGGGCTGGCAGCATGAAGATTGAAAGATCTTCTGGTGCACTTCTTAAGAACGACGCTGTCCTTTTTAGATATGCTTGGTGGCACCCTATGCTGTAGTGAGGGTTGGACTGTGTAAGATCGCTCATGTTGTATCTTTTTTTTTAGAGTCAGCGTTTTTAAATATCCATACATGCCAAGGTGTCATTTGCACGATGCTCATCAAGCGGGTTTTAACCTTTGCTTTTCTGGAACTTGTAGTCCTCGATTTGTAATGGAAAAAGCAAAACTGCAAGTTCAATAATACAAAAAGGCTTGCAAGACTACACATTGCTGCACATATCTGGAGACAGAGAGAGCTAGAGAGAGTGCGAGAGAGAGGTGTATTCTGGATTAAGAAACAGACAGCTGCACCATAACACAACAGGATACAGTTTGCGCTAGAGAAAGCAACGCATGTAAATGAACAGTAACACAAAATGATAGAATGGACACAGACAAGTGTAAGTGTAAGCGGCGTGTGGACTACAGGCCCCCCAAAAAGGAAATACAGCTCTTCTGAGACCGGAAAAGTGATGCTTCTGGGACCGGAAGTGCAACCCTTCTGGGAAAGGATGTACATCCCTCCTGGGATCAGAAATGCGCAGGCAGGAAGCAGTGAGGCTGGGGCCTTCCAAAGGCTCTCATGACTTCCCCTGTAGTTTCGACCCTGCCTTCCTCTAAGGAACCGCGTCCCTCCCGTCTGCATCCGGAACCTCCTGGTGCCATGCTCACCAGTACTGTAGACAACCATGGCATACACGCCCCCCCCCCAAAACTGTTCAGCCTCCCCATGTTCTTTGCAGCAAGCCTGTAACTATTTGCAGTGTCTTCCCCGGCTCTGTATTTGCTCATCACATTTCGCTGGCTACTCTTACAGCATGACCCCCCTCACAGCCAGCGACATCATTTACAGCGCTGTGCCCATGCAGCTGGGAGGCATGATGTTGCTATCTTTGGCAGCCATTGCATCACCAGGAGCCAGGACGTGGCCAGATTAGAGCATCAGAAATGCAAAAAAGAAACAACCAGCAAGCAAGAATTCTCCGTCTATGCCACAGACTCTGCAACCTCATACCCATCAACATCAACCTCAGTCTATGCCACAGACTCTGGAACCTCATGCCCACCAACATCAACCTCAATCTATACCACAGACTCCGGAACCTCAGACCCATCAACATCAACCTCAGTCTATGCCACAGACTCTGGAACCTCATGCCCACCAACATCAACCTCAATCTATACCACAGACTCCGGAACCTCAGACCCATCAACATCAAACTCAGCCTATGCCACATACTCTGGAACCTCATACCCATCAACATAAAATTCAGTTTATGCCACAGACTCTGCAACCTCATACCCAACAACATCAAACTCAGCCTATGCCACAGACTCTGGAACCTCAGACACATCAACATCAACCTCAGTCTATGCCACAGACTCTGGAACCTCAGACACATCAACATCAAACTCAGCCTATGCCACAGACTCTGGAACCTCAGACACATCAACATCAACCTCAGTCTATGCTACAGACTCCGGAACCTCAGACCCATCAACATCAAACTCAGCCTATGCCACATACTCTGGAACCTCATATCCATCAACATCAAACAGCCTATGCCTCAGACATTGGAACCTCATACCCATAAACATAAAATTCAGTTTATGCCACAGACTCTGGAACCTCAGACAAATCAAAATCAAACTCAGCCTATGCCACAGACTCTGGAACCTCATACCATCAACATCAACCTCAGTCTATGCCACAGACTCTGGAACCTCAGACAAATCAAAATCAAACTCAGCCTATGCCACAGACTCTGGAACCTCAGACACATCAACATCAACCTCAGTCTATGCCACAGACTCTGGAACCTCATGCCCATCAACATCAACCTCAGTCCATCCCACAGACCCTGGAACCTCATGCCCATCAACATCAACCTCAGTCCATCAGTCCATCCCACAGACATTGGAACCTCATACCCATCAACATCAAACTCAGTCTATGCACAGACATTGGAACCTCATACCCATCAACATCAACCTCAGCCTATGCCACAGACTCTCGAACCTCATGCCCATCAACATCAACCCCAGTCTATCCCACAGACTCTGGAACCTCATGCCCATCAACATCAACCTCCGTCCATCAGTCCATCCCACAGACATTGGAACCTCATACCCAACAACGTCAAACTCAGCCTATGCCACAGACTCTGGAACCTCATACCCATAAACATCAACCTCAGCCTATGCCACAGACTCTGGAACCTCATGCCCATCAACATCAACCTCAGTCCATCCCACAGACTCTGGAACCTCATACCCATCAACATCAACCTCAGTCCATCCCACAGACTCTGGAACCTCATACCCATCAACATCAACCTCAGTCCATCCCACAGACTCCGGAACCTCAGACCCATCAACATCAACCTCAGTCTATGCCACAGACTCTGGAACCTCATGCCCACCAACATCAACCTCAATCTATACCACAGACTCCGGAACCTCAGACCCATCAACATCAAACTCAGCCTATGCCACATACTCTGGAACCTCATACCCATCAACATAAAATTCAGTTTATGCCACAGACTCTGCAACCTCATACCCAACAACATCAAACTCAGCCTATGCCACAGACTCTGGAACCTCAGACACATCAACATCAACCTCAGTCTATGCCACAGACTCTGGAACCTCAGACACATCAACATCAAACTCAGCCTATGCCACAGACTCTGGAACCTCAGACACATCAACATCAACCTCAGTCTATGCTACAGACTCCGGAACCTCAGACCCATCAACATCAAACTCAGCCTATGCCACATACTCTGGAACCTCATATCCATCAACATCAAACAGCCTATGCCTCAGACATTGGAACCTCATAACCATAAACATAAAATTCAGTTTATGCCACAGACTCTGGAACCTCAGACAAATCAAAATCAAACTCAGCCTATGCCACAGACTCTGGAACCTCATACCCATCAACATCAACCTCAGTCTATGCCACAGACTCTGGAACCTCAGACAAATCAAAATCAAACTCAGCCTATGCCACAGACTCTGGAACCTCAGACACATCAACATCAACCTCAGTCTATGCCACAGACTCTGGAACCTCATGCCCATCAACATCAACCTCAGTCCATCCCACAGACCCTGGAACCTCATGCCCATCAACATCAACCTCAGTCCATCAGTCCATCCCACAGACATTGGAACCTCATACCCATCAACATCAAACTCAGTCTATGCACAGACATTGGAACCTCATACCCATCAACATCAACCTCAGCCTATGCCACAGACTCTCGAACCTCATGCCCATCAACATCAACCCCAGTCTATCCCACAGACTCTGGAACCTCATGCCCATCAACATCAACCTCCGTCCATCAGTCCATCCCACAGACATTGGAACCTCATACCCAACAACGTCAAACTCAGCCTATGCCACAGACTCTGGAACCTCATACCCATAAACATCAACCTCAGCCTATGCCACAGACTCTGGAACCTCATGCCCATCAACATCAACCTCAGTCCATCCCACAGACTCTGGAACCTCATACCCATCAACATCAACCTCAGTCCATCCCACAGACTCCGGAACCTCAGACCCATCAACATCAACCTCAGTCTATGCCACAGACTCTGGAACCTCATGCCCACCAACATCAACCTCAATCTATACCACAGACTCCGGAACCTCAGACCCATCAACATCAAACTCAGCCTATGCCACAGACTCTCGAACCTCATGCCCATCAACATCAACCTCAGTCCATCCCACAGACTCTGGAACCTCATGCCCATCAACATCAACCTCAGTCCATCAGTCCATCCCACAGACATTGGAACCTCATACCCATCAACATCAAACTCAGCCTATGCCACAGACTCTCGAACCTCATGCCCATCAACATCAACCTCAGTCCATCCCACAGACTCTGGAACCTCATGCCCATCAACATCAACCTCAGTCCATCAGTCCATCCCACAGACATTGGAACCTCATACCCATCAACATCAAACTCAGTCTATGCCACAGACTCTCGAACCTCATGCCCATCAACATCAACCTCAGTCCATCCCACAGACTCTGGAACCTCATGCCCATCAACATCAACCTCAGTCCATCAGTCCATCCCACAGACATTGGAACCTCATACCCATCAACATCAAACTCAGTCCATCCCACAGACATTGGAACCTCATGCCCATCAACATCAGACTCAGTCTATCCCACAGATGCCGGAAACTCAGTTGCACCCTAATGCAAACACTGATCACTGCACTCAACCCTTTCTTCCCCTCTTGAGTTCTCCCTCCCTGCTTCCCCTACTCATCCCAGCTTCTTTTCTACCCCTGCACCCTACTTGTAATCACCTGGGTGTTCCCCCTTTAGTACAGTGCTCTGTTGATTCCCAGCTAGGTTTGCGCGTTATTATTCCCATACATATATAGATGCATTTTAGAACGAATACAACAGATTTTTTCTTTCGTGAGCATTTGTTAGGCATTATCCAGGCACTGCCTTAATGGTACCACCTGGCCACAGGATAGCCTCAGCTGCAAAAGGGTGCGATACACAGGCATGTAATGTGAGTGAATGGCAAATGCCGATCTATTACTTACACACAGCCAAAAGTGTTGGCCTTGCCAATACTTGTTTTTAACAGGCATTCATTGAAAGGAACAGATGTGAGGAGACAATGATTGCTTTGTAATCACGCTGCTGAAGGCGGAATCACACCAGAAGCTCATTTGAAGTGGCGATTAAGCAATTAACACTTAAACGACTGCAAACATTTGATGTTATGGATTGATAGTAACAGTTCAAAGAGATCCCAGGATGGACTGTTTTGGTGGGGAGTGGCAGGTAATGGGTGGGAATGTCTATACGGATTACCATGGCCATGGGGAGGTCTATAGAGTGTAAATAATCAAACAACGCCCAAGCAGGCTGTGTGTCCTTAGTCACATCTCATCTCCCCCTATCTGTACTCCAGGGTGTCATAGGATCTGGGACAGACCGGGTTTAGAAGGTGGAGGCCAGGGTGACCTACCCCTGCCTGCCTGCCAGAGCTGGGTACTGTGTGCCAGCAATTGCGCGCATATCTGTGGCCCTTATCACCCTGGGCAGTCTTTGAGAGGTTCACTTGAGAATCCAGGCGCCAGATAACAACACAATGGAGCCCTTGACATCAATGAGCCTCTCATTGCTTCCGGGTTATGAGAAACCACGTGATTCTCAGCCATCACCTCCCAGAGGCCTTCTCATCTCGGAGGTGCTGGCAATGTCCCCTTCTAAGACTGGCAACCTAGCTGTGAACACTAGGTACTGTTATGCAATTGGGGACTGCACTCCCAACGTCACAGAATTTCAATTTATAAAGGAGCTGTTGGTATTAGAAAGGACTAGCTCCCATGTCCTTTATTATACAACACAACCAAAATGTCTGGACAAGCTTGGTCCAGAACCCTACTTGCACACTCAGCATAAGTGTGGACCTATGGTCTTACTTCACTTTAATAATTTAGAGCACAATATTTTCCAAAAAATAATAATAACGATACTGCTTGTGCTATACTGCCTTTATTTATTCATTATCACATATTACATACAAAAATCATAACCAAGCAACACATTTGTAATCCAAAATTCAAAAGGAAATGAACACACCAAGTATTGTCCCATTAAACACATTGCATGTTTACTAAAAATGGGTTGCCACTGTCCCTTTAAAGCTAGAGCGCCCCGTTGAGCGGTGCTGGCACTATACTCTTTGTAATATAGCAGCTCTGCCAGGAAGTGCTGGTTCTGCTCCGATATTAAAAGTATAGCTGCTTTTCTGAGACCTGGCTTTAATAGTAAATAAAACCACTTAGCATCGCTTCTAAGAGCTACTGTTATTTTACGTTATTGTGATTTATACAGCGAAACAATGCCATTTTCATGGTCTCTAGGCACTCTGGTGGTTCTGAAAAGGAAGGAGGGGTAAGAGGGCTTTAGTTAATGGGATAGAGAGGGAACGCACTAGAGAGGTTTGATGTGCTGTTGGTAGCTTCCATTTGGAAAAACCGGTCACTGTGAGCTGGGTTTGTTTTTAGCTGGTACGGGTTAGGTGGTGTTTGTTGTATGAACGTGTGTGGGAAGATTTGTGCGTAATTGGTTTTGTTTTCAGTGGTGTGTTGTGTTTAGTTGGGTGTTGCTGCGTGTGTGCACTTTGTGGTGGTTTTAGGTTTCTGCAACGTTGAGGCATGTGTGTGTGTGTGTTTTGTTTGTTGTTTGAGGGTGAATATGCAGGGTATTGGAACGTTTTTAGTCGGGTTAGTTAGTGATCATAGTAGTCTGTCCCTTCCGTGTAGTGGCTATGTCCGTCTGGCAGGGCTTATATTCATATATGGTGGTTTCTCTTAACATGCTTTCTTCAGTCGGGGGGTGAGGAGGGCAAACAAGGTTTTGGTTCATTAGGTTTCGGTAGTTGTGGGTGTTTCTCTTGTGTTGTGTTGGCCGTTTTGTTAAACGGGATATGATATCGTGCCTCCTTTATTGTATATATTGGCCTAAGCCCAGTCGCTCTGCAAAGAAAGCCGCGTTGCAAAGTTCCGATCTTAGATCGACTTAGCCGCCATTTTAGGTCCATCCGCCATTTTGATTTCAATTTCAAAGTCACTCTGTGTTCTAAAATGGTGGACAGTGTTTCCCGCTTGTAACCTAGCCGTCCTGACCTTTGCACAAAAGGTAATGACTAAACTGCCCGTAGGCCAAATGTTAGGACCGTGTAATGAGATCTTGTCCTACGTTTTACCTGTAGATCGAGGATTACCCACGCCAGCAAGTCCGATCCGCAGACATACATCAAATACAATGTTGTTTAAATACTAAACGTGAACACTTGTTGAACTACATTGTATAGGACGTGTACTATGGCTTAATGTTAAATCCGGAAATACACTGTTGCCATTGTGACTTGTTGTACAAACTGGAAATAATCCACGTGCATATAGTTGGATAAACTAGAGGTGAACTCGGCATGAACCTTAGACCGAGAATTATTAACTTGCAGAGGGGCTGGACATTACGATTGGAAAATGTATAAAATATGTAAATGTTTAGACGTCCAGTACCTCTCACTTCTCACACCGAAAGGGCTGGTATTCTCTGTGATGTAGCTATCTGATACTTTGTTTCTTTGCAAACTGTACAGTTATTTCAATAACGAGCTGTGAATCTTTATTGCCCGTGTTTGGTGTATTTCCTTTGGGGTACTCAGCCTCGATATTTCCTTTTGCTTTTAAAGATGGCACCCGAATAGGGACCCTCATGATTGATGCCAGCTCGTTGAAGGTTGACGCGGCTATCGGACCGGGATCGGATGGTGTAAAATGGGGCCCCTTTCTTGGATGAGACGTGACAACTCAGCAGCGCTGCACTATCCAATCCCTGGACGGTGAGCATGCAGTCCGAGTCGGCATCTTGATGATGGTCCATATAACGAGGTGGGCAGATTTGCTGAAATCATCAACCACGTGGGATCTTAGTTAGAACTTTGCAATCCGATCGGACCTCCTTAGGATTTGATCAGGTGAGTCGTGACCTGATTCTTAAGTATCCTGATAATTTGTTTTGGCGCATTGAACTCGGAGTACAATTATTGACCAGGTAACACCAGTATTCTGATATGTCTGGGAAATTGTCTGCCTGGTTCAGGGCATTATTCCGCAAGGACAGACAATCTTTGGAATTTGGCCGACCGGCACCAGTGGAGGGGTCGCCGGGGTGTACTATGTACTGTAAGCACGGCATTGGTAGTATAGTATTTAATGATATTTGACACAGACAAACTAGACATGCTTCCGAACTTCAGTGGCCAATCAATGGTAGTTTTGAAATTCCTTGTTTTGAATACTTAGAATCCATATTATTGAAGAAAAAGGCTAGACCTGCAGCATTCGATGTATTACAGAATTGGAAGAAAGAAGCTATGCAGCAGCTTAAGAGTAGAGAAAAGCATGCGCACCGTCATATGACGAAGGCCGAAAAAGCGTTGTTATATGACCAGAATAAACAGTCTGAGTCAGTTAGGAATATGGATAGGACTTTTTCACTTGGTATCCAGAAAATGTATCCTTCTAAAGACTTTCATGTATCTGATGAACTTATTGACAAACTCCTAAATGAACGAAGGCCTGGTGCCACTGCGCCACCTGCGTATGTTCATCTCCCTGCTGTTATTCCTCTTCACGTAGCTCCTCCTGCTCCTCCTGTTGTGCCTCTTAATGTTCCTCTTCTTCCAGCTGTTGTTCCTCCTCTCGGCATCGCTCCTCCACCTGTTCCTCCACCTTTGCCTGCTGTTACGGGTCCAGTGGGCTTGCCTGCCGCGCCAGTGATAGTACCTTTGTTTCCGGATGTTCAGAAATTGCCTACCCTCCCTCTTCCAAGTGGTTCTACACCGCTTGTAGTGGATCGGGGAGCGGGATCGAGGGTTGGAACACGTAATACTGTTTCTTCAGAGAAAAAGCGTGAATTAACTGCGTGGGCTAAACATTGCATGGAGAGGGGTGAACAAGCCAATGCTCTTGCCACACTTTGTAATTTAGACAATTTTCCTGAGAAAAACGTTTTTATTGAAGGGTTGGGAATTCATTTATGTGTAATGACGAACAGGCTAAATGATATAGAACTTCCACAAGGGTTAAGGGATCTGAATACTTTAGCATTTTCTAGAGCTACTGCGGAGAAAGTACAAGAGCATGTCGAGAGGATTTTTGCGTATAGAAGGGAGCTGGAAAGGTTAAGGAATGAAGATATAGATGGTGATAGTTTGGATGCTATATTTGTACAGAAACGGTTCTTTCCTTGTCGTAAATCGATAAATGAGGAAACACAAATTTGTACGAAAGATGCGATTAGGTGGATCTCAGACACGTCGATAACTCCCGTTGAAGTATATGACAAGTATAGTCAGTATACGCCAGAAATGCAGAGGAAAGTGATACAGGTAATGGTAGAGTACCTGGAGGATGAATGCGTAAAAAAGAAAGATTTGTTGTCCCACAGAGTTATTGAGTATTTATAAGAGGGCTTTTTCGTTTGACACTCCTTCAGCTGCATTAGCGCGCGATTTAGCTCTGTTGCTTAGTAAGCGTTCGGAGTTGCCTACCTCTCAGTTGCCTATGAGAGAGGTTCCTCTGACATTTGTCCCAAAAGTAGAGATTCCCGCTAATGCTGCAGCAGGTACACCTCGCCAGGATAATCCTGCACATTATGTGTCACAGTTTGTTCACGTCCCGTTCTCGAGACTGGAAGTGAACACCATTAAACAATCTATTCCCGATATTAGGAAGAATCCGACAGGGTTCTACAAAGAAATAGAGTCCATCTTGCAGTCATCAGTATTCACCTTAAGTGATATTGATTTGTTATTTCCTGTACTCCTACCTATTGATTTATGGAAGCAGATTAGGACTGTAGATGATGTACCAGGGTTAGGAGATTCATGGGATACTATGGCTAGACTCGATAGAGAAAGGCCAGCTGGTGAGAGACCTCCACAGGTAATACTAACTTTGCCTGATAAAATAGTTACAAAATTGAAATCTATAATTCCTGAAAGAAGGTTTATTTTGGACAAGCTTACTGCCTGTGTCCAAGGAAAATCTGAGGGTGCTACCGAGTTCTTTAACCGGTTCGAACACGTATTTTCAGATTACAGTGGGCAAGACTTAAGCACAGAGTCTGGGAAATGACTATTCGTTGATAAATTTGTGCGTGGATTGCTGTCTGACATCCAGTCACAAATGATGTCCTCCGAGAGCGCTTGGCAAGCAAAGTCTCAGTCAGAAGTATTGCACATGGCTCAATACTATGAGAATCGTGTCAATAACGAAAAAGAAAGAGTTTAAAAGAGAAAAGGAGACTTAAAGACAAAAGTTCTATTGCAGCAAATTGTTAGAGGCCCTAGAGGGGGTAACTCACAATTTAGGGGTCAGTACGTGCCACGGGGAAGGCGCCATTGGGTCCTGTAAACATAAACCAGTGTACTTATTGCAGACAAGAGGGTCATTGGCGTGCACAATGCCCGATCCTCCCGCAGAGGTCGAATAACGCATTTGGTAATATGTGTAGATGATCCAGAGGCCGCCCTGGGGCACGGGGTCCTGGTAGAAGTCAGTTTTCACAGGATTCGCAGCAACCTTTTTCACAGGACAATCAGGCATCAAATGTGGATAATAGAAACATTTTTGATCATCCTTCTGCAGCTTACCTCTCTGAAGAATTTCCATTCGATGACATTCTGTTTCGCTAGGATTGCCCGAAGCAGGGTTTGGAACCAACGCCTATTCCCGTCAATCAGAAAAGTCCCTACGTTGAAATGATAGTGGGAAATAGGAAACATCTATTCTTGATAGATACAGGGGCACAGAAGTGTTCCATTGATCATTCACGGGTTCCAAACATTCCACTGTCAGGGCAAACCAATGTTTTTGTAGGGTTTTCTTGCACACCAGTCGTCTGTCCGGTTTATTCGCCGGCACCTATTTCTTTGGGTCCATTTACGGACCACTGTCCACTCCTTTTGACCACGAATTGTGGAGAGAATTTGTTGGGGTTGAATCTGTTGAAAGAATTAAATGCAGTAATTCATTGTTCTTCTGATGGAGTGTGTTTGACGATTTCACCACAGCAACTTTCTGTCCCCCAATTCTTAACCAGACCTCTGCCGCCGGAATTTAGTAATGTTCCGGAGTGTTTGTGGGCAATTGACGACAATGATGTCAGTGTTTTGCAAATTGGGCCCGTTAAGATTATTCTGAAACATGGAGTAAAGTTGCCACGTATCCCCCAGCATAAGATCTCGGTCGATGGTGAGCAAGCTTTGAAATGCATCGTCTCCGATTTTGTACATCGAGGGGTGATTGAGGAAATTGCAGGTAGTTTGTGCAATAGTCCGATTTTGCCCGTGTACAAAAAAGGTGATAATGCGATTCCCTTTCGTTTCATTATTGATTTACGTGCCATTAATAAGATCGTTGCTCCACAATTTCCCATTGTACCTGATGTGACAACAATGTTGACCATGATTCCGGCTTCATCTACTCACTTTAGTGTTGTGGATCTAAAGAACGCCTTCTTTAGTATCCCTATACATAAGGACAGTAGATACTTGTTGGCGTTCATGTTAGGGGGACGCTCGTTTACTTTTACCCGTGCACAGCAAGGTTACACGGAAAGTCCTAGCCTCTATAGTAGGGCTTTGAAAGAGCAGCTCGACACACTTGAGTTGCCCTCTACTTGTACACTGCTTCAGTATGTAGACGATCTTCTCTTAGCTGCTGACTCAGAGAGCGCTTGTAAGGTGGCCACCGTGTTGTTGCTTATTCACCTAGCACAACATGGACACAAAGCTTTGCTTAAAACATTTCAATATTGTCGACAGGAGGTCGCCTATTTAGGTTATCTCCTGTCAAAGAAGGGAAGAAGGTTGACGCCTGAATGGATAAAAATCATTTCCAACATGTCTGTCCCAAATACACAGAAGGAAGTTAGAGCCTTGATAGGAATGGCCTCTTATTGTAGATAGTGGATCCCGAACTTCTCCTTAGTGATTAAACCAATGTTAGCTCTGACGAAGAAAGGCATTTCTTCGCCATTGCCGTGGAACTTGGAACACCAGCAATCATTTGATCTGCTCAAGACTGCATTGTGCTCGGCACCAGTTTTGGGCACACCAAACTATGAAAAGGCCTTTGTGTTGTATGTGCATGAACGTGATGGATGTGCTTTGGCTGTATTAACACAGGAACACGGAGGGAAGAATAGGCCGTGCGGCTACTTTTCTTCCGCCCTTGATCCTGTTGCATGCGCTTTGCCAAGATGTTTGAGAGCTGTCGCTGCTGCTGCGTCCGTAAAACAGAGCGAGGGAATGGTCCTAGGCCATGCTTTAACCTTGATGGTAACTCACTCTGTAGATGTTCTATTAAACAGAACACGCACGATTAACGAGATACGAATTGATCTTGTTTGCACCGCACATCCAAATCAAAAGGTGTTGTGTCCTTAATCCGCCTGAACTTTTACCTTTCCCGCAAGGTATTGCTTGCAGTAACGAAGAGTCACATGACTGCCTTTACACTACAGAACAATTGACCAAAAGCAGAATCGATCTAAGAGACATTCCTTTGAAAAATCCACAAGGGGAGCTGTTTTGTGATGGCTCCTGTTTCAAACTCCCAGATGGTACATCCACAGCTGCTTATGAAATCACCACATTGAGCACGGTTGTGGAGACCAAAAGAATCATGCATAACTCCGCGCAGGCCGTAGAGATTATAGCATTGACCCGAGCTTTTGAACTTTCCGAACGGCTTACCGTAAACATATATACCGATAGTCAGTATGCCTTTGGGGTGGTTCACAACTTCGGCAGACTTTGGGCAGAACAAGGTTTCTTGACCTCCCATGGCACTAAGATCCAGCACGGCTCCTTGATAGTACAGTTACTCTCAGCGCTTGCACTCCCTACTCCGCTAGCTATTATGAAATGTGCAGCACATCAGAAGATCGTAGATAATGTAGGAAAAGGGAATGCTTTTGCTGACCAGATAGCCAAACAGACTGCTACTGATCTCTCTTCAGAAATGTATACTTCAAGGGAAGCCACAAACGCCTGTACTTTGGATGAGGGTATCGAATCCATAAAGAACATTCAAGCCAATGCCACATTAGAGGAATCTAAGAAGTGGTCTGAGGGTTTGGCGAAATTGGACGATGACGGTGTTGGGTGGACAAGGTTGGAGGGAAATGGTTACTGCCTGATGCATATGCTATGATGATGGTTGTTATGGCTCATGGTCCTACCCATATTTGTGCTCGTAAGGTCACCAAAATGCTGCAAAATGTGTGGGTAAATGACAAAATCCCTAAGGTAGCTGAACGCTTTGTTCAGGGGTGTATGATTTGTTTGTAGCACAATGTGGGAAAGGGCACATCAACTCCTAGGGGTAGTTTTGGTCCACCTTCTGTCCCCTTTGAAGTAATCCATTTTTACTTCATTGAAATGGAGCATTGTAACAACTTTAAATATGTACTAGTTGTTATCTGTGCCATTAGCAAATGGGTCGAAGCTTTTCCCGTGAAAAAGGCCACTGCTATGACCACGGCAAAGACCATGCTGAAGGAATATTTTCCACGATTTGGTTTGACAAGAGTCATCTGGTCGGATAATGGTCCACATTTTATTGCTGCAGATATGCGCGGGATTACAGTTCGATAAACAGTTCCATTCGGCCAGACACGCACAGAGTGCTGGACTAGTAGAGAGACACAACAGCATCATCAAGAACAAGCTCGCTAAGACGTGTGCCAGCACCAAACTAAAATGGCTGGGCACCTTACTGATCGTGTTATTGACCATGAGGATGACCCCTCAAAATAAGACTGGCTCTCTCCCTTTGAGGTGGTCATGGGTAGGCCAGCTAACATTTGTAATGTACCAGCAACTCGTTCTTTACAAGAGTTTGAAAATGTACTTCTTTCTGATTATTGTGGCCAGTTGACTAAAAATCAGTATTTGATTTATCACTAGGTGCGAGAGGCTTTACCTATCAGGTATGAGGGCCCCGGTCACAGCATACGGCCGTGAGACTGGGTCCTCACAAAATCATTTGAGCAATCCTCTTGCCTCGCACCTCGTTGGCGGGGCCCCCATCAGGTCCTCCTGGTCACACAGACGGCGGTGCGGGTAGCAGGCAAGAAGCATTGGATCCACGCATCCTACATCAAACGAATTCAATACCCTGTGCCACACGCTACAGAAGATACAGAACCCCTCACCAGTACTGCAACCAACAATCACAAAGCAGTAAACAGCATTGAGAGTGTGTCAGAGACCCTCGCTGAGCCCGTGGGGACTGGGGAAACAGCCATTTCACCTACACACTCTCCAATAGTTCCAGCTTTAAAATTTGTTCCGGATCTTGCATCAGATCTCGCTTTGGATTCTTCGCTTCCATTGGGAAGTGACGACCCGTTGTTCACAGATCACTCAGTACCAGGAGTCACAAGGTACGATCTGCGTTCAAGGAAATAGACCTACTGCACGGTTCGGCTGTGCCATCAAAGGAAATCATCAAAGGGCTTGCCTTTTTGGCCCGATCATTTGTATATAAGGGGATTCTGTTGGCTAGGGTTTGTGAAAGGACTAAGAAGACGCTTGGCCTGGAGGTCGCCAGCAAAAACAATATTGGTGCAAATCGTTTGAAGGCCACAATGCCTGCAACCACTCACGCTCGTACACAACAGATAAAAGACTGTATGACCAACCACGAAAACGAACAATCGAATGTGTGGGCCCTGAAAATGTATTGTTTTCTTGTGATAATGTTAACTGGTTTTACAATAGTCATTGCCTTGGGATTCTGGTATCTGGAAGAAGTACATCCGCTTGAAAATATGTTACCCATTGAAAATGTATCCACTGTTTCTACTCCTTTCGTGCATCTGCACACCCAATCTCCTAGAGACTCTAAGCACAGACAGAGTTACCACAACAACACTATATCACTATATTACTCATTATGAATGCTACACATGCCATTTTTAATAGGTCCAACTGTTGGGTTTGTTCGCATTTGCCGCAACACAGGGATAAGGGGCTGGGATGGTATATTCATCCTTTACCTTTGACAACTGCTTGCTATGCTTCTCTTAGAGCACTATTCTTTGGCCGATGGAACGATAGCATCTCAGGGAACTTCAATGGGACTAACTTAAATGATTTTGAAAAACGTGTCTTAACGCCCCTGGGATGCTCACTCTTTGCGAACAGGAGCAAGCTAAATGTTGCTTCTACTAGGCCTTCTGATTGACTGTCCCGTCCTTTTCAATCCTTGATCTCTTTTAAGATGGCTTCTATAGGCTATAGATGCAACGCCACCTTCTTATACTGTCAACCATATCCCTGATTCAGTTTCTTTCTGCACACAGAGGAATGGTACTCAGTCAATGGGTGATTTTAAGGGTGGCGCCAACATTGCGAATTTGACTAGTGAAGACAGACCTTTGTATGTAGGCGAACCTGTTTACTTTGTTTGCGGTAATGTAGCATTTCCATGGTTACCCAGGGATTGGCAGGGAACTTTTTATTTAGGAATTCTGTTACCCGGGGTATTCATTGCTAGCACTGTGGAAATTTCAAAGGCTCGTCCACGGCGGGACGAGAATGGCGATACTTCAGCACAAGTTTTGGGCGATGTAGCTAAATCCTTTGTGCCATTTTGGGGGCAAATACTGAACTCAGAAGATATCAGGAGACTAGCGAGAGTACTGGAGAGGACCATCAATCAGACCACTGACATACTCTATAATATGATTAGAACAGAAAGCAATAAGGTTAGTGGCACTTCAGAACCGGATGGCATTAGATGACATCCTGGCTGAACGTGGTGGGGTATGTAAATTAGTGGCGTCTGCTTGCTGTGTTTTCGTCCAGATTCCTCCCCAACTATCTTTAGGGCCATTCGAAACCTGCATATTCTCAGTTCAGAAGTGCATGTTCCCAAGGGAAACTGGGATCTTAGTACTTGGTTCTGGGACTTCCTACGATCTTGGGGATGGAAGCTATTTTCAGTCTTGCTGATTATTTTAGGTATTCTGGTGTTTTTCTGCTGTTGCATACAATGTCTTCCTGGTATGTGTTCGATGTTAGGAGGATGTTGTGCACAAGCGATGGGTACATTAGGGCACAAGGTATATGCCCCAGAGAAAACATCTAACGAATTTGTGCTAACAAAAATCTCAGTTTCTGACCTCATGGCAATCGATATCTCCGATAGTGATTCAGGATGTATGGACATTGAGACGTGGAGTTGTTTGTAGAGAGACTAAAAGTAGTTTAGTGATTGGCTTAGGCCAAAAGGAGGGTTTGTTAAACGAGATATGATATCATGCCTCCTTTATTGTATATATTGACATAAGCCCAGTCGCTCTGCGAAGAAATCCGCGTTGCAAAGTTCCGATCTTAGATCGACTTAGCCGCCATTTTAGGTCCATCCGCCATTTTGATTTCCATTTCAAAGTCAATCTGTGTTCTAAAATGGTGAACAGTGTTTCCCGCTTGTAACCTAGCCGTCCTGACCTTTGCACAAAAGTTAATGTCTAAACTGCTCGTAGGCCAAATGTTAGGGCCGTGTAATGAGATCTTGTCCTACGTTTGACCTGTAGATTGAAGATTACCCACGCCAACAAGTCCGATCCGCAGACATACATCAAATACAATGTTGTTTAAATACTAAATGTGAACACTTGTTGAACTACATTATATAGGACGTGTACTATGGCTTAATGTTAAATCCGAAGATACAATGGGCCTCATTACGAGGTTGGAGGCAGCCATGGTGCTGTTAGCGCCATGGCTGCCTCCAAACTCGTTCCGACTCCGCCCTGGTTAATGGAGCAATTACCGGTCCATTCCGAGGTTGGCGGGACGGGTAATTCCCCATTCATCAGGGCCATTCCCCATTCCCATTTGAGCCCACATAGGGCTCAATGGTAATGGAGAAGGCGCTAATAACGGTACCGCAAACTGCGGTACCGTTATTAGCTCCAGAGTCCCTTTGGGGGTCCCGTCCTTAACGTCTGGAAAAACCAGACGTTAAGGGAGGACCCGCAAAGGGAACTCGTAGTAGGGCAGTAAAGGATTACTGGCACCAGTGCCCTTACCGGTGCCGGTAATCCCTTACCGCCCACCTCGTAATCAGGCCCACTGTTACCATTGTGACTTGTTATTGTACAAACTGGAAATAATCCACATGCATATAGTTGGATAAACTAGAGGTGAACTTGGCACGAACCCTAGACCGAGAATTATTAACTTGCAGAGGGGCTGGACATTACGATTGGAAAATGTATAAAAGATGTAAACATTTAGACGTCCAGTACCTCTCACTTCTCACACCGAAAGGGCTGGTATTCGCTGTGATGTACTGAGGGCCAGATAGCTATCTGATACTTTGTTTCTTTGTAAACTGTACAGTTACTTGAATAAAGATCTGTGAATCTTTATAGCCTGTGTTTGGTGTATTTCCTTTGGGGTACTCAGCCTCGATATTTCCTTTTCTTTTACAGTTTCCCTTCAACAGTGTTTCCTGTTCAGCTCGGCGAGGTAAAGAGCAATGTTTTTAGCAATTTTCTGAATTTTAGGTGGTTTTCTGTTGTTTGCATTTCCTTGGGGAGTGGATTCCAATGTTTTTCTGAGATGCAGGACAACGCTGATCCACCAAAGTTCCGCTTGAGGTATTGTTTTGGTCCAAGGCGAATGTTGTTACTGGAATTTAGGGTCCGGTTTGGTTTGTAGATGGACATTTTTCCCTGAACTATTTTTTTTCCCTAAACTACTAAATGTTTCCGTAAACTACTGGTTCTGTCTCATTAAAAGCATAGCAGCACCGCTGAAAACTAATGGCCCTGTCCCAATAAAAGCACAAATGTTTCTAATGAAAAGGGCATGTGCAGTTCCCTTCGCGGTATAGTGGTCCTGCTGGGGAGTGCCAGTCCGGGTATAGCAGCCTCAGGAAGACGTATTTATATAATCCCAAAACAAATAAAGCATCCCTGCTGAGATTTACAGGTACTGTTCCTTTACAGTCCTGTTGAGAAATGCTGCTACTGCTCTGTAAAAAGTATAAAAGCTTCCGTTGAGAGATACTTGTATTTGGACTTTGATAGTATAATAACCATGCTGAGAAGTGCCAGTAATGTCTTATTAATAAAAGGCTCACAGCCCCACTGAGAAGATCTGGTTAAAGAATAGCAGCCTCTCTGAGAACGGTGAGTACTGTCAACAAACTGTATTGCATCTTTAGTGAGAAGCCACAGTACTCTCCTTGGAAGTATAACATCCTGGGTTGAGAAATTATGTTACCATCCATTGAAACCCTAACAGTCCTGTAGAAAAGTAACAATAATGGCAGATTAAAAGTATGGGAGCATCTACTGAGAGGTGCAGGTATTGCTCCATTGTTAGTGTTACTCTCCTGCAATGAAGTGCCAGTACTGCCCCATTGGAAATGTTATGCTCCTGCAATGAAGTGCTGGTACTGCCCCATTGGAAATGTTATGCTCCTGCAATGAAGTGCTGGTACTGCCCTATTGGAAATGTTATGCTCCTGCAATGCAGTGCCAATAGTGCCCCATTGGAACTGTTATGCCCCTCCAATGAAGTGCCAGTAGTGCCCCATTGGAAATGTTATGCTCCTGCAATGAAGTGCCAGTACTGCCCCATTGGAAATGTTATGCTCCAGCACTGAAGGACTGGTACTGCCCCATTGGAAATGTTATGCTCCTGCAATGAAGTGCCAATAGTGCCCCATTGGAAATGTTATGCTCCTGCAATGGAGTACCAGTACTGCCCCATTGGAAATGTTATGCTCCTGCAATGTAGTGCTGGTATTGCCACATTGGAAATGTTATGCTCCTGCAATGAAGAGCCAATAGTGCCCCATTGGAAATGTTATGCTCCTGCAATGAAGTGCCGGTAGTGCCCCATTGGAAATGTTATGCTCCTGCAATGCATTGCCGGTAGTGCCCCATTGGAAATGTTATGCTCCTACAATGAAGTGCCAGTAATGCCCCTTTGGAAATGTTATGCTCCTGCAATGAAGTGCCGGTAGTACCCCATTGGAAATGTTATGCTCCTGCAATGCAGTGCCGATAGTGCCCCAATGGAAATGTTATGCTCCTGCAATGAAGTGCCGGTAGTGCCCAATTGGAAATGTTATTCTCCTGCAATGAAGTGCCGGTAGTGCCCAATTGGAAATGTTATGCTCCTGCAATGAAGTGCTGGTGCATCCCTATTGGAAATGTTATGCTCTTACTATGATGTGCCGGTACTGTCCTATTTGCGGACAATTTTGTGGATCCCCCATGAAAACCCTGCCTAAATTCTCCTCTCAGGTGGCCAGAAGAGGGCAGATGCTTCCTGATCCCAATCTGGCATGGTGTACTGCAGGAGGATCACCTGGGTGGAGACAAGGCCTGGGCTAGTGGGGTGATTTCGCAGGGTGAGACACAGTATTTTTCCTTAAAGAAAAATATGCTTACCACTGGCTTAGAGGAGGAATTGGCTTATTGCCATTTTGATATATCTTCACCTCCTACTACAGATTGAAAGGTATACTCATTCTAGTGTTGAACCCAAAGAACAAATCTTTTATATTCCTAAATCCTCATATCCTCCACAATGCCAATGACGAATACATGTCTTTCCCTGTCCCATCTGCCTCTCAAAAGGTTAAACTTTCAATAACATCAAGAGTGGAAAAACTGTTCTTAAACCTTTTAAAGAAGTAGGAAATCTAAATAGTTCTAAGGTGGACTGCATATCCCAGAATCCCTCAGGGACTGTGACAATGAAGAGGGCTCAGGAGGCATGCAGGAGCCAAACACAGGCAGGCAATTAGCCTTAAGGAACTGCACCTGAAGCCAATTAACCCACCTGATGGTCATAAAAGGCTGCAGCAGGAAGGAGCAGAAGAGAGAAGCTGGAACAGGAGCTGGAAGGTTGGCAGTAGCAGAAGCAGCAGATCACGAGGCCGGCAGTTCACTAGGAAGTGTGACCACAGAAGGGATGCCGGAGCAGAGGTAGAACAGATTTCACATGCAGGCTCTGAATTGGTCCTGTGCTCACAAACCCTGTTTGGCTGTGGCTGCATTGGGAGAGGCTGGAAGAAACAGGCAGTCTTTCCATGGGCACCTAATTGCTGTGAATGCTGAGCTGAAGTTGTGCATCCACCCAAGGACTGTGTGCAGGAGGAAGCAGAGGGAAGCTGGAGAGTGGAAGACTCTCCTTTAATGAGGCCGGATGGGAGACACCCGTGCAGCAGATGGGTGTGTGTCCCAACAGTGCCTGTAGCAGTAGAAGAAACCAAGCCAGGAAGCAGAGGCAGACGGCAGTCGGTAAATGGAAGCTCTGTACTCCAAATCATCAAGAAGACCTTGCCGGTAACTGTAACCAGCTTATTTTATACTTGCGCTCATTTAAAAGCGAGTATAAGTTGTTCGCAGAAGTGGGAAGTCATTCTAACAAAGGAATTGTATCACAGGCTTATATTAACAAAGCCGAAATACCCACGTGTAGAGAATGCATCTCTTTTCCCCATTGTTATGAGTAACTTGGTGCCGAGCGGTCGCATGTCTCTTGTTAAAGAAGAGCATGTTGCCGGTAATCCTAATGAAGCCGATCTTGACTTTCCAGAAATGTTACAAGTGTATTTAACTGCAGAAGAGGTCGAGCATGAAACAGTGCTTCCCAATTTCTTTGGGAGCTTAACGCTGACTGAAAGGTGGGAACGCTTATTTTATTTATTTATTTAAATATATATAGCGCGCAAACAGGCTTTGGGCATTGATGCGCTGTTACGTGTGATGAGTTTAGTTACATGCGGCATCTGAATGGTATTTGGAGTCAATGCAAACATTACATATATTACAGACAGGCATATTAATAGCATTTTATAAAGATGGCACATAGTCAGGATTAGATGAAGAGTAGAGTCTTGACAGCTTTGCGGAAGGCTATGTGGGATTTTTCAGCTCTAAGGGATGGTGGGAGGGCATTCCATTGCAGGGCACTAAGTATGGGAAGCTTGTTCCTCCTGTTCTAACTTGCTTGATTTTGGGCAGGGGCGTTGCTAGGGGGGGCTAAGGGGGCTAAAGCCCCTGATCTTTTGGTTGTAGCCCCGGATAGAATCTCAGGAGCTACAGCCAAAAGACTAGCTAGCCCCCAGTCCCAACAGTTCCGACATCAGCTTAGCCCCGGGTCTTTTCCAGACCTAGCAACTCCCCTGATTTTGGGTACTGTGAGCATGTTAGAGTAAGGAGCTCTAGTTGGCCTAGAGGATGCAGCTCTGTGTATTCTTTGAGACAGGTAGGGGGGCCCGTATCGTTGACACATTTCTGGGTAAGAGTGAGGGTTTTAAAGAGGACACGCTCTTTGATGGGTAGCCAATGAGCCAGTTTCCTGGCGGCAGTTATATGTTCACATTTGGGGATGCCTATAGCTGCATGGAGCGAACTGTTTTGGATGATCTGCAGCTTCTCCATGTCCTTTACTGACGTGCCCAGAAAAAGGGCATTACAGTAGTCACGTCTTGACCCTGTTATAGCTCTGGCAATGGTACAGTAATTGTCCTTGGATAGGAATGGTCTGGCTGCATTTAGTAGTTTGGCGTTGTATGCTGCGGCAGCGGCGATGGCATTAACTTGTCTAGTCATCGAGAGGTTTGAGTCTAAGTATACTCTGAGAGTTTTCTCTGTTTCGGAGACTGGGATATCCATGTTGTCAATCGTGAAGTGGCTGAATTGGTTATTGAATTTCTTGAGGGTTTCAGTGGACCCTATCAGGAGAAGCTCAGTCTTGTCACTGTTGAGGTATAGCCCATTCACGGCCATCCAGGCTTGTATGGTTGTGTATATGGCGTTGAGGGCTCTGGAGTCGGATTCATACTCACCCATTAGTGGAAGGAGGACTTGAGTGACTTGAGGACTTGAGTATTATCCTTTTGAAGTGGAATTTCAACATCAGAACGAAGTTGTGTACATCTAATTTTGTTTCCATTAAGAAATATGCTACTTGTAATATACCAAAGCAAAAACAAAGAGGTGATGGCTGGAAGGTTTAGAATGAATCTTAACCACTCGCAATGCTCTGGGCAACCCTCCAGACCACCGTTCTTCGCCTGCCAAGCCATTACAGAAGGGGAAAGACCATATGTAAATCAGGCTTGGCCCCACCCCAAAAGGGGCAGTCCTGTCCGAACTGCTAGGCCACATCCCTTCTGCACGAGACCACAAGCATCCCCAAACATGTTTCGCCCTTGTTGGGGCTCATCAGTGAGGAGTAGCTTGGATCTCTAGGCCCAGCAGGCACGGGACCCACGTCTGGGCGTACCCGTCCCACTCGGGGTGACAAAGCAAAAACTTGTAATATACCAAACATTGTTGTAGAAGTTGTAGAAGTGGCCTAAATTGAATTAAGAACAATCATTACCTAAGCCAGTAGACCAAACCCTGTTGAAGCGAAACCAGTGCATTAAGAACTAAATATCACTACTTTAAAGTCGCTGAAGTTGTTGTAACCCCCAAATCCTCTGATACAAAGGTGACAAGCTTGTCCAAGGCTGAAGGAGTGGCACTAGAGCCTAGGGGCAACTACTGGAGGAAAAGACATTTGGAGCTGGGGAAGGGAGCTGGGTACTTGTTCAAAGAAATTTAAGAAAATCTGCAGAGCTGAAACTGTTTAAGTTGAGAAGAAACAGTCTGAAAGCTAAAGACAGATTTTTTGGTCGCTGCAAGACCAAAGGAATGACAAAGAGGCTTCCCTCTCTTGTCATACAATAGAGAAGAGGGCCTTGCCCATCTGTAAAGGTCGAAGAGTCTTGCTGAAGTTGCCTGAAGCAAAGACAGATTGTGTGGTGGCTGCAAGACCAAAGGAAGAACAAAGAGGCTACTCTCTGTTGCCACGCAACAGAGCAGAGTTTTTTCCCACCTGTAGAGGTCGAAGAGCCTTGTGGAAGTTGCCTAAAAATACTAACAGCAGTAGAACTGTGGTCGGGGATACCTTTGTCAGAACTGTATCAGTTGAATGTAGTAGAAGCATAAGTCAACTGTGTGGCAAAGGAGCCTGCTCACACAGTATCATTGGCAGAAGGGGTGTGCTAGAGAAGGAGCAACCCCTAAGCAGAAGCACCCTGACAACTGTATTTAAAGACACCATAGAAATTGCAAAACAAGAGTTGTTGTTAAGCAGAAGTGGTACTTTTGTCTTCAACATTACCCAGTCGTTACTGGAAGGAGGTTATCCAGGAATGCCATTGGTGCTGTTGTTTTCTTTGTGGAACTTGGAAAGGGAATATTTTCATCCAGCAAAAAAGGAACTCTTACCAGGGGATTTTTATTTGTGTTAACTTTTTGGAGACTTATTTCCTTGGAAGAATTTGGCTTTGGGACATTCCTGGGGAGCAAGATCTGCCCAGGACGAGTAGAAGTCATCCAAGACACTGGTTGTTTGGTAACCTTTTTTTGTATGCTGTTTCTTTGTTACTTTGAATGTTTCTGAGGGTTCTTTTGTATATGCTAGGAGGTTTCCCTTAGATGCTAGACTAGGTAGGGAAACCCCTGGTAGAGTAGGTTTAGTTAGGGTTTATGGTTCTGACCCCTCACATACTACAAGTGTTATGCTCTTGCTTTGGAGTACTAGTGCTATCTCATTGTAAGTGTTATGGCTCTTGCTATCAAGTGTCAGTACTGCTCCATTGGACGTTTTATGCTCTTGCTATGAAGTGCTGGTACTGTCCTATTACAAGGGTTGTACTCTTGCTGTGAAGTACTAGTGCTATCCCATTGTATGTCTTATGGCTCTTGATATAAAGTGCCGGTACTTTCCTAATACAAGGATTATGCTCTTGCTATGAAGTGTCAGTACTGCTCCAGTGGAAGTGTTATGCTCTTGCTATGAAGTTCTGATACTGTCCTATTACAAGTATTATGCCCTGGCTATGAAGTGCACATACTACTGTATTGTTAGTATTATGCTCTTGCTATGAAGTGCAGGTACTGTCCTATTGTGTTGTTACACTTGCTATGAAGTACAGGTACTGCCCCATTGTAAGTGTCATGCTCTTGCAATGAAGTACAGATACAGCCCCCTTGTAAATGTTATGCTCAAGCTATGAAGTGCAGGTCCTGTCCCATTGTAAGTGCCATGCTCTTGCTATGAAGTACTGATACTGTCCCTTTGTTAGTGTTATGCTCTTGCTATGAAGTACAGGTCATGCCCCATTGTAAGTGTTATGGTCTTGCTACAAAGTGCAGGTACTGCCCCATTGTAAGTGTTATACACTTGCTATGAGGTTCAGGTCCTGTCCCATTGTAAGTGTTATGCTCTTGCTATGAAGTGCAGGTACTGTCCTATTGTGTTATTACACTTGCTATGAAGCGCAGGTCATGCCCATTGTAAGTGTTATGGTCTTGCCATGAAGTGCAGGTACTGCCCCATCGTAAATGTTATGGTCTTGCTATGAAATGCAGTTACTGCCCCATTGTGTTATGGTCTTGCTACGAAGTGCAGGTACTGCCCCATTGTAAGAGTTATACACTTGCTATGATGTTCAGGTCCTGTCCCATTGTAAGTGTTATGCTCTTGCTATGAAGTGCAGGTACTGTCCTATTGTGTTATTACACTTGCTTTGAAGTACAGGTACTTCCCCTTTGTGTCATGCTCTTGCTATGAAGTGCAGGTACTGCCCCTTTGTAAGTGTCATGCTCTTGCTTTGTAATGCAAGTACTGCCCCACTGTACGTGGCATGCTCTTGCTATGAAGTGCAGATATGCCCCCTTGTAAATGTTATGGTCTTGCTGTGAAGTGCAGGTACTGCCCCATTGAGCTATGGTCTTGCTATTAAGTGCAGGTACTGCCCCACCGTAAGTATTATGGTCTTGCTATGAAGTGCAGGCACTGCCCCATTGTAAATAATATGGTCTTACTGCCCCATTGTAAATGTTATGGTCTTGCTATGAAGTGCAGGTACTGCCCCATTGTGTTGTGGTCTTGCTATGAAGTGCAGGTCATGCCCATTGTAAGTGTTATGGTCTTTCTATGAAGTGCAGATACGACCCCCTTGTGGTATGCACTTGCTATGAAGTGTAGGTCTTGTCGCATTGTAAGTGTTACGCACTGGCAATGAAGTGCAGGTACTGCCCCATTGTAAGTATTATGGTCTTGCTATGAAGTGCAGGTACTGCCCCATTGTAAATGTTATGGTCTTGCTATGAAGTGCAGGTACTGCCCCATTGAGTTATGGTCTTGCTATTAAGTGCAGGTACTGCCCCATTGAGTTATGGTCTTGCTATGAAGTGCAGGTACTGCCCCATTATAAATGTTATGGTCTTACTGCCCCATTGTAAATGTCATGGTCTTGCTATGAAGTGCAGGTACTGCCCCATTGTGTTATGGTCTTGCTATGAAGTACAGGTACTGACCCATTGTAAGTGTTATGGTCTTTCTATGAAGTGCAGATATGGCCCCCTTGTGTTATGCACTTGCTATGAAGTGTAGGTCTTGTCGCATTGTAAGTGTTACGCACTGGCTTTGAAGTGCAGGTACTGCCCCATTGTAAGTATTATGGTCTTGCTATGAAGTGCAGGTACTGCCCCATTGTAAATGTTATGGTTTTACTGCCCCATTGTAAATGTTATGGTCTTGCTATGAAGTGCAGGTACTGGCCCATTGTAAGTGTTATGGTCTTTCTATGAAGTGCAGATACGTCCCCCTTGTGTTATGCACTTGCTATGAAGTGTAGGTCTTGTCGCATTGTAAGTGTTACGCACTGGCTATGAAGTGCAGGTACTGCCCCATTGTACGTGTTATGGTCTTGCTATGAATTGCAGGTACTGCCCCATTGTACGTGTTATGGGTCTTGCTATGAAGTGCAGGTACTGCCCCCTTGTAAATGTTATGGTCTTGCTATGAAGTGCAGGTACTGCCCCATTGTAAATGTTATGGTCTTACTGCCCCATTGTAAATGTTATGGTCTTGCTATGAAGTGCAGGTACTGACCCATTGTAAGTGTTATGGTCTTTCTATGAAGTGCAGTTACGGCCCCCTTGTGTTATGCACTTGCTATGAAGTGCAGGCCTTGTCGCATTGTAAATGTTATGCACTTCTTATGAAGCCCTGTTGGGAAGTGAGGTACTCTCCCATTTTGAGGTGATTAGATGCAGCACCACTAAAGCCCGTTTCGTAAGCGCAGCCTTCCCCCGAGGCGCCTAGACTTACCGTTAGTCCCCAGAAGTCTGGCCGCAGACTTCAGAGGCCGGACTCCATCTCCAGCCGCGGCGTTTTCTTTCAGCCTCGGGGTCCTGCTCTGGCCGGAAGGTGCTGTGATGTATTCCGTCCTGAAAGACGCCCACTGTCTGCCCTCAAAGAGCCAGGTCCCACAGTACTGAGCTGACCAGCTGCCAGCACCCCCCAGAGCTCCCCGAATCCACGAACTACCAGGGCCCTTCAGGGCTTCCACGGTATTGAACCAGTACTCCCACGTTCAGTCCCTCGCTGCCACTCTCCACGGGTGCTCGCCCAGGGGTACTGAACCTGCTCCCCCAGTACTGAAGCCAGAGATCCCAAAAACAGGCGCCGCCGGCATTCACCGTCCCCTCTGGTCCACAGGAGAGAGCGCCCACCGTCCTCGTCCCCCCAGTTCACCCAGTTCTGCCAGCACTGAGCCCCACCAGCTCCCACCTCCTGGAGTGCAGCCCCCCTAACGCCTCTCTGACTGGACGGTGCCTGGGACTGGCTGAGGATGGAAACTGCCGGTCACTTCCTCCCCTCCCAGAATCTCGAACACAGTCAATAATTGTCGGCCAGCAGACAGGGAGGGCCCCCACTCCCGAGAGCACCGCCCCAACACCAGGCCCTGGGGCACGAGAAGGGGGTGCGGAAAAGGCCCAGACCCCGACAGGAAACCGAAAATCCAGAGCGAAGGATCAGCCACAGGTTGCTAGAGAACGAAGGAGCCGGATTCTGTTTCGAAACCCAGCGCACTGGGCACTGTGCCCTCCTTCTCAACCCTGCTCTAACCTTCCAGCCCCCCTCGTCTTCCTCTAGTCGAGTCCTCTCAACTTGTATTCCCCCTCCCCGCCCCCACAGACTGTGGTCGTAATTACCCAGGGCAAGGGCACAGTACCGGAATAGTCGAGGCGCTACAGGACCACTAAACCGGTGATGGGCCCAGTATAAACACGTTTTCACGCAACATAACACCAGACAACAGAGCATATGTGTCTGTCGATTTCTGAGAGCTCCTGGGCGATATAACCTGGCCCAATGAGTATAGTGATCTGGCTAGGGTCGAACTGGGACATAACATTGGTCCAAGCATCATTGGGAAAAGCGCCCCACAATCACACATTCTTTCTTTATTTGTTGTATTTGTTGGTAGCGCCAGGACCCGCAGTTATCACGGCGCGAAAGGCAGTACATAATTAATTAAAAGTCATCACTTTTCAGAACAGACAGTTTTGAGCGCTACACAGCGGGGTGTTTTTCATAAAATATGTAGCAAAGAATGCATCTGAAAGCCTATTTGTTTAGTGACATTGGTTTAAAACTAATGCAGTCATTTATGAACATGGCCAACTCTGCCCAAAAAAGGGGCGCATTCCGGCCAAATAAGCTGGCCCATAAAAGAGTCACGGGCTGGCACTTCGGGCATGACCCTATTGCCCTATAGGCCAGTCCGAGCCTGCACATGGTCAGACCGGCCGGTACCTCTGAAAGGGCAGGACTCACCATCAACCCCTTCCCACCCTCCCCACACTCATTCAGCTGCAGGGTCCCCTTCGTCCCAACATGCCCACCGTTCTGCAGGTCCCCCATGACTGCCTAAACGATTGCTTGACAAACTCCTTGAAACCAAAAAAATACCCCAAACATCTGACATGGAAAAAGGCCCTGCTCCCGCTTCCCCTATTCCACAGCTGGCCTAAAACCCTGCACGTTATTGGACTGAGACAGGCAGGCTGAGCTGGAGGGAATTTGCTAAACCAGGTAAAACCCTCATTGTATGTTCTGAGTCGGTCTAGGGCATGGTTCGATTTAAAAAGTTTTTGAGACTTTTTTGGCATAGCGCTGTGATACTCCCTGTTGGAGCATCGGTGCATATCGTATATAGCCTCTAAATGGTATTAGCATGATTGACCTAAAAACATTTGACCTAAAACATTTTCACATTTTTTTGACCTTTTCTTCAGTTAAATTTAATAAAAAATATATATGGGGGTTGGTAAGGGTATAGATTAGGTTGAGGGGATGTGGAGGGGATTGTGGGGCGTCTCCCCCAACATTTTAGACCAAAAGAAGGTTACATAAATTCAATCAAATGTTTTAGGTCAAATAGATCCAAACCCTCTAAACAGCAGCGTGTCTATTGGTCGGTGGCATAACATAAAATGAAGGGGGGTCTCCTATAAAATCTAGGGCAGGGCAGCGAGATTCCTGCCAATCATACACAGTCACAGTCATTGGGCCTATCGTGGGGTGAGGGTTGTTCTTGTCCTTGAGTGCTATCCTCACACCCCTGGTGTTAACATAATTTGTGGGAGATGTGCTTGTTTCAAGATCAGCAGAATAACCTCTAAAGAAATGCTTGAAAGTGTTTAGAAACTGGCTGTAAATGTACTTACTGAATTCTTCAAAATCATGAGATGTTTTTCTTATTGCCTAGATGTAATTTTATAGCTTATGAATTTAAGATTGTGATATGTGCACAGATGTAGTGTAAAAGGTTGCTATGTAACCATAAACACTTCAAAAGAACACTGCATTTATTTGAAGACCAGGATGTCAATTTCAATCAGAAATTACTTACAAAAGCGCATTTACAGATGGTGGAAGCATTCCCACGAAGGGTGCCTGTACAATAGCTCAAAGATGAGAACAAGGAGTGAGCTAGTTTATGAGGGTGTGAACACAATGGGTAACATTTCAGGGACAAAACAAACAAAAAATATATAAGCAAACAAGGAGACCCTATAACCAAAAAAGTGATGGGTGGAAGGTTTTTAATAAATCTGAACCACTGGTATTGCTCTGGGCAACCTTTCACCCCACCATTTTTTAGCATGTCTGTGCCATCGCAAAGGGGTCAAGCCATATTCAAATCACTCAGGTACTGCCACCAATGGGAGCAGCCCAGCCCGAAATGCTAGGCCATGTCCCCTCTGCACGGAAACACAAGCAACCCCAGACATATTTCGGCCTTTTTGGACCGCATCAGTGAGGTGCAGCCTGGTGCCCAGATGTGGTACCTAAGCCTGCTGGCCCCAGAGATTCAAGGTCATCTTCACTGATGACGCTCCAACAAGGCCGAAACATGTCTGGGAATGCTTGTGGTCTCTTGCAGAAGGGATGTGATCTGGCAGTTTAGACTGAACTGCCACTTTTCTGGTGGGACCAAGCCTGATTTGCATATCGCCTATCCTCTTCTGTAATGACATGGTAGGCTGAAAAACGATGGTCTGGAGGGTGGACCAGAGCCATGCCCGTGGTTATGATTTATTCACAACCATCCAGCCATCAACGTTTGGTTTTGCTTTAGTCACCCCAAGTGGGACGGGTATGCGCAGATGGGCGTCCCGAGCCTGCTGGGCATAGAGATCCAAACCGAAACTATGCTCACTGATAATACCCAGTGAGGCTGAACATGTCTGGTCATGCTTGTGGCTTCATGCAGAAGGGATGTGACCTAGCAGTATGGGCTGGACTGACCCTTTTGGGGTGGGACCAAGCCTGGTTTTCATATGGTCTTTCCCCTTCTGTTATGGCTTGGCAGGCTGAAAAGCGATGGTCTGGAGAGTGGCTCAGAGCTGTGCCCGTGGTTATGATTTATTCAAAACCTTCCAGCCACTCACTGTCCTTGCTTTGCCAGAATGGGCGGGTCTTAGTAATGGACTACTAGGGGCGCTGTGAAATGTGTGACTTGACTCAAATAGATTTTCCTACTTTCACATTTCAAGTGAAAGGGTTTTTTTTCAAAGCTGTTTAGTCCCACCATAATTTCATAACAAGGCCAAATGCTCCAAAGTGTTGTGGCTCATTTGATAGGGTTATTGGTTCCCAGTTCAATTTATCTCATATATTTGGTGGTTTTCCCAGTCTTGGTAACAAACACATCTATCCCTTTCACTCTCTTGTTCACAGGGTGTGTGCCCATTCAATTCTCTAAGTTTCTTGTACTGTGTCTTGCTTCCCCAGCCTTGATATACAGTTTGTGTAACTTTTCTCTTCTGGTTTACTTGGGCCGCGTGTCCGTTACACTCTTTCTGACTTTCATACAGTTGGCTGCTTCTCCAGCCATGGTATGCAGTACTTGTGTCTCTCTCGCTCTGTTTTACCTGGGTCTTGTGCCGGTTCTGTTTTCCCATCTTCTCGTACCGTGGATGGTTTCGGCAGTGTGTGACCCCAAAGTGCACAGTCCTCACTAGAGTCCTCCCGTTGGGAGCTGACGTTTCCCTTTTCATGCTCATCTCGCCGGTACCGGCAGTCACTTGGGCGCCTTTATTTCTTCTGGTCTCAGCATTGGTTGCTGGGCACCTGGACCACCACTATTCTCAAGTGGTCGTGCCACCAGAGAAGACGGTTTGCTTCCAGGCTCTGTACCGCACCTGACTGGAGCCTCTTGCTTGGTCAGCGTACCCACTTTGCAGCCTCCAGCTAGCTGGTCCTGCTTCAGCAACGTTACCGCTGGTTTCACAGGTATGCTTAGCTCCGCCCCTCGAGTATGTATTCACAGTGTCTCGCCTCTGCGTATCAGTAATCCTCCTTCCTCCGTCGGAGTCACGCACTGCGTAGGAGGTCTCTCCCCATTCACAGTACTTAATGTGTTTAAAAGCATTTTTACAATTATAAAAGGTGTGTCCTTCTTCCTTGAGGGCAGTGTTCAGATGATAGCATTACCTGAAACTTCCAGGGTGGAAGGAGGATAACTGGTAGTTGTAGTCAAAACATGAGAACAAACAGGTTTTTCAAGTCCCATCCAGGTGGAAAATGTGGTCTGTTTAGGGAGGTCCTCATTGGGCGGGAAGTCCTTGACCTTGAGGGGGCAGCCACTACCAGTGAGGTCCCAGTTGCTCAGACCCTTAGGGAGAGCATTGTGGAGTGGGCTTGCCTCCATAGCCTCACAGGGGGTGGCACCCCTCTGGGGAGAAGGGATGAATTGTCCAGATACACCACAAAGGACTTAAATGAAAGTGAGGCACTGGCCAGTAGTCCCTACTGGCCGAGGCCCATACCCCCCTCCCTGGTACTTAACCAGAACCTGCCAGCCATGCCCTATGTCCGTGGCCAGCAGCCTCAGACTTCACTAGCCTATGGCCGCTACTAGTGTCGACTTCCAATGCATAGATCCCATCTCTCCGCTACTTTGAAAGACTATGGCTCAGACCCAGTGGTCCATAGGCTACTGATTTGTTTCCCTGTTTTTATTAATGCAATCATTTATTGTAGTTACAATGATTAGATCCTTTGATGGCCGCCTTTACTCTCGCAGAAATCTTTCCCATGATAATAGTGTGATTGCCGCAGTAAGGTAACGTTTGCTAATTGCCACAACAGGAAAAAACTCCGAAATTAAAGATTCTTTCTTGTCCTAACTGGCACTCACTATGTGTCTCCGGCCTCTTTTCCAGACCCCCTTCCCTTCATGTATATTTTCTGTTTGACCTTCTACCATTACCCCTTTCACTCTCTGGTTGGTGTGACACATTTTTTTCGATCTTGTGCTAAGACATTACTGTGGTAATCTCGCAAGATTCCCCTGATGAGCTGAATACTTTCTCCCCCAAACAGGCTCTCCAGGCCCCCCATCCCTAAACTCCCCCACAGCAGCCGACTCCCGTTTCCCCCTACCCACCTGTAGCTTGATATTAAAACATGTTTTTTTTCCACCAAATGTAATTTTGAGCACTTTCAATTTTGGGCTTCCCTAAGTATTACCACAGGAATCTCTTGCATCGAGAAATTGAAAAGACTCTCAGCCTCTCCACTCAAAGCGCCATGGGAGATATATAAAAGGTTTTCGGGAGCAGAGGGAACTCCCTTCTCAATCGAATATGTTAAGAACTACTGGGTGGACTTACCCCAAACCAGCAAAAAGCACTTCTGCAACACGTTGTGCCCAACTTGTTTCTTATTTGATGCAAATTCGTCGAGGGGTTTCGGTGCTACGGTTTTTCAATCAAAAGCCTATTTTCTCTGTGAGAAAATTAATGGGACTTGGCTGAAAACAGAATTATTTCGTTTTCTTAATACCGTTTCCACCTTTTAACAAATGTTACCTGCAAATTTCAGTTAGTAAGGTGGATCAGCGAGCAATGGGAGCTGGGTAGCAGTGCAGAAACAAACTTTGTTTTGTGCAAAATTTCCATTAAATCCATCAAGTGAGTCAGATGGTATTAGCAATAGAATTTTGGGAAAAGTCTTTGCACACAGATTTCACTTGAACTATTAGGCGGCGACCACCGCCCTAATATATATATATATATAAACAAATGTTTAATGCCAAGCTCCTATACATACAAATATCTGGGCAGAATTGGTATTATCCGGATAAAGCTCTCTGTGGACAACCATAGGCGTTCTTCCCACTTCCACAGTCTAGTCATTCACATATGTTGACGTACTACACACCCTCATCAAGAGAGAAAGAGGAAATTAAAGAGGAGAGAATACAAAAAGATGTGAGATTTCGGAAACTATATATGGGTGTATATATACACACACATACGCACGCGCGCACGCGCACTCATGGTTTTGCTGGGACTGTCGTGGAATCGGGACCCCTGTCCAGACAGTTCTTTAAAATTAAAAACCCTGTCCCAGGGAAATGTACGATGAACTTCAACTATTTAACTTAGCATGTATAAAACAAACACATATTTTTAACAGTCTCGTGTTTTTACATGTTATCCCACTATGGGCGCCGAACCCCCAACCTTTGAAGTAAGAACCTGACACACTTACTGATTGTGCCACAAAACAGGCTGGTTGATGGATATCCAAAGCCTCTAATAGCTATAACTGCAAAGGCTCCTTTGTTTTTCGCATGCTTACATTTAATGCCAAATCCCCACAGTTTATAGAAAGCAGTACTGGAAATGTAACTTATTATTTAATGTGGATCACTAGTGTGGGGGAAGTCGAGGTTCTGTGGGGGAGGGGGGAGGTAGGGTCGACGGGTAGAGGTTAGTTCTTCTTTTATGTTTGTGGTCGTCCCGTTTTTTTATTTTGAAAATCTGGACACCCTACCAAAGACCATGGGCCTCATTACGAGGAAGGTGGTAGGGAGTTAACGGGGCCGGTAGAGCTGCCGGCACAGTAGGCTTGGGCGCCCTACTCACACAGACTGACAGTGCTGAGGGTGGGAAGCGTCACATCGTCTTCAAATGCCAGCAGAAGCCTCTCGAGAACAGAACAAGCCTACTCACAAGTGGAAAAGGAAGGACTGGCTGTGATGTGGGCTTGCAAACACTTTCACTTATTCCTCTATGGGAAACCATTCACTGTGGTCACCGGCCATCAGGCTCTGCTGTTCTTATTTGGGAACCCCCAAGCGAAATTGCCCCCAGAATCAAAAGATGGGGTTGAGGCCCCAAGACCACAGCTTCTGCATCATTCATCGCCCTGGGAAAGAGGACAATCCAGCCAATTTCCTGTCTCGGTATCCTCGCAAGAGCTCTACTTCGCCACCCGCGGTAGCGGATCAATACATACATTGTATCATACAAGCCGCCGCACCTACAGAAGTCGACCTGGCCCACATCGTACAAGAGACAGAAAATGATCAAGCCATCCAGATCAACTTCAAATGCATCATATCGGGTCGATGGAAGCAGGCCAGACAGATGGGAGAATGCGCCAGCGCAGACAGACAACAGGACCTCAGGAGTTTGATGGCAGTGAGCTAAGGCTGGCCAGGTCAGAGGAAGGGTTGTTACTCAAAGGAACCAAGATCGTCATTCCTCCAACACTTCAAAGGAAGCTTCTCAAACTCGCGCTCGAGGGTGCACCGGGGAATTGTATCCACCAAGAGAATGTTATGGCAGAAGGTCTGGTTTCCGCATTTGGATGCGTAGGTGGAAACGCTCCTCTAACAGTGTGCAGTTGTTGGGCCCCTTACCTGACCAGAACACTTACACATGAAGGAATTACCTGAAAAGGCATTGGATGAGATAGCATTTGATTTTTTTGGGAACAATCGAGGGAGGAGATTAAATACTAGTGGCGATGGATGAGAATTCTAGGTTCCCAGGGGTGCAGTTAGTACCCTCCACAGCTGTATAACACTCCATACCGGCGCTGGACACAATTTTCGCTGCATATGGAACACCCAGGGTAGTGAAGTCAGAAAATGAGCTCTCATTCACAGGGCAAGACTTTAAAGCCTTCGAAGAATATATGGGATTCACACACAGTCACACCTTTGGGGCTAAAGGCCAACGGGATTGTAGAAAGGTTCATGAGCAACATAAAAAGAAGTGTTCAGATTGTACGCCTGACCGGATAACCCGTTCAAAAGATATTGTATCAATTATTAAGAGACTACAGAAATACCCCTCACAGCATGCCTGGAAAGACACTGTCAGAAGTGATGTTTGGGGGGGAACAACTGCTCATGGATCCCGCATGTTGGGGGCCCGGGAGAAGGCTATGAAAGGGACTCTGAGATGCGGAGACAAGACAGGAGAGCCAAGGAGAGCATGAAGACGCGAACCGATGGGAAAAGGAAAGCGCGTAACAATGATCTAGAGGTAGGGGATGCAGTGATAGCATGTCAACCCCCAGACGCACAAGCACCCCACTGCTTTCAGGTGAAAGAATCCCTCATCACGGCGGAAGGTGAAAGGAGGAAAGTGTCTGGCAACTCCTCACACTTCAAAAGGATGCCTGGATACATAGCGACTCGAAGACATGAGGAGGACACTGATCCAAGGGAGAGAGATGCTCCTTACGAAGGAGATGGAGAGGACTCCAGCGAAGAACAGGACATGTCACCCGTAACAGTGGAACATGATCGGGTCCAGGTGAGCATGACAGGAAGACCTCAACGGGCAAGGATGAGGCCACAGCGACTCTTAGGAGAGATGGGCTGGAGTATGACGTTTTGTTAAGAAAGGGGGGGGGTTGTGATGTCTTAGTCCAAGCCTGCTCACATGACACGGGAGCAGGGAAGTGACGCCGAGGGGAGGGGTGGTGGAAGGAGTGGGTGGCCGGAAAAGGAAGTTCAGTTGACACGGTGTAGAGCTAAAACAAAGTCACCGTTGTTTGAGCTCTTGGTCTCTGCGCCTCATTTTACCCGTATGTGGTTGGGGAGCCCTGTGGGGTTTAACGCTGAATAGCGTAGGGCATTAAACTGCTGTTATTGTAAGTGTGTTTAAGGAGCAGCTCAGTGTCATGTAAACTTAAATATCGGTCTGGCCCAGCACAGGTCGGCGATATTTAAGTTTACATGACACTGAGCTGGAGGAAAGGCATCCCTTTATTTGCTGTGCGGGGGAGGGGCTGGGAGGGAGCGGCCTTGCGTGCCGCATCCCCTAAGCGCACCTTGAACCGGCGCTGTAGCAAAGTGTGATAGCACGAGCAAAAGGTGATGAAATGTAGGCTACTTCATATGTGCATTAATTTGCATGGCTTATGTGTGGAGGGGTGGTGGGGAAGCAGCGGGTGGCAGCATGACTTCTGCCACGCCACACACTCCACCTAAAATTCCACCTGCATTACCGCCAGCATCTTATCTTGCGCACTGGATGCCTATGGAATGCACCGGTTTTTATCACACGCTCACAGAAGGCGGATTCCACGGAATCCATTGCATACGCTGTCTTCCGTGCATAATACCAGTGTGTACCTACAAGAAGGCGTAAATGCCACTATGCCTACTTTTACACCTTCTGTGCACTTAACAAATGCCTGGAGGAAACTTATAACATGTCAGTAGAAACCTGTCGTGTTCCTGCTGTGCAGTTCATGTGGCCTTAGAAAACGATTTCTCAGTTGTGTGATTTTAGCCATATCACTTTCCTCCCTCGGCCTCACCGCCCTTATCCGCAAATCAAGAGCGCTTAGAAACAAGTCTCAAATCACTAATACAACATTTACAGAACGCGGCAGTAACAACATTCCCAATCGTGTCAGGGCGTGCGGTGTGTGCATGGAGTGCGTCGTGTGACCGTCTGCTTTGAAGGCAGATGGCTTAGACCCTGCGACCATAATTGGAACCGTTCCCTAGGATCTGGCGCGCACATGCTCCTGGGAGGGGGGCTGGAGGGGGGTGCATCATGGCCACTCTGGAGAGAAGACACGGGGATGGGAAGTTAATTCAAGAGGATGGCGCGGGCGGCCGGATGTGCCCCTCAGCCGGGCTTTGAAAGTGAGCCTGAAACGAATGCCTAATTGAAGAGCTCTTTAATGCACCACAGACCTTGTCTGGGAGGCAGGGCTGGCCCGTAGTGTTCGTGCAGACACTGCACGGCGCACTGCAAGCCAGGTGTGGCATCAGGGCTCAGAGAGAAGGACCGTCTGCGGCTCCACTCTGACGTCAGCACTCACCACTTAACATCTGTAGCCTCACAGCAACTGCAGTGTGATGGCAGAGCTTGCTGGACAGCACCTGCGCCATCACTGCAACAGCAGAACTCACTGAATCATGGCTGTTGCTGGTTAGATAGCACAGTGAGTACAGCACTCGCTTTGACATCCATGCAGAGCCTGCTGATGCAGGTTCGAATCCGGACAGGACCAAACTCAGCCTTTCATCCTCCCGAGGTTGATAAATGAGCACCACACACTGTGGGTAATAAAAAGCAGTGCTCAGATGCCTCAAGGTTTGTAGCGCTGTATAAATGCAAAATGATTATGCTAGGTCTGGAAAAGCTCCGCGGCTACGCTAATGTCATGACTCGGGGCAAGCTAGACCCAGGGCTATAGCCCCCCCCCCCCAGTACCACCCTAGTAACGCCTCTAACACCTGTAGTCTCACTGCCACCGCAGTGTGACATAGGCCCTCATTGCAAGTTTGCCAATACCCTGTAAAAGTGCCATTAATACAGTTTACAGCACTTTTACCGGTCCGGCCAAGTGCGAGTGTGCCGGAACACAGTTGCTGGAATTACCAGCAGCAAAAATACCAGCAACGCTGGAAACCTGCACCGGTAATACCGGCACAATGGCATCACCGGCATATTATGAAATTGGATGTGCCGGTAATACTGGCAAATCCAAGGCAGAGATAACACCTCAGAGTAGCCGGAAAATGGACACAGGTGAAGGAACTACGGCCACAGGTGCACACAATCCATCCAGGTGCACCTTATAAACACAGGAAGAGTACAAAAGGGCCACACCTACCCCAAAACACTTCCCAACACAACCATGCTGCCACTCATTGCTGCAAACATGGAGCTGGAGGGGCTGCATGCCAATCTCAGCAGGGGCTGGAGTACCAGCAGAGGCAACAGGAGGACAGGGAGAGAAGAAGGAGGAGGATGAGGATGATGGGGATGCAGGTGGAGAGGTGTGCAGTGATCCCTCGCACAAGGGCCACACCCTAGGACCCTCACTGGCAGGCAGATATGAACCCTGTACCGCCTAAACAAGGAGACCATACTTGACCTCCGGACCCACATCCGGGAGGACATTGAGAGCAGGATTGGCATGCTTTCAGCCATACCACCTCTGTTAAAGCGGGTGTTGCTCCTGAACTTCCTGGCCAGTGGCACGTTCCAGCACTCTGTGAGCCAGCTGCACAGCATTTCATAGCCTGCCTTCTACAGAGGGCTGGTGCAGGTGCTGGAGGTCCTCGTGCATCATGCGGGCCACCACATCGCCCTCCATACTCCCAAGGCACATTTCAACTCCACCAAGGCCCGCTTATATCCATTTGTGGGTATGCCCAATATGGTGGCAGCATTGGACTGCACACATGTTGAGCTGGTAGTCCCTCACGCCTCAGAGGAGGTCTACAGGAGCCAGAAGCAGTTCCATTCTCTGAATGTCCAGGTCACCTGTGACGTCGAACTTGGCATCACGCACTGCTGTGCTGGATTCCCAGGATCAACCCACAACATAATCGTCCTCTAGAACAGCATGCTTCCAGTCTTCATGGAGCATCACAGAGGACCTGGGACATTGGGTGAGTACATGTACAATACCATCTACCTAGCAGCATGAGTGGCAGTCAAAAGGGGACACACAGGCCGCAACACACAGGAGTATCACATGACTGGAGATGTAGCAATCTCGGCCAGCCCATTTGAAACCCAACAGGACATCCACACGCAATGCACTGCAGGTACCAGAATGCAACACCCCCCTAAGCAGTGCAATACACATGCACAGGCTGTAACGTGAAACAGTGTAGTACAATGAGATATGGGACATGCATGAACAGACCTACACAGATGGGAGTTTAAAATAGAGAAACAAGTCTAGCATTTGCTGAGAAAAACAGCCTATTTGGTTGTTAGGAAAAAGTGACAACATTTACAGAAAATTAAATATATTTGATCGACCCTAAAGGGGTTTATAATATGCTCTTTTAGACCATTACATGTCTGGCTCAGGAATCCCAGAAGACTGATATTTAAGTTTGGATAAACGAGCTGTTGAGAGGAATTGACATTTGGAGGAATAGTTAACAGGCTCCACTGCTAGTAGAATTATGTTAGCGAAGGAGGTTAGTGATTTTGTTGTACTTTGACAAGGGAATGCATGCTTTGTCACAGCACCACATATGCGAATTAGAGGTAAATACCCGATTTTACATGATATCATTGCAGGTTGGATTCCTGCTTGTGTAATTGAAGATGGAGGTGTTCCCACTATATGATCAGTAATGACCAAATGATAAACACACACCTGTACTCCGTCTCCCCCCACTGCAACAACACTGTGACCTCAGAGCACACTGGACAATGCCAGCATCCTCAAATAAAATAGGCCATCTGAGCTCACTGGATAACACATGTACACCCACTTCAACTCCAGCAGGATACCAGAGCTCACTACATAGCTTTGACATATGATATGATATGATTGTTTATTTATATAGCGCCTATACACAATGTGTTTCAAAGCGCTTCAAGGCAAGGGAGGGAACAAGGGAAAATACAACCACATTCTTACAGGCCATGAACAGTAAGGATGTGAAATTAACTATCGTACTCGGCCTGACGACATTTCAGATAGTGCAAGAGCTAAAACATAGATAAGGAAGGGAGGGGGAGAGTGGGGAGGAAATGGAAACCGACAAGCGACTACCGTACTAGGCCTGACGACATTTCTGGTAGAGCCGGAGAAAAACAAACGGTGAGGGAGAGGGGTGCAGAAAGGGAGGGAAGGAACAAAACAAGCGACTATCATACTAGGCCTGACGACATTTCAGATAGTGCTGGAGGGGTGGTGGGGAGGAAAAAAACAGTAATGGGAGGGTGGAAGAAACAGACGAGGTTGCTATCATATTAGGTCCAGGGACAATTCTGATAGAGTAAGTGCAGAGAGAAAGTAGGGGGAGGAGAAAGGAAAAGGGAGAAGGGAAAGGAGGAGAGAAAAGAGAGTAAGCAGTCAAAAAGAGTGGAGAAGCAAGAGTGGAGAGCGAATACAATTGCAGAAGCCAGTAGTAACACATAATGTTGCAAGCCAGGATACAAGATGAAGATGGGAACAGCATGATTCAGGACCACCATGAGTACAAGATGCAAAGGAAGTCCAGCAGGAGAGTTGAGAAAGAGTGACGCACCGTGAATAAATGAAGTCCATAAAAGTCAAATCCAGCATTGGCCACAAAACAGTAATGGTGAAGGAAGGCACCAGGTGGGCGGGGCTTGCTAAGTGGTGAAAAAGAGCGAGAAGCAGGAAGGCACAGGTGGGCGGGGCTTGCTAAGTGGTGAAAAAGAGCAGCAAGCAGGAAGGCACCAGGTGGGTGGGGCATGCTAAGTGGTGATAAACAGCGGCAAGCAGGAAGGCACCAGGTGGGTGGGGCTTAGGCCAGGTGACCTAGATCCACTTGCACCTGCTCCCCATCTGCAAAGGAAAAGAAGCTGGAGGGCTCCTTAAGTAGGGAAACAGAGCGGCAAGCAGGAAGGCACCAGGTGGGCGTGGCTTGCTAAGTGGTGAAAAAGAGCAGGAAGCAGGAAGGCACCAGGTGGGCGGGGCTTGCTAAGTGGTAAAAAAGAGGGGTAAGCAGGAAGGCACCAGGTGGGCGGGGCATGCTAAGTGGTGATAAACAGCGGCAAGCAGGAAGGCACCAGGTGTGCCGGGCTTGCTAAGTGGTGAAAAAGAGCGTCAGGCAGGAAGGCACCAGGTGGGCGGAGCTTGCTAAGTGGTGAAAAAGAGCGGGAAGCAGGAAGGCACTAGGTGGGCGGGGATTGCTAAGTGGTGAAAAAGAGCGGCAGGCAGGAAGGCACCAGGTAGGCGGGGCTTAGGCCAGGTGACCTAGATCCACTTGCACCTGCTCCCCATCTGCAAAGGAAAAGAAGCTGGAGGGCTCCTTAAGTAGGGAAACAGAGCGGCAAGCAGGAAGGCACCAGGTGGGCGTGGCTTGCTAAGTGGTGAAAAAGAGCAGGAAGGCACCAGGTGGGCGGGGCTTGCTAGGTGGTGGAAAAGAGTGGCAAGCAGGAAGGCACCAGGTGGGTGGGGCTTGCTAAGTGGTGAAAAAGAGCAGCAGGCAGGAAGGCATCAGGTGGGCGGGGCTTAGGCCAGGTGACCTAGATCCACTTGCACCTGCTCCCCATCTGCAAAGGAAAAGAAGCTGGAGGGCTCCTTAAGTAGGGAAACAGAGCGGCAAGCAGGAAGGCACCAGGTGGGCGGGGCTTGCTAAGTGGTGGAAAAGAGCAGCAAGCAGGAAGGCACCAGGTGGGCAGGGCTTCCTAAGTGGTGAAAAAGAGCGGCAGGCAGGAACATGGTCACAGGAACTCCAGTGTGATATCAGAGCTCACTGTATAACATCTGCATTATCAGTGCAACTGCAGTATGATATCAGAATGCACTGAATAGCACCTGCAGCATTAATTTGAAAAATGGGAGCAAATAAGATAGTGAGGTGGGTTGGCGACAGGCACTGTGCATTTTAATGGCTTACATATGTGTTTATGTCATTTTAGAATTCATAGAGCCATCACAGGATGCTGTAAAAGTATTAGACATATGCAAGGAACCATCCTATGCTACATTTACGTCCTGAGGAAGACGGAGATCAGCTCTAATATTGCACTAGATGTTTTACCGTCGAAACGAAGAGAAACGGAAATATATACATTAAGAATCAAGGAGCTTGTTTATTTGTATCTGTGCTCCTCCAGATTACCTTTAGTTGATGAAATGTTGAGAATGGGTTGTGTTTACTTTGATGAATAGTGTTGGTTGCACACATGAAAATAATATTTTGTACACTTGCAAAATATGTTAATTATGCGGATTTGCATCCATTGTTGATGATTTTATATGAATGTATATGATTGTTTAAATTGAAAACTTTTTTTAAAAAAAGAAAAAATATATTATTACATAAATTGTGATTGAGTGTTTGCCTGCCACAGTCCTCCAATACTACTTGAGCCCCAATTGAATGAGATGAATTTTGTGCCGTGAGGCATTACTTTCTGTGGTTTACTATTATTGCTCCCCAGATGCCTACGATGAAGCAGACACCCATCCATTGGTTCTAGATAGTATTCTGAGAGTCATATGGTGGGCTTTCATTACACTCATGCTACATTGTGTGTGTCTTGCTCTTGTCACGCAGCTTCTTTGGTCTGTTTACTCCGATGTGTGCTTCTACATGTGGGTGGTTGGAGTGTACATTGACTCTTGGCCTGCCAAGGTGGCTTGTTATTGAATATACAGTGCGTCTACGATTCCTGTCCTGTTCTTCCTTGGCACACATGGGCGCTTGTCATGTGTCCAAGTATGGAGCTGTACATTTTGGCAACAGTGCTTATGCATGGCTACATCAACCCCATCCACTGCATCTTTGTGTGATTGGGCCATTTGCTGTGACTGACAAGTGTTGGGCACGTCCCCTTGCTCATGTGGTGTTTCACTGCCTGGGGATGCATGTATTTAAACTCAACATTTGCATTTACATGGGGTTTGTTCTACTTACCACCTTCAACTTCGGTTCCAGCTCCTGGCTCTGTGGTCCCAACTCCTTCTGTTCCCTCCATGTGCAGAATGGAGCGGCACCTCCCTGGGCATGAGGTTAGGGGCACCACCGTCCCTCCTCCTATGGCAGCAGATTCCCTGCTGTGTGTTGCTAGGAGGTTGCGGACCCTCGGGTGCAAGTCATCCCACCGCTTATGGCAGTCCCTCGGTGTGTGGCTGTGACCCGTACTGCCACTTCCTGCCAGATGGCCGTCGTCCTCCTCTGGCTGTTCCTCCTGTGGCCAGCCCCAAAGAGGGACTCTGCATGCTGCAACACTGTGTCGTACAGTGCAGCCAGGCCCGCCTCCGAAAACATTGGTCTCCTTAGGCAGATGTCAGGCATTCTTGCCTTTTTGCTACCATTTTGCCACTTCCTGATGTAGTGGATGGCAGTTGGAAGTGGGGGATCAAAGTGGATTGAGTTTTCAAAATGGCCACTGGCGAGCTTCCCAATTCAGCAGTGGTGCTAATTCCGTCAGATTGGCTGCTGTTATCACTATTACTGGCATATTTCTGCTGTTAATACCAGTGGATTGCTGCTGACACTGACGTGTGCGCACCCAGGGACCTGTAATGCACTGGTATTCCCTTTCGGTTTCACTGCTGGAGATGATAATATCGGTACGCTGGAATTACCAGCGATTTAGCAGCAAACTTGGAATGAGGGCCGTAGAGTTCAATGGATAAAACTTGCATCCTCACAGCAACCCCAGTGTGATATCAGAGCTCACTGGATAACAGCTGCCATCACTGCAACTCCATTGTGATGTCAGTGCTTCATGCACCTGCATCATCACTGCAATTGTAGTGTGATATCAGAGCTGACTAATACCTGCATTCTACTGGAATTTCAGTGTGATGTCAGAGCTCACTGGATAACATCTGCATCATCACCTCAACTCCAATGTGATGTCTGAGCTTCCTGGATAACATCACATCATCAGTGACAATCCAATGTGATATCAGAGCTGAATAACACCTTTACACCTCCTTCAACTCAAAAACTCCAGCATGGTATCAGAGCTCACTGGATAACACCCGCATCATCACTGCAATTCCAGCAAGAGATCAGAGTTTACGGGAGAACACCTACATCAGCACTGAAGTTCCAGTGTGATGTCAGAGATTAAATATCACCTGAACCCTCTCTACCACCACAGCAACGCCACTGTGACATCAGAGCACACTGGACAATGCCAGCATCCTCGAATAAAATGGGCCATCTGAGCTCTCTGGATTACACATGTACACCCACTTCAACTCCAGCAGGATACCAGAGCTCACTACATAGCATTGACATCCTCCCAGGAACTCCAGTGTGATATCAGAGCTCACTGTATAACATCTTCATTATCAGTGCAACTGCAGTATGATATCAGAATGCCTTGAATAGCACCTGCAACATCATTAATACTCCAGTGTGATATCAGAATGCACCGAATAACTACTCCATCATCATTAAAACTTTAGTGTGATATCAGAATGCACCGAATAACACCTCTAGCCTCATTAATACTCCATTGTGATATCAGAATGCACGGAATAACTACTCCATCATCATTAAAACTTCACTTTGATATCAGAGTTGACTGAATAACACATGCACCCCCACTGAAACTCCAGTGTGACATTGGAGCTCACTGGATAAAGCCTACATCCTCACAGCAAATCCAATATGTATTCAGAGCTCACCAGCTAACATCTGTACTCTGACTGCAACAGCATTGTTTTATTAGAGTTATCTGGATACCACCTATATCATCATTGCTACTCCAATGTGGTTTAGAGCTCAAAGGGAAACACGAGTTCTGGAAACACGCTTATGATCTCTCCGAGAAGGGTTTTCACCATCTCCAGAGGACAGGAATTCTCCCCAGGGTGTTACCTGTGAACCACTTCTCACGGGGACGCACTGCTAGTACAACTGACAGCTCACGTCATAGCTTACCAGAGACTCTTTGATTTAGTAGACAGGAACAGGGGGCAGAGTCGTGTCGCACAGGAGAGAACTTTCCAGCAAGAGAATGGTTCCACAATGATGGCTTCTTCTGGGGCTGTCACAAACTTCCTGTGCCCTCTGCTCACTTCCTGCAGACAGAGCACTCTGGGTATGGCATCACCAGGGAGAAGATTCTGACACGTCAGCCAACATTGGACTCCTTACAGAAGACTAGAATGGAACGAATCCACTGTAGAATATTGAATATTTAAGGGGTGAGACTACACTTGGTGTTGAATAATCTTTGAACTACAAAAGAAGAAGGATTACACCTGTAACTTTGTTGGGGGTACAGTCTGCTCCAAAGTCCTCTTCCAAGACAAGGACTTCCAAGAAAAGGGCAAAGCATTTATCTCAAGAATCCCACTGAAAAATTTGGGGTGATCTGCTGGCTGCACAAGGCCTACTGCAAGCTGAGACCACTGCTACCCAGGAACCTGCTCACTGGAGATGACACAAGGGCTCTCCAAAAGCCTCCCTGGTTGGTAGTGCATAACATAGAACATACTGTGCTCCTGGAGATTCTGGATGGGGTTCCCTAGCAACCAGAAGTGAAGAAACAGCACTGGGCCCTGTTTGCCAGCTTGGATCCTTTTTCGAGCTATCTTGAGGCTATTTGTGAACTGCTGCAATCACCTAGAGCTCGCTGACACGTGTTGCTTTTCGATCCGCTGTTGAGCCTTAAAGCCGCTGACCCGTCTCATACCTTGCCTCGGCTCTGGACTCTTTGGAGATGATTGCATCATTAGATATCTTTGAACCGACTTGACCAACTCGAGAAGCCAAGTCGACCCGCTGTCTGTCTGTTCTTCACTGCATTTGAGGTGATCACTATTGCAGGACCACACTGCATCAATGGGCCGTCTCACGCCGACTTGACTGTGTTGACACCCACGATCCACTGGAAATAGCCAACTTAAAAAATCTCAATGCTGGTTAGACCCATTGCAGAGTATTTAAAAACCTGCATTGAAGCTGACAAAAAAAAGGATTAAAGGTACTTGAAGTGGTTCTTTCCCCCTGGTCTCCCTTAAAGAGACTTAGTGACTATTATGAGCCACTCGTTACCATTTTTAACTCCTTAAGTGCCAAGGACGAGTATGATTGTCCTTTTTGCATAGACTTGCATAATAGCGTGGTAACATCTTCCGTGTACGTGACATTGCTGCTGACATTTTTGACTGTGCACTTCCAGTCTTCAGGCCCACAGGGCCCCCTTTCATAATTATTCTCAATTATCTGTATCTTCTCTTATAGTGTGTTTTTATTGTTAATTTAATTTAAGTATCCTATTGTTATAGAACCTTGGTTGACCTTTCTTTTAATTTGTTACCACGGTACTGTTGTTGATTGGACTGCTTCTGTGCCAGCTCACAACCCTCCTGAAGCGTATAGCCTGCCCTCTGCCCAGGCCACCCTAAAGCGGTGATTGGGATCTTTGTTGGTTAAGTAGTAGTGTGTGGATGAGTATCCCTGCACTCCTGCAGAGCAGCTGTCCTTTAGTTACACCACAGTTTGAAAAATAATAAAATGCACAGTTGGAACGTGGCACACCGTAAGAGGAAGCACACACAATGTATAGCATGACATAATCCAAGGTAAAACGAATGATTAAATTGCTCACTTTATCAAAATAGTGTAATCATGTTTTGTCCCATTTTTGTGTTCTATTCACAGCCCAGGCAAAAAAATATATTAACACAAGATGCTGGCTTACCAATCCATTTCACTTCAGTCAATACTGGCGACATCAATTATTCCAAGGCACGTTAATGTATTTGCGAGGTCTTTGAAGGCTAAAAGGTTTCAATACTGTATTATTTGCTTTTACATCAATCAAACAAGCTTGTTCAGGGCATCTGGACCAGTTGACAACAGATGTAAATAGTTGAGCTACATATGGCTGAAGAAGCGAACTCTAATGTGTCGGACCCTGATTTCTTAATCGGAGTACCCATATCTTGGCTAGAAGTCCTTTCTCAGTTTCAATGGACATGGCACCCCTGCTAGAATATTGTCCGAATGTTGGTAATGCAACTTACTATTATTTAGAAAAGTCATATGTCTGCATGAAAACCAGGGCTGGTCATGGAGAAAAGTGATGGATGAAATAAAGACATTACTCCAATCAGAGGGTTCTTTTTAATTTGCAATTTTGTATTTGCATTTATTGAGGAAACAGAACGCCATTTTGACCAGAAATGATGTACAGAGTAAAATTCTACAGAGGACGTGGACAGTCCCTGGGAAGGATGCTTTCACAAGAAGCATTTTTGGATAAGGTAGACCAGGTGATGAAGGAGTAATATGAGAAGATAGACCAGGGATAGGGACATGATGGCTTAACAATAATATTCTGATATTAAGAGCCTATTGACAGTATTTTCATAGTTATGCATTGCTTGGGTAATCCTTTGGTGCAAAGGACTGAGGGCTGGGTTAGGGGACCAGTTGGATTCGAAAGTGGGAGGTTTGGGCAGTTGCCTTTTCAATCACTGGCATGTGGAGCTTGGTTTTGAACAGTTTCACTGAAGGCTTTGCTGACCGGGGAAGAATACTGATGCGGAAAGGGTCCAGTAAAGAAAGGTATCAAAAGCAGAAGGACGCACAGGGTAGATGGGTTTTAAGAAGCAGAGTGTATGAGCCAGAGACAGTAGAGCAGGGCTGTCCAACTCCAGGCCTCGAGGGCTGTATTCATGTCAGATTTTCACGATACCCCTCATTAATATTCATGAGATGCCTTTACATACAATGATTCTATATCTATGCACATTTTTCCTCATGGCATGGAGTTGGACAACCCTGAAGTAGAGAGTTGCATGCAGTGTGGTAGTTGAGGGCACGACCATGGATGGATTTAAAGACAAGGAGCAGCGACTTAAAAGGAGAGTGGTTGTGCATGGACAGCCGTCCAGCATAATACCAGTGGGTAGAGGGGGGGGAGGGTCTCGGTAGGTTGAAAGAGGTGTGTGTTGCTCAGTTGGGAGCTTTGTTGAGAGGAGTAAGAACTAAAGGTGAAGAAAAAGGAGTAGGTTTGTGCAATAGTCCAGTAGGCAGAGTACTATTCTGCAGATTAGGGGTTTGGTTGAGGTCCATGAGTTGCTGTCTGCCGTTCCTAATGTTTAGGAGGTTGACTCTGGCTTCGGTGGCAGAGGCTTTGATGAACTGACTGGAAGGGTCTCAGGTCACCGTCAAGAAGAACCACACGTTTACAAGTAAGGAGATGAAGAAGCAGTGAGATAGAGGGCTTCCATCACAGAGGAGTTAAGCATGAGGCATCATAGAACCATCCAGAAAATGACAGCCGTAGACAAGCGTAACGTTGCTGAGGCCCTAAACAGAATATACAAATATCACGCAGCGACAAAACAGGCACAGAGGCAAAGAAGACAGAAAGACAAAAGATGATGGGGGGCCCCAGAAGAGAAACGGCAATGACTCCTGTTATCTGGATGGCTGGCCCATGATCAAACAGGCAAGCCCAAAGATGCTTACTCTCGGTAAGAAAAGACCCTACCCCACAACGAGTGCATTGCAAAATATACATCCTCAGCCCGAAGTTCACTGTTGCCTGCAACAAAAACTCCTTCAACTTGGATTTTTGAGAGTTGGCCTCCAAGAGCTTTGTTGAGAAGGTATCCGGTAATATTATCCCCACCAATAATATCGCCATACAACCCCATTTTGTGGGGTAAGGCCATAGCCGATATTAGTTGTGGGGATAATTTATGGGATTAATGGGACCGGTGGTTGCGGGGGTGTCCATCGCTCCATTTAAAAAATGATGGTGGTTGCGGGGGTGTCCCTCGCAGATTCCATGGCTTAATATTTCCGCAAAAATATGGTGGTATTCTTGTATGGCGATATTTTTGTGGGGATATTAACTATTAACACATGGAACCGTTGAGAAGTAGCAGTTCATGAAATTAAATTTCATTCTTATAAACTGGGTGCCAGTGACCATTGGTACGGGGTAATTTTCTATTTAAAAAATCCCCCAAATATGTGTGTAATAAGTTGGCGGGTGGCAGTTCTCTGACTAACAACCTCTACACAGAGGCGTAGACAGGGTAGGGCCTGAGCAGGCAAGGCTCACCCAAAATGTATTAATGCCAGCTCAGCAGGGCTGTGTGGGCATGTACAGATGCTAATGTCACTGCGGTAGGCGCAACTACACTGGCTTCAGGCCCCACTTGTTAGACAATCCTGCCTATGCCACTGCCTCTACAGTATTTGATTGGATTGTACTAAACGAGTTAAGAATTAAATACTTGTTAAAAATCCCTTTTTACAGCATTCAAATCTATAAACAAACAAAAAAATCCAAATCCCAACTTTCTGCAATTAAAGATGATTATTCATTATTTTTTTCTACTGATTAAATTCAGCATTCCATGCCATATTGTATCCCCATTGCTGCACATACAAATAAATGTGCCCTGCCCTCGTAGAAACTGTACAATACGTGTGTGCTTACTTCTAGAACTGAATACGAACGTTTGCATTAATATAAAATTCATTTAACCTGTGCAAGAATCTGTGTTCATTATTTGTATTGAAATAAATATTTTAAACCTATGTGCCTCTAGCTGAAATCTGTGATTTAGGAAGGTGCAGTGTACGAGATATTTAACATCCCAGGGCCACATTAACAAGCCGATTCATGGAATTAATGTGCGCTGAAAATTCCCGCGCAAGCATGCGAAAGCGTGCGAATCGCAGTGCAAGTGCGAAAATCGCAGCGAAACCCGCGCACAGCGATTCATGGAAGTCCGTGCGCGTGTCAATCCCTGGATGTGCGCTAAAATCCTGCGTGGTGCACGCTGGCGCACACTTCTCCAAACAGCGTGCGCTACGCGCACAGCGAAAGCGCACATAGCGCAGCACACACAACTAAAGTAGGCGGAACAGGGGGTGTAACACGCGGAATGGGGAACAACGCGTGAAAATGTGGGCGTCACGGGGGAAGTACAGGAGCCAAATGCGCAGAACGCCCACACGCGCATTTACAACGCGTATTCATGGAATCGAACGGGGCCAATGCGTGCACCAAAAAAGACGCGCTAATCCGGAAACACGTACGCCAGCAGGAAGCAGGCGTATGTGGACCCGCGCAGCATAAAAGTGCGCGCAAACTACAAACAAGCTCAGACGCCAAGATGAACATACTGTTCCTTGCAGCAGTAGTCGTGGGATACCGCAGGAAGAGGAGGATAGTCAGGCCCAGAATTTTTACACCCAGAACCAGCCTTTTTGGGATGCCTGATGACCAGGTGTATGGGAGGTACAGGTTTCCACCTCACATAATACTCGACCTGGTGAGGGAGTGGGAGGATGACCTCACATCACCCACCCTGTGCTCCCAAGCACTCAGCCCCCTGGAGAAGGTCCTCAATGTACTGCACTTCTTGGCCACTGTTTCATTCCAGCAGACAACTGCCATAGTGGGGGGGTCTCACAGGCCATGCAGTCACGCTGCCTGACCAGGTGTTGGCCATCATGACTGCATGCCCATATACCTGCCAGAACACCTGCAGAAAGGCAGGCTGCCGTCCAGGATTTTTACGGGGTGGCACACTTCCCCAAAGTGCTAGGTGCCATTGATTGCACCGATGTGGCTCTACGTCCTCCCAGGGTAACTGAGCACATCTATAGAAACCGCAAGCACTGGCATTCCATCAACGTGCAGGTGGTATGTGATGCCAAGGGAATCATCACCTCAGTATATGCCAACTATCCAGGGTCCACCCATGACAGTTTCATTTTCAGAATGTCAACCCTAAACCGGGTTCTAGAAGCTGGGCGGCATGGCGATACATGGCTGCTTGGTGAGTATAAATGCCTCTGCACATGCATGCATGTCAGATACTGAGTAATGTCACAACCCCACCAATGATACCCATCACCACCTCCCGAGGGGACAGTGCCTACCCACTGAGCACCCACATGATGACGCCAATTCGAAACCCCACCACACCACCCGAGGTAAGATACAACACAGCCCATATTGCAACCCGGGGCATAGTGGAGCGCACATTCGGAGTGCTCAAGTCACGCTTTCGCTCCCTTGACCGCTCTGGTGGGCAGCTGCAATACGCGCCCCCAGTAGTGTGCAGGATCATAGTGGCAGCATGTGTCCTACACAACGTTTCAACACGCCGGGGCCTGCCCGTGGACATGGTGGTGCCCCCACATCCCCAACCACAAGCATGGCTGCTGCGCATGGGAGGGGAAAGGGCACGTGGTGAGGCAGCCCGCCCGTACGCAGCTGGTGGCTAATTACTTCACCTAAAATCACACCACGGTGGAGTGCACACAGCCCTGGCAGCACATACCAGCTGACAATCAATGATGATGATATAAGGGACAGTCAACTGTCACAACCATACCAGCCTGAGATTGGTCACCTGGAATTGTTACATTGTGTGCATCCCTACCTGCCGAAAGACAACCAATGCTGTGTCACAAAAAAACACACATTTATGCTGCATGAATGACTACTCCCTTGCAAAATACAACATGAAAATAGCACCATGTCACCCAACCCCTCCCCAGCTCCGCCACCCAACACACCATGGCATGTCATGCAATGTGAAAGCAAACAAAGCAATGCACAAGACCTGACACAAGTGTCACAAAGTGCACTGTCCCAAATGGAAACTGCCCACAGACAATATGCTCCCAGTAATCAATAACAAACAGCACACATGAACAAATACTTACCACCAACACAATACAGCAACACACCATGAAACATTGCAAAAACATGACAGTACTAAGTCAAAGTAGTGGTAGTCTTACAACCTGAATAAGCCAGCACATCGACCCCTTCCAACTGTAGAGTGTTGCTGTCACGCAAATGTGTCAGTGTACTGCATACAACATGAACTCCATCTGCAAAGGAGACGGCCTTGATAAGACATGAGGAAGGAACCTGCAAATTAGGAGGAAGACATGGATGTACAAGCACATATCAATACACCATGCAGTGTACAATACAACAACAATACCCATTAGGGATGTACACACAGTATTGACTACAGACTGCCCACACAGCTCATGGGAGCCCAATGTCACTGTGTAAGTCACTGTCACTTGATCACACCCTTTGCAAGCCCATGGAAACGGGAAGCAGGAGGGGTGTGTGTGTCACAAACCCAAGCATCTAACCCAAACTCAGGACAAGCCTGCATGTGCCCAGCCGGAATACAGTGGATGCCCACGGGAGCCACACAAGGCAACACACTGTAAAAAACATTTTTTTTTAAAAAATTGCCATGTGGGGGCAGGGGGGGGGGCACCAGGAGGTTCGAGGACAGGTTGCACACCCCAACACCCACCTGCGTGGATGTTGCAAAAAAAAAATACCTCCATTGGCTCATGGTCTGCACGGCTATGCCATTGTCGGAGAACTGCTGTCTTCACCCTCTGCTGCTGCATCAAGAGGTGGTGGCACTATGGGAGGCAGCCCACGCAAAGCCCTGGTATGGTCCTCCATGGAAGCAAGCATGAGGGTCTGGCATGTCTGATTCTGGAGGATCCCCATGCAGCACGTCATGGGTTGCCTGCACTTCTGCACGCATGGCCTCGCGGGATGCCCGGATCTCCTCACGTGTTGCCTGCAGCTCAGCTGAGAGTGAACGTGTGAGCTGCTCCAGCTGCTGTTCTGCCCTAACATTTCGGGAAGCCTCAAGTTCAAGCAGACTCTGCCTGAAGTTATGGAGTTCCACCCTCAGGGCTTCCCTGTGGCCCTGTGACTCTATTGATATGGATTCGCGCAGAGTCTCCAGTGCCGTCCGTCGGTCCCTGTTGGACGCCAACATGTCTTTCCTGTGTGATTGGCAAATGGAGTCTGTTGGCTGCTGTTGTTGCTCCATCTGCCTTTCAGGGGGGATAATGGACGTGGCCACCCTATCCATTGCCTGAGCCATCATTTCTACTGATGATGCCTGATGGGTTGCCATACTGTACATGGAGTTTTCCCATACAGTATTGCCTGGTGGCGCACGGCCACCGCGTCGACGGGCACCACACCTGTTTGGGGCAAGGCGATCTGCACCTTGCTGTGCTGGCACTGCCTGAGGCTGCAGGACTGCATTCCCCCTCTGATCTGCTGGCCCAGGAACAGGATCAGATGCTGTGGAGTGTGACCCTGCATCCGTAACCGCCAAAGGCGGACCTACCAACACTGACATCCCCATAGAGGATTCTACCCCTGGTCCAGGTGGGTTGGACAAAACAGAATCCCTGCCAGAAGCACTGACCTGCGACAGCACATAAGTCTCATCATCCAACTCCCCACCTGAATAGAGGTCTGGGGAGCTGCACCCAGAGACACCCCTCGACAGTATGGTCTGCAGTACCAAAGTGTTTTCACCCACCACCACACCACGTCCCCCACTGGTGCCTGGTCGTGGCTGAGAATCCTCCTGGGTCTGCACCATCTCCTGAACCTCACCAGCATCAAGTGTGTCGTCACCTGCATAAACATGAAACACAAGAAATGGAAACAGGCATGAGCACCATAGCACACACATAGGCCTGACAGGACAGAGATCCTGTACACATGTCCCACATGACTATAACCCTGCCATGCATGCACTGTCAATGATTCTGAAGGGGAGTCAAAAAGGCAGACAATGAGGACACCAAGATGGAAAAGCAACACATTTGCAGCATGTCGTGTAGCACTGGCATCACACATCAGCCTGTGAGTGGCATATCCAATACACATACATGACACATGCCAGCACACAGATGTCATGTCGCATAGCTATGGTAAATTAGACAACTACAGCGATATGTCAGTGAATGAGTACTGTCGCACATCCATGTCACATGGACATGATGAGAAGATTAATGCAGAATAATGTTGCAAAATATGCATGTGCCGCACACTGCAACATATCCCATGTACAATTAGACAGTGATTGTAGGCAGATTACACATCAATGGTTGCTCACTTCAACATAACAGGAAACAACTATCATGTTCCACATGCAAACAGGCCCTAAAAATGAATTTCAGCAGGCCAATACTCCCTCGCCCTGAATGGTTTAAACATTCACATAACCAGGTAACTAAAGTGGCACCATGTGGGGTGTAAACAATGACAGAAGCATGTCACATATGTGGCATTACGGATGAATAAAGCATATGAAAAATGGGATAATCTAAACAATCAGCCAGAATGAACACAGAAAAAATTCTGAACAATGTTGTTGCAAGATGATAGTTCAAGTGCAACAGCAGTAATGTGGGGCTAATTGGCTACTGTGGGCAGAAGGGATGCTGTCATATCCAAATCAAAGGCACATGAATGGATTGGAGGAAGCACATGGGTGACCCATTACACTCAGGAGTACACACCCTCACCTGGCACTCAATCAGAACCCATCACCCAAACAACATACACATGGATTACACACACATGCATGGGCACTCACCGGACAATGCCTCGTAATCAGATAGCTCTCCCACGCCTTGGATCTGTTCCTCTGTGATGAAGGTCCCAGCAACAGACACCTGTTCAGTGAGTCGTTGCCCTCTGATGGAGACCTACCGCCAGTCACCAGAGTAGTGGCATGATTTGAGGCCAGCTTATTCTTTGCTCTGCGTTTCAGGTCATTCCACCACTTGTAGCAATCATCAGCTGTGCGCAACTTACTGCTCTTATGCGGTCCGCGATGGTCTCCCAGTGTGCCCTACGTTGACCAGGTGTGGTCTTGCACCCTGCAGTCACCACCATTTCGCGGCTATGTGCCGACACATAGGTCACAAGTGCATCAAGTTTGGGGTCATTAAAGCTAGGCTTCCTTGACGTGCCAGACTGTGTAGCTGTGTCTGGGGTCTCAGCCTGTAGTGCCAGAGAACCCTTCTTCCTCTTCTTCAAAGGTGGAGCAGAGCCTGAGTGGCTTGCATCGCTCTGGTCAGTAGGGGCAGAAGCGCAGGTGGCCTGGGTACTGGGAGTGTGCGAATGCACATTGACCATAGGTCTTGGTGCAGGCATTGGCTGAAGTGTGATGTTGGCAGGGGCATCGTCAGTTTGATGGACCAGGACCGACACTGTTCCGGCTGGGAGACTCAGAGCTGGGGTGGATAGAGCTGCAGCTGCCCCTGCAGTCTCCCCACCCTGCCTACATGGGGCAGCATATGACATCGCTGCCCCAGATCCACGTGGCCTGGTGACACCAACTTGCACCAGCACACGTGGCTTAGACTTGCTGTCCTGGAAGTCAGCCTGGGAGTCATCCTGTGCCGGGTCAGGTGCCACAATGGGCTGGTCCAACAAAGGCTGAGCTGGGATGGTGTCAGCCATGTTCCCTCAACCATGGGGGGGGCATGGGTGTCCCTGATTGGTCCTCCACACATGGGGGTCTAGGGGCACCCTGCAAATCATGGCCATGTCCCCAACCATGCCCACCACGCCCACCTTTTGGAGGTCGGCCACCTTTGCCTCCCAACCATGGCACTGATGATGTTGTGCGTATGGGAGTTGCAGTAAACAATTGTCCTGGGCAATTGGGGTTGAAGGGGTAGGGTACTAGATGGAATTCGTACCCTAGTGCTCTAGCAAGGCTGTCTGTGACCCCTTGGGGAAGATGACGGGTCACGCAACGCACAGGCACCCATAAAACAAAAGTAACGTGCACGCAACCCCTCGTAGACCACGTGAGTGGAAAAATGAACCTGCGCTACGCTGTGGCACCCAGAAACACAAATACAAGCGTACGCGTGTTAAACGCAGCCTAAAATGACCTCTGAAGGGGTACGCGACGCACGGGGCAAGCACAGTTGGTAAATGCGTGCGCGACTCTCCATGGCTGGAAAAATAACGTGAAAAAAACACGCGTGTGCGCGTAAGCAACACCCCCACCAAAAGAAGAACTGTACGCTGTCTGAGGAGACAGGACAAAAGAAGAAGTGAACGCTGTTTGAGGAAACAGGCCCAAAAAAAATAAAGAACGCTGTCAGACGGAACAGGGAGTATGAACTAGAAACGTTGTGAAGTAATCGCATGTGAACTGACAAGAAGTACAGAATTCACCCACTCGCTCTCCATGAAAAGCACGTACAAGGGGAATGGGGTCCTACACGTACCTTTTAAAGCGGCCCTTTCCTCCAATTACACGAGCTGACACTCGGATGTGCAGTTTTTGGACGTGTACGATGAACATGCACCCGTGTTGATGGAAACGGCCGCGCGCATCATGTCACTTACGCACGTAGGCCCTTTCCTCGGATAACACGCATTCACACGCGGACGTGCAGTTTTTTCACGCACGCTGAACCACTATGCCCACGTCACGAGGGAAACGCACCTGCGCGAGTCATGTCACAGAAGCACTTACGCGCTAAGGACCTTTGGTCCAATGAAACCGCGTACGTGTGCTGACGTGCTTACGCGCTAAGGGCTTTTCCTCGAATTACATGCTGACATGCAAGATTTTCACGTGCCAAATCACTCCGTATTAAGCTGGCCACGCAACAACACACGGAAGACCACGCTCCTGCCCAGAAGGCCGAATTACTGCCCCCCAGAGCCCCGAGCACACTCCCACTTGCCATCTGCTGCTGACTGATTGTCTGCTGCCCACGTGCCCTGCTTTTTGGTGCCTGCACGTCAGCCAGGGTTCCCGTTGCTGTGTCCACCCCTGCTGGAACAGAAGACTCCCGACTGAGATACCATCGCTCCACAGCCCAGCCCCAGGACCCAGTTGCCCCCCGACGCCTGCCTCGGGGGTCACCATGTCCGGGCGAACACCATCTGAGACCACTGGTGACCCCCAGCAAGAGAGGCAGAGGGCCACCAGCTTCAGTGTGAAGGAAGTTGGTGTCCTGGTGGAGCATGTCCTAGGGCATTTTGATGCCCTATTCGGAACAAGGAAGGACGTGAGAGGATCTGGGACGATGTAGTGGTTGCCATCAATGCGGAGGGGGTGGCAACCCGCGACATCAAGCATGTCAAGAAGTGCTGGGAGGACTTGAGGTCCAGGACCCTCTACAAGGCCCGGCGCCTCACGGAGGGGGGCCGGGTCATCATGAGTGACATCCAGATGAGGATCCTGGAACGCATAGGCCCAGCGCACCACGCCCAGATCCTGCAGAGTAAGACCCGTCTGGAGCTGAGCGGTAAGTGGCCAAGCATTGGTGTGTGAGACAGGGCATGTTGCAGTGTGCTGGTAGTCTGATACTTATCTGTATGTGTGACATAGGCCATGTATGGATGTGTGTGTGCAGGGACATCATGGTCATGCATGTGAGACCAGTAATGTGTGAACCACATGGTTGGTGCATGATTTACAATGCAACATGGGTAGCTGTATGGCAAATGCACACATGAAAGCATGCCAGTGTCTGTTCTTGCACATGGTGGGGGTGTGAGGGATGGGTGCTGCTGTCATGTACATGTATGGTGCACATGTGTGTGTGTCTGAGAAGTGTGTGTGTGACTTAGGTACGCCATGGATTCATGACACATGTCTGTGATGATGTGTACATTCACTCATGCAGTGCGGTCACCGTTGTATGCACTGTGTCTATCCACTGTGTCTGTGGTGTGCAAGGCATGATGCATGACCCTCCGGTGATGTGTGTGTATGGGATCAGCGTGAGCCATGATGCATGTGAGTTTGAAGGCAAGATTTTGGTTAATAGAGGCCCTTGTACATGGATGCTGATGTTGATTGCAGGCACTGTGTCTGTTCATGCATGTGTGTTGCGTGCATTCACCCATGTGTTGTGGAGGGACAGGATGGAAGTGACGTTAGACACTGCAACTCATGTGTTATTGCTTCCTGTCTAGGGGAATGTTGTACTATACCCTGATGCTTGTGTTCTATGTCTCCATCTACGCAGCGTCAAGTGAAGAAGAGGGCGGAGATGGCACTGTGGAGCCAAGCGGCGGGGATGCCTCCACCGGGCGGCGACGCAAGACCCAGCCACCCTCCCAGGACTTGCCATCATCTGGGAGCAAGGGGGCTGGTGCTGCGTCTGCCACTACGGCTGTGGCGGAAGAGCCAGGTGAGCCCCCACAGGGGCTTGCAATGGTGGAAGACGTTATGGAGACATCCAGGTTGGTGGTCTCCACAGAGGAGGAGGAGCCCGCTACTGAGCCGCACATGGGGCCTGGTGGGGGTAGTACCACTGGTGCAAGTGGTGCAGTCCAGGGCCAGGGTCAGGAGGCAGCAGAGGGCACCGCGGACGGGCCTGTGCATGTCCCTGTCCTTGACCCTGTGACTGAACCACCATGCACCAGCAGGGATGCCCCGTCCCAGGCCCATCCGCAGGTAGGGGAGAGTGCCATGTCATCTGCCTCTCCACTACCTGCGGATGAGGGGTCCAATGACTGTATGGGCTCCGTCCTGATTGGTGTTGCATTGCGCACGTGTGACATTCGTGATGACGTGCGTTCTTCCTGGGTGGAGAACGCACGCCATCATGAACAGCAGCGTCGCGACATGGCACTGTTGGGAGGGGCCCTGGTCGGTGGGTTCCTACATGTGTCGCGCACTCTGGTGGACCTCTCCTCCTCTGTGGAGACTATGCGCCAGTCGTTCTCCCCGCCGTCTTCCGGCCCAGATTCCACCAGGGCCCCCTGTGGACCTGGCCCGACCAACACAGCCAGCTTGGTGGAGCTCACATCCCTGCCACAGTCGGGAGTCGGCTGTCCAGCAGGGGTGGACACCACAACTGGAGACCAGCTGAAGGAGGATGTGCAGGCACCATCGGACAGGGCACATGGACAGCAGCAGGAGCAGGCTGTAGGTGGGAGCAATGATGGCTCGGGGCCATCAACATCGGAGGGGCAGGCATCGGCCAGAGGGCAGGAGGACCCAGGAATGGGAGCGGTTGGGCCAGCAGATAGATGCGGAGCGGCGGCGGGCGGAAGAGGCGCGGCTCACCATGGTCAGGGCGGAGTTCTCCATGCGTCGGGCGTTGAAGCGGGCAGAGTGCCCCGAGGCAACTCGCAGGGAGTTGGAACAGGCCATGAGTGCCTCCCTGCGAGACCTTGGGGCCAGGGCAGAAGCCCGCCTACGGGACATCGACATGGAGTACGATGATGCCCTGGCCCGGGACAGCACAGAGTGAGCCGCAGGACTTGCCCGCCGCCATTGTATATAGTTAGATAGTGTTAGGTTTCCTTTCTGTTTTTGTTTATTTTGGGGCGCTTGGACAATGCACCACGTTTTTGTATATAGTTCTTTATTAGGTAGACTTTTTTATAGGTTTCATTTCATTTGTTGGGCTCATGGACCCTGGATTGGTGATTTGTATATAGTTGAACAGTGGATTTGTCTTTTTTTTTTTCATTTCACCATGGAGCAATGGATTTCACTTATATTTTTCCCTTGGATTTGCTTTGTTGGACTGAGACTTTGGACACATTTTCATTTGGATTTCTTTGGATTCTGATTTCATATTTATGATTATTTTCCAGACATGCTGCGTTTTATTTCTTCTTCACATTATTGTGTGTTTTCTTTTCATTACATTCATTTTGGGTTCAATACATTTTTGTGGTTTATAGTCAAAAAGTCGAATCCAATAATGTCGAAAGTCAAAAAGTCGAAAACAAAAAGTCGAAAACAAAAATGTCGAATTTTTTTTTTTGGTTGCTTTTTTTTCGAAATGGGGGGGTCCCCCCCCTAACCCCCCTTTTTTAAATTTTTTTTTTGTTTTACCCCTTTTTTTTTACCCCCGGAGCCCAAAAAAAATATATAAATAAAAAAAATAAAAATTCGACATTTTTGTTTTCGACTTTTTGGATTCGACATTTTTGTAATTCGACATTATTGGTTCGACATTATGACTGGACACCCATTTTTGTTTCATACTTCGATGTGTGGTATTCTCTCATTGATTTCATGCAGGTCATGATGTGGGTTTTCACCTTCACATGCACCCATTGTGTGTGTGTGACGGACTTGTGTTCATTTACATACTTGCCATTCGGGTTGTATCATGTAATGGGCATTTCTATGTGGGTGGGTGCAATACTTGGTTGGGTCTTTGGGCTGGGGTGGTGTGGGGTGTGATGTGGCTGGCCATAAGGCCCATGATTGAGGATCGTCATGACGTGGGGGCAGGGAGACATGAGTGGGGGCCTGCTGGCAGGTGCCCCTGACTGCTGGGGATGGGGGTGCTGGGGGACATGATTGGGGCCTGCTGGAAGGTGCCCCTGACTGCTAGGGGGTGGGGTGCTGGGGGACTTGATTGGGGGCCTGCTGGCAGATGCCCTGAATGCTGGGGGGTGGGGGTGCTGGGGGACATGAGTGGGGGCCTGCTGGCAGGTGCCCCTGACTGCTGCGGGGTGGGGGTGCTGTGGGACATGAGTGGGGGCCTGCTGGCAGGTGCCCCTGACTGCTGGGGGTGGGGGTGCTGGGGGACATGATTGGGGGCCTGCTGGCAGGTGCCCCTGAATGCTGGGGGGTGGGGGTGCGGGGGGACATGAGTGGGGCCTGCTGGCAGGTGCCCCTGACTGCTGCGGGGTGGGGTGCTGGGGGACATGATTGTTTGCCTGCTGGCAGGTGCCCCTGAATGCTGGGGTGGGGGTGCTGGGGGACATGTGTGGCGGCCTGCTGGCAGGTACCCCTGAATGCTGGGGGTTGGGGGTGCTGGGGACATGTGTGGGGCCTGCTGGCAGGTGCCCCTGAATGCTGGGGGGTGGGGGTGCTGGGGGACATGATTGGGGGCCTGCTGGCAGGTGCCCCTGAATGCTGGGGGGTGGGGGGTGCTGGGGACATGTGTGGGGGCCTGCTGGCAGGTGCCCCTGAATGCTGGGGGTGGGGGTGCTGGGGGACATGATTGGGGGACTGCTGGCAGGTGCCCCTGAATGCTGGGGGGTGGGGGTGCTGGGGACATGAGTGGGGGCCTGCTGGCAGGTGCCCCTGAATGCTGGGGGGTGGGGTGCTGGGGGACATGTGTGGGGGCCTGCTGGCAGGTGCCCCTGAATGCTGGAGGGTGGGTGTGCTGGGGGACATGATTGGGGGCCTTCTGGCAGGTGCCCGTGAATGCTGGGGGGGGGGGTGCTGGGGGACATGATTGGGGGCCTGCTGGCAGGTGCCCCTGAATGCTGGGTGTGGGGGTGCTGGTGAGTTGGTGACCACTAGTGCAAGTTGACATGTGGCATGGCTGGGGGGCATGGCCATGGTGGATTGACTGCCTGCGGCACATGACCAGGGGTGCAGGGTAGTCCCCTGTGGTGTTGGCTGCCTGCAGGGGCCGTGGAGGGGGTAGAGGGGACACCAGGGAGGACCTACAGTGCTGATTCACATGTGGGACTCCACGCACACCCCACTGGATACACGTACCCCGCTCTGACAGCAAAATTGCATGTGAAACTTCCCGCGAACCCCCGAAATACACGTACCCCACTCGCACAGGGCCTATCACGTGTGAAACTTCTCGCGCACCCCCGAAATACACGTACCCCTCTCGCATAGGGCCTATCGTGTGTGAAACTACCCACGCACCCCCGAAATACACGTACCCCACTCGCACAGGGACTATCGCGTGTGAAAGGTCCTGCGCATCCCCGAAATACACGTACCCTGCTCCAATCAGGTGTGACACTTCCCGCGTACCCCCAAAATACACGTACCCCACTCGCACAGGGCCTATCGCGTGTGAATCTTCCCGCGCACCCCTGAAATACACGTACTCTGCTCCAATCGCGTGTGAAACTTTTCGCGCACCCCCGAAATACACGTACCCTGCTCGCACTGGGCCAATCGCGTGTGTAACTTCCCGCGCATACCCGTAATACACGTACCCCGCTCGCACTGGGCCAATCACGTGTGAAACTTCCCGCGCACCCCCGTAATACACGTATCCCGCTCGCACTGGGCCAATCGTGTGTGAAACTTCCCGCGCACCCCCGTAATACACGTACCCTGCTTGCACTGGGCCAATCACGTGTGAAACTTCCCGCGCACCCCCGTAATACACGTACCCCGCTCGCACTGGGCCAATCGCGTGTGTAACTTCCCGCGCACCCCAGTAATACACGTACCCCACTCGCACAGGGCCTATCGCGTGTGAAACCTCCAGGGCACCCACGAAATACACGTAGCCCGCTCCAATCGCGTGTGAAACTTCCCGCAAACCCCAGTTATACACGTACCCCGCTCCAATCGCGTGTGAGACTCCCCGTGCAGCGGGGTACGTGTATTCGGAGGGGTGCGCGGGGAGTTTTACAGGCGTTTTCGTGGTTGTGGGCCTGTGCGCCATGTACTGGATTTGTGCGCTGTGCATGGCGCACGGGGAGGGGTTGGGGGCATAACTGGCGCTGCTGCAGGGTCGCTGCACCACTCTGCGCCACGGCTGGTTTTGGAAGCTAAAAGCCATGAATACGCTGTGCGCGGAAATGGATTTTAGCGCACGCGGCTGGCGCAGAAAGTCGCACGCGCACGCTGTGCGCCAGCCGCGTGCGCCACTTGTGCGCTGAATTCTATGAATTACCCTGTGAGAGTTTGGCTGCATTACCTCGGGTGATAAGACCAAACAGAAACACCATTATTTCTTGTGGTAAACATGTAGCACCTGAATGGGTCTGCATCATTTACAGACCCTGCAGTTACTCCCCATTCTGGAGACCTGCCCGAATCACGGCATGTCATAAATAACACATGCACTAATGGTTTTGTGTGCAGGAATTTTCTTCCACACAGAGCTGGCCGGTTTCAGAGTGTTCTGTATTGAAACTCTAAATTTGACAGAGTGGTAAAAGTAGTGCTAATCCTGTTAAGGCCACCTGTTTTAAAACATTTAACGAGGACCTTATTTGTAGGATTAAGAATGAGCTAATGTAAAATCAAAGTGCATATCAATAAATAAGTACGTGACCAGGCCATGCCACTCAGTTGCTCCGTCCCCATCACCTATTTTCACGCCTTCCAGGCAGCTACTTAGGGACTCCAGGCCTGCTTCCATCAGAAAGCATTGAGGAGGCTGCTGATCACGTGACCTAAGACCCAACCACCTGTTTTCCCTGCCACTTCCTTTGCTTTCTTAACTCTTAGATCAAGGGCGTTTCTCTCCCAGGCGTCCGAAGTGAATGGCAATTCCTGTTTGGACCTATTTGGAACAGAAGGGCCCAGCACTCCTGCTCTGCTAAAATTAGGAAAGCTCCCTCAGATATGTTTTTCACACCTCAATCACAACCGACTGTACCTACCATCACCACTCATTCACAACCATGCCGTTCATCAGCATCACCATGGACACCACATGGCAGCAATCTCACTCGCGTCCCCTTCAGCAATCCATCAAACACAATTACAAGAAAATTGATGCTCGCCAATGTCCGCTCTGCAACGAACCATGCAGCAGACATTGCTGACCTCATCACCACACATGACCTGGACGCCATCTTCATTACGAAGACCTGGATGACCTCCACTGCTACCCACATTCAGGTGTTCTCATCCCCAACAGCTACATAATTTGACATTGATCGACCAAACAAACTCGGCAGAGGCGTCCCCATCATTCACAAGGCATCCTAGCCATTAACCCAACTGGAATGTTGCCACCATAGGCTCTTTCAATAACATATCCTGCCAGTGCCTGCTCTCCGCAATGGACACAGCCAATGTTCTCCTCTAGTGCAGACCACCCAAGCTCAACATCCCTTGCTCGAAGTCTTCACAGACTTGGTCACCACCATGTCTCTCATGCATGCCAAAAATATCTTCCTCAGAGATGTCAACATCCCAGGCAACCCACCAACCAAGTCAATGAAAGAGGATCTCCACTGCCTACTCAACACTCTGAACTTCATGCAGCACAGTAAAGACTCAACTCACAGGAAGTTAATATCCTCAACCTCATCGTAACTGTCCTGCCCACCCTTCATCACAGCTCTCCAGTCCCACTCGACTGGTCGACCATCTGTCAATTCCCTTTGACATTAGTCACACCACACTAGTCAAGCCAGAGGAAACCCTTCAAACAAGCCTTCAGATCATTCAATAACTTCCCAGTGGAGGCTCACACAGAAAACACAGGTTGCCAAACACCACATGCTCTGATTTACCTTTGACAAACAAGGACCGTGTCTCGCTCCTCTAAGAAGTTAATGCCACCCTCACAACCAACATCAAATGCCATACCTCAGTAAAGTAACACACGCTCAATCCTAATTATTCCACACTATGGTACACTAAAGAACTCAACTTCAACAAACAACCTATCAGAAACCAAGGAAAAGACTTGGTGAAAATCCTGCAACACATCTGCTTCAGGAACTCTGTGCTATATGCAGACAACTGATCACCACTGCCAAAGTCAACTACCATACACCATAATCAATGTCAACAAAGAAAGCAGAATCCTCTTCAAAGCCATCTTCATCAATGAGATCAGCATGATCGCCAACACATAGACACCAACACTATAACTGAAATTACACATGCCATCTTGCAAAACCACAGCTACCTGGCCAACTTTCAAGCCACTCACTATGGAAGGCCTCACTGCCATTCTAGCATCCCTTAACCTCACATCATATGTGCACGACATCCTCCTTGCCTCTGTACTCAAGAGACCTCTGACTAAAGTACTCTTCCCTTAACTGACAATCATCAACAGTTCCCTAACTCAAGGCACCTTCCCCTCGACCCTCAAGACCGGACAAATCCTCCCACTTCTCAAGATACCAATACTGAACCCTGACGACCTTAGCAACTACCGCCTTATCACCCATATCCCTTCCCAGGTAAGACCTTTGAGATACTAGTAGGCATGCAACTCCTCCATCACACCAAAGCCAACAACCTCCTACAGTCCTGCCAATCTGGCGTCAGACCAAGTTGCAGCACAGAAACGGCTACCATCAAGGTGATTGACGATGCCCTTAAAATCTTTGATGATGGCCATCCTTGCCTCCTGGTTTTCCTTGACCTCTCAGCAGCAATTGACACAGTAGACCAGCAGACAATCATCGACAATCTACATCGCTGCATGGAGATTAGCGCGATGGTCCTCAGCTGGTTCAAATCATACCTTGAAAATCACCACCAGTTTGAACAAATGAATTCCTCCAGATCACCACATCTACCCATCTCTTCTGGAGTCCCACAAGGATCCATCTATCCCCTGTGAACTTCAATCAGTACATGGAACCACTTGGAACCCTCATCGCTCCACACAACATCCACATCCACTAGTATTCAGATGACACTCAGCTCTACCTCAAAATATCCTCAATCAAAGACATCCACTGCCCCAAGGTCTTCCTCTCATTGATCCAGTCATGGACGTCCAGTGCTTACCTGGAGCTCAACCCCTCTAAGACTGAATTCCTACTGCTGACCAACAACATAGCAAATCATCTTGAGCGCTTCGCACCCCAGCTGTCCAGCTGCACCAAGTCACCTGGGTTTGACATCGACAGATACCTTTTCTTCAAACAGCACATAGCAAGGAAGACGGAAACCGCATGGTACCAACTTCCTCTCCTGTGGAAAATCAAGCCCATCACACAAGAAAACAACTTCACATCTGCTGTCTGTCAAAGTCTTGATCCTCTCCCACCTGGATGGTGGCAATGCCCTTTTGAAAGGCCTTCCAGCAACAACCCAAGCTCCCTTGAGATGTGTCCTTCATGCAGTAGCATGACTCATCAAAGGACTCTGTAAGTTCGACCACATCACCCTGACCCTCATCAAACTGCTCTGGCTACTGCTGCAAGCCCTTATCTTCATATCCTGCTGCACCATCTACAAGGCTGTCACCCTAAAGTCCCCAAGCTACCTCAATGAGAAACCCAGCATCTTCAGAGGCCTCTGATCCACAAGAAGTAAGGACGTGTGCAGACATGAACTCTGCAGGTGCTGGAAGGAAAGAACAAGACAGACCTTTTCTGTTACATCCATTAATCTGGAACCTCCTCCCCGTCAACACCAACCTCGACCCCATGGGTGTTGCTAGGACTGGAAACGACCTGGGGCTACGCTGATGTCGGAACTGTCGGGACTCGGGGCTAGCTAGCCTTTTGGTTGTAGCTCCTGAGATTCTATCCGGAGCAATAACCAAAAGACCAGGGGCTATAGCCCCCTTAGCCTCCCCCTCCCTAGCAACGCCTCTGCTTGACCCCCTTGCTTCTACATTTCTGGAAGGATCTCAAGACCCTTCTCTTCAAGAAATGGCTTCTCCCTAACATGTAGGTCCGTCCACTCTTCACCATACATAAAACAACTTAGATTACACAGAACAGATCGGAGTAAATAGAACAGATTCGAGTGCGTGGAGCGGACGGGACTGCGTGGAGCGGGTTGGAGTGCACAGAATAGCTGGTTTGGAGGGCATGGAACATCTGAAAGTGCTTTGAAAGGAACGGTCTGAGTGCCTGAAACGGTCGTAATGCACGGAACAGTCAGAGTACAAGGAACGGATGAAGTTCACGGAACTATTGGAGTGGGCGCGATCTCAAGCACCTACAGTAAACCACCATTTTCACATCTCCACGCTTACTCTCTTCTTTACATCACCACTCAAATAGAATACAGCGATACTATGACACCATTCGCTATAGCTGTTCTCATACCAACATCTGCCTCAAACTCCCCATCACTCTAACTAAACACTGCTGGTTACACCCCCCCCAGCCAGGCGTTCTCCTCAGGCCCAATGCAGCCACAATCGGTCTAGATAAATCCTACCAGAACGAACACATACTATTGACTTCTCAAACACCACACCTACCGCTAAGAAGCAGCTATTTCACGAATGCCACACCAGCTGCACACATATCCGGTGATCACACGCACCTATGACTCTCTCTACTCTCTCTACTGACTTGAACTTCGGTTCCAAGGGCGTTCAACCTACCAGCGCCTTCAGATCATACCAATGGTACATAAGGCGCTACATAAATGCAAAATAACATAACATACCTGAGACTGGAGTATCTGATCCCCACTGTTCCTTCCCCTGGTTGCTTGTAGATTCATTGGTGACAACTGCACTTCCTCCCATGGTGTTAGACCCCACACCCTCTGTTCCCTGACCTTGTTCTTCCCCCTATGATTGAAAAGTGCTCCGTTGCTTCCTGACGGTAGGTCCGCGCTCAATAAATACCCAAATAATAATAATAATAATAATAATAATAATAATAATAATAATACATGATCAAAGGTAATCATTTGTCGGAAAGTGATTAGTGGCACTTTTTTAAATATTTTCCTGAATTACCTACCTCTTGATGTGGCATATAAGAGTCCACGATTGTGTTATGTTACGTTAAAAAACTTTTATACTGTGCCCATCACCAGCATTCTGCTTTAATGGCACTGAGGATTAACAAAGAAACTACTACCCAGACCCACCACACCCTAAGGTATAAGGAATCTGCTCATCTATAAATAGCTTTGCAGATATGACCACACAACCAACAATATGATTCACATCAAAGTCACTGGAAACCAGGCAAGGCTGGCACACCTTGATGCCGCGCGGCATGGCATTGAGCTAAACGGTCTTCAGTCCCCCCGCCCCGAAATGTTCGTGCAGAACAATGTATTTGCACAAACGCAGCCAAACTTTAAAGCTGGTAGTTTCAAGAAAGGCTTCCCTCAACTCTCTGCCTAACAAAAATTAAATGCACACCTCAGCCCCCACCCCACGCATGGAGGCGAACATATCACAACGGTATGTGTTCTTTCATAAACTGAGGGGAGGGGGCTGATGCGCCCAGCTTTTTGTTAGGCAGAGATGCGAGGGAGGCCTTTTCTGAAACCTGCAGTGTTAAAGGGTGTTGCATGTTAGCTCATTATGTATGCATGCACGTGTGCAAAGAGTGTGTATGTAATGTATGTGAGAATGAGTGTGTGTAAATGTATGTATGATATATGGGGGCTGGGTGCGCATGTGAATGAGTTGTATGGTGAATGGGATGCTTAAATGAGGGAGTCAGTGAGTGAATGTGTAATTTGATGTGTGTGCGCGTCTACGTAATGCTGGGCCGCTACCATTTGATGCTTGGGGCCCACGCCAGACAACCCTGTGGGTAGAATAGCGGGGGAGGTGCCTCCAAGTTTGCCCCACCCAGTTTCTGAAGTAGCCCCTCCCATCACCAGTAATCCCCCCGAGAAATATAGGTTTTGTTGCGCTGATGCCTTGACACATCACTTTGTCTTTGTGGCATGGCGTAAAAACTCTGCCCTCTCATGCAACTGTCAATCTCTGATGAAGAGCAACCATTGGTCGGACATTCTGCCTTTTATATTAACTTTACTCTTTATATGTGCAGTTTCTAACAGGCGTCGTTTTGCGGGATTGCTAGACAATGAATCTGGGACTGTTTCATTTTAATTGCTCTCTCTCTCTCTCATTCTACTGTAAATAGTTTACTTATTCGTAATTCCATGCTCAATCTCCATGGCAACATTACGCACAGTACCGCTTGGAGCCTGCGCAGAGGAATTCTGAGCTGTTCTTTGGAGTTGAAGTGAGGCTGGAGGGTGTCGTCCAAGGAGCTATGACGGTGGCGGATACTGGGTGTGTTTGTTGTATAGAGGGCCCTGGGTGAGAATTCTGGGTGTCACCCAAGGAGCTCTGAGTAAGGATACAGGGTGCCACTCGGGAAGATCTGAGTGAGGATGTAGGGAGTCATTCAGGGAGCTTTGACTGAGGATTCACGGCGTCATCCAAGGAGATCTGAGTAAGGATACAGGGTGCCTCTCTGGAATATCTGACTAAGGATACAGGGTGCCACTCGGGCAGATCTGAGTTAGGATGTAGGGAGTCATTCAGGGAGCTTTGACTGAGGATTCAGAGCGTCATCCAAGGAGCTCTGAGTAAGGATACAGGGTGCCACTCGGGAAAATCTGAGTGAGGATGTAGGGAGTCATTCAGGGAGCTTTGACTGAGGATTCACGGCGTCATCCAAGGAGATCTGAGTTAGGATACAGGGTGCCTCTTGGGAATATCTGAGTAAGGACACAGGGTGCCACTCGGGCAGATCTTTTTTTTAAACTTTTCTTTATTGGCAAGAAGTAGTAGCTGGCACATTACAGGTTACAGCAACAACACACATTACACATTTAAATCGTGAATGATAAAGGACAGATGTAACAGCGGACCACACATAATCCTGACAGATGTTAACAACAATAGGGGCGTTATGGTGTAGTATGCTCAGTCCCCGGATCTGGAAATGGGGGAGAAGATAGAAGCTCCAGGTCCACCTTACAGTCAAGTAGCTACAACACTCTGTCCATATGTTGTTAGGCCGAGCATTACCAGGCAACATGTTAATGTAGTCTTCTTCACAAGATTGTGTCCAGGTGAGGGCTTTCAGCCACATTTCTAGGGAAGGGGGGGATCTGCGCTTCCAACATTGCAGGATGCATTTCTTGGCCACACTAGCCGTCACATTCAGAAACTTGGCTCCCCGCTTCGCCTCAGCCCCCTCCCACAGCCCAAACAGAAGAGATAGGGGGCTATGGCAGACAGGAAAGCCCACTATCTTGGAGAGGGTCTCAAGCACCGCATCCCAGAACGGGGCCAATGCCACACAGGCCCAGAACATGTGAGCATGGTCCGCATCGTTAGACCTACATCTTTGACAGGGGTGGGACTGATCCCGGGGAAACTTTACAATCGCATAGGGAGTATTGTACAGGCGATTGAGTAGCTTGTATTGAACACATCTAACTCTGGAATTAAGGGAAACCTTGCGTGTATGCATGCACATCTTGGTCCACATATCATCAGTGATGTCTAATCCCAGATCACGGCTCCAGGCAGCTCGAACAGTGTGGGGGGGTTCTACAGCTCGCGCCATCAACATTTTATATAGAGAGGACACAATGCCCTTACCACCAGCGGAATTGGTAATGTAGCAGACCTCGGACTCAGGGGGTTCGTCAGGATATGAAGGCCACATGTCTTGAACCGCCGCCCTAAGTCGAAAGTATTGTAGCAACTCCAGTGGGGACCTGGAGTGCCCAGGCTTCCACGTATATGGGGTGATGAATTTCCCATCAGGGAACAGGTCGGAGAATGAACTGTATCCCAGGTCCGACCAGTGTCGTATGAAGAGCTTATCTTGTGTAGGGGAGAGACCAGAGAATGACCAGAGGGGAAGCCATTTGTAATACAGGGGGGAACCAGAGCCAGGCTTCAGAATCTGGCACCACGCCCGTATAGTGGAGGCCACTGGGTCAGCTGGGGCCTCCGATCGATACGAGTGATAAAGGATCAATGACATGACGTTCACCTCCTCGGTCACCAGGATTTCGAGTTTAACATGCAGGGGGGGTTCCTGGTGATGGTACCAATATGTAGCATGCTGAGCTTGAGCGGCTATCCAATACTGGGCGAGATCAGGTGCATTAAAGCCACCCCTCTCATACGGTAGGGTCATATGTTGCCACTTTCTGCGCACGGCCCCAGAATGCCATAGAAAACGGGCACACCCTGAATGCTGGTCCGCAAAATACTGTTTCTCGGGCCAAAGTGGGACGTTGGCAAATATGTATAGGAGCTTGGGGACTATAATCATTTTTATAAGGGACAGTCTCCCAGATAGTGAGAGGGGGAGGTTCCGCCACCTTTCCATCCTGGCATCAGCATACTGCGCGGCAGCCCCGTAGTTATCGGACAGTAGAGAGGATTTAGAGAGGGACACCTGGACCTCCAGGTATTTGATGCCCTCAGGTGCCCATTTGAGAGGAAATTCGCAAGTAGGTTGGGAAGTTACGGGCGTGAGGGGAAATATTTCTGATTTCGTGTAGTTTATGGTGAATCCCGAGAATGTGCCAATTTTGATAATTTTGCGCATGATCGGGTCAAGGTGGACTGAGGGGTCTCTGATGTATAAGAGCACGTCATCGGCATACAGTGATATAATTTCAGGGGTATCCCGCAAGCGAATCCCTTTGCCCTCGTGGTTCTTTCGCACACTATCCGCCATGGGCTCGATGGCCATCGCGAATAACGAGGGAGAAAACGGGCACCCCTGCCGCGTCCACCTGTGGAGAGAGAAGGGAGCTGACAGGTGGGAATTAACCAGGACCCTGGCCACGGGGTCAGTGTACAGTAGTTTAATGCAGGACATCATGTATGGGCCGATCCCCATCTTCTCCAGCACCGCCCAAAGGTATTGCCACGAGACCATGTCGAACGCCTTTTGGGCATCCAGCGTCACAGCCACAGCGTTGGCTTGAGGGTCAATTCTAGAGAGAACATTAAACAGTCGCCGAATGTTTAATGCCGTGGAACGGGCAGTAACAAAACCGCTCTGGTCTGGGTGAATCAGGAATTTCATGATGGGGAGGAACCTATTTGCTATGATTTTGGCGAAGATTTTGGTATCAGTGTTGATGAGGGACAGAGGTCTATAGGAGCCACATTCATCCAGGGGCTTGCCCGGTTTGGGGAGTACAGTGATGACAGCCTCGCGGAGGGACCGGGGGAGGGTAGAAAGACGCATTGACTCCTCCCAGACCTTGTAAAGACGTGGAGCGAGAAGGGCAACATGTTCCTGATAGAACTCGGCGGTTAGACAGTCGGGGCCGGGGGCTTTACCCTTAGGGAGGGCAGAAATGACTGCGGTGATCTCGTCAAGGGTGAAGGGTGCATCTAATTGTTCTTTGGTGGCTGGAGATATAGGGGACATTGGGATGCGGTCTAGGAGGTTGTCCAGGTCCTGCGGGTTGTGCTCAGGTTGCTGGGCATAAAGGGTCGCGTAAAAATCTGCAAAGGTCTCAAGAATGGGCCGGTCCGACCAATAGCGCACTCCGTCATTGTCGATGATATTATCAATCCGAGCTCAACCTCCCTCGGCCCGGGCGAGGCCGGCATGGGTACGGTCCGGCCTCTCTCCTTCATCATATTTCCGAGCCGCAACGGGTCGGGCAAGGTATCTTATCTCGCTGAGGGCAAAGGTCTTGAACGCATCCAGTTCAGTTCTTATCTGCGCAAGCACGGGTGGAGAGGGGGTAGCCGCATATTCGCGCTCCAGTTCCTTGAGTCTGGACTCAGAGCGGTGCAGAGAATTTCTAATGTCCTTCAGGACCCCAGCCTCCCTAGAGATGCACATGCCCCTGATGAAAACCTTAAAGGCCTCCCATCTCACCCCATCCGTAGTATCGTGGCGCTTGTTATTTTCAAAAAACGAGGAAATGTCTGCGAGGATGTCAGCCTTGAAGATAATGTCATGCAGTGCATCTGACTTAAACCGCCAGTTAGAGTGCTGGGGGAGGGCCGGGTGTAAGGCGATGTCCAGTGTAAGCGGGGAGTGATCGGACAAAGTGCGCGGGAGAATCTGTGTGGTAAGTGTTTTGCCCATGAGCCTGGCGGAGAGAAGGAAAAGATCAATCCTGGAGTGGCTGTCATGGACAGAAGAGTAAAACGTGAACTCTTTCGACAATGGGTGGAGTACTCTCCAGGCATCTACCAGCCCGGCGGAGAGCACGTGTGCATGGAGGCGACAAGCGGCTCTGGACAGAGTTCTAGGTGCAACACCGGATCTGTCCAAGTCGGTGTCCAGGAGGAGATTCATGTCCCCCCCCCAGATAACAGGAACCCCAACATATCTCAGGAGGATGTCAAGGATGTGGTCAAAAAAATCGGGTGTATCGATACATGGGGCGTATGTGTTGACCAGGAGGCATTCAGTATTAGCAAGGAAACAGTGGAGGATAACGTATCTACCCTGGTCATCTATGTGGCTGGTGCGAAGGGAAAATTCCAAGGACTTATGAATCAAGGTGAGGACACCTCTGGACTGCGAGGAGAACACTGTATAGTATTTGTTGGAGCCCCATGCAGGGGCAAAAGAGGACGAGAGATGAGCGAGAGCGTGAGTTTCTTGCAAGAGACGTATTTTGACCCCGTGCCTCTGGATGTAAGCAGTGATCCTGCGTGCCTTAGTGAAGTTGCTGAGCCCTCTGATATTCCAAGACATTAGCCTAATAGCCATTCAGTAGCCCTTTAGGGGGAATCCAAGTAATGTGTGAGAAAGTATGTTAAACAAGTACCGGCCACCAATACAGCGGCCTGTTGCATCGTACCAGAAGCTACCACTGCCTTACCATTTTTGCCATAACACCCCAAAACTACACCCGCCCCCTCACACACTGCCCCCCAAACAGAGCAGTGCCCAAAAGCCTTCCCAGAGGTCCAGGGCGCCTGTGCCAAGCCCAACGGGGCAAGGCCAGTCCTCGCACCCAACAGGGGTGCAACCAGTGAACATGACAAGCCAAACTCGGCGTTGCAACTGCAGCGGGGGAGCTGCTGCCGTGAGCCCGATTGGGCGGTTGAACGATGGCTACACGAAATACTGTGCAGCGGTGACCATATTAAGTAGTGGAGGGGACACCAGTATATAATACACTGAGCGGGGGGTATTGAAATGGGAGAGCCCAGGCAAGGTGTCGTATCAGGTATATCACACATTAGTGACCAGTATGGGTTTCATGAGGCTTTCAAATCAAGTTACGACAGACAATGGATGCACAAGAGAAAGATACATGAAATGACAAGGAAATTGCAAGTGACAAGCGTGGCATTGACACAAAATTGATTCAGGCAATGGGTGAAGGGCAGGCCGAGTCAACCCTCGTCCACAGGATCGTCTGCCGGACCAGGGACAGGAATATGAGACTCAATAAATTTGACCGCCTCCTCAGGGACCGTGAAAAAGTACAGTTTATTCTGGTGGGTGAGCTTCAGCCTTGCAGGGAACAACATGGCGTATTCCACTTTCCTTTCTCTAAGCAGTTTTTTCACACCATTAAATTGCCTGCGTTCCATTTGGACACTGACAGAGAAATCGGGAAAGATACGAATAGTCTGAGACTCAAATTTCAGTTCCCCTTTTTTCACGGGCTAGACGTAGGATGTGGTCTCTATCCCTGAAGCTGAGAACCTTGGCTATAATTGGTCTGGGGAAGTCACCCGGCTTGCGGCACGGGGCCAGCGAACGGTGGGCGCGCTCAATGGTGAAGAACGGGGAGAGTTGTGGATCCCCCAGGAGGTCTCTCAGAAGGGTCTCGACTGCGAGTTCCATCTTGCCTTTAAGAGCCGTCTCCGGAACCCCCACAATGCGGATATTGTTCCTGCGGGATCTGGACTCTAGGTCATCACAGTTCGCTTTGACCTGCTTCATATCCCACACAAGGTCGGAGACCGTGCCCTGAAGCACATGTACCTCATCCTCGGTGGTTCCTACCCTGGTCTCGGCCTCGACCAGCCTAGCGCCATGTTGGTCCAGCTTAGTAAGTAGTGAGGCAACATTTGCATTTATGTCATCCAATTTTTCATGAAATGACGCAAAGTTTTTGGCCATAGATTCCATGAGTGTGGTGAGGTCCGGCCGAGGAGAACATGAGGAAACATCTGGGTCGTCCTGCGGGAGGGCCGCCCTCCCCCGCCCTCCCCTGATCCAGTTTAGCCAGTGATTTAGCAAACTTGTCCATCGCTCCAGCTTTGTTAGCCCCACGAGCCTTGCCGGACATATTTGGAGGCGCACCTAGAACAGCAGGGCATGTATTGCAGTAGATTGGCAGTGGGGCCCCGCGGGTTTAGGGAGGGCCTCCGGGTCTTGATCAGCACTGGGGCGGTAATTGCATGGGGCCTGCGGCGAAGAGTACTCAAGTGTCACAAGCGGCCGTGTCCTGGGAGGGCAATTGACAGGCGGCACTCGCCTCAGAGTCAGATAGGTCTAGGCAGCCAGAATCAGCAGTGAAGGGCAGCACAGACAGGGGCACCCAGCGAACTCAGGGCACGGGCAAGTTTTTGCACGGGATGGGGAGAGGAGGGTGGTGAAGTGCCCAGAGTCGCACCAGTGCAGGCCAAGTGGTCAGAGTTAAGCCGGCGAGTGGCGCCAGAGGGCCAGGAGGGCCTCAAGGCACTAGTGCAGCAGTGATGGGCGACGCAATCCAGGGTCACAGTTGAAGGGCTACGGTGGTTAGGTGTGCCGTCCAGGGTTATCGCAGAGGAGCCCAGGCAGTGGACCAATCTAAGAAAAAATGAATGGCTGCCCACAGGAGAGGAGCAGCGCCACCCTGGCCATGTAGATGTTGAGGAGCCTGATGGCCCGTGGCCACGTAACACGTGGAAAGTGCACTGTGCACGTAGATTTGACAAATGTGGAGAGTATGGGCGGGTGGTCCTCTTAGGGGCACATTACAAGGCAGTCCCCGGCCTCCGGCCCCTCACCTGCATGTAAAGTGTCCCGATCACCGTCGCCGCAGGGGTCCCAGTTGATCCAGCCTCCAGGCCCCAGAACGTGGAGGAATCAGGCAGGTCCCAGTACAGGCGGAGTATCGGCTAATGTCGCGGCGTCAGCCTGAGGGAGCAGTCGGGGGGAAGGGCGCAGATGCAGAGCCACGGTGTCCCCGGGGAAAAAGGACCACCAAGGAGCCCACGCGGGGGTGAACGATCCGGTGGGGAGATCTCCTGATGGATCTGTGAGAGAGACAGCAGTGCGGGGGGGTGCTCCAGCAGCCCCCGCAGTGTGGCGTCCGGGGATCTGGCGGTGGCAGGAGGCAGCTCATTCCCCAAACCGGGACCCCTCCAGGGGCAGCCGGAGAGGACTGGCCGCACGGGTCAGCAGCAGCGAGCGGCGCTCCGGGCCGCAAGGAGAGCGGGGGGCAAGGAGGGGGCACCGGCCCAGAGGCGCGCCGAGGAGCGGACACGCAGCAGTCCAGGCAGAGCAGAGCTCTGGCTCGGCGCCTGGATTTCAGCACACTCCACCGCCGGGCGGGAGAGGCCTGCTGCAGTGCAGGGAAAGACAGCGGATCGTCGGGCCGGCAGGACTCAGGGGACAAGGCCCGCAGCAATCGCACCCAGCCCAGCGGGCCTCAGTTGTCGGGTGCGCGGCCAAAAGGAGGAGGGGTCTCCCGCAGACCCGGAGCGCCGATTTCGCCCAGACACGGGTCTATGCACGGGCCAATCAATGTACAGCACAATGCGCTCGTTCCCAGCGCTGGATGTAGCAGGGAACCGCCGATTCTAACGGATAGTCAGCCATCGGGTCACAGAGCTGGAAAGCTCGACAGCCATCTTGCCGGCTGCTCCACAGCGCCCCCCACTCGGGAAGATCTGAGTGAGGATGTAGGGAGTCATTCAGGGAGCATTGACTGAGGATTCAGGGTGTCATCCAAGGAGCTCTGAGTAAGGATACAGGGTGCCACTCGGGAAGATCTGAGTGAGGATGTAGGGAGTCATTCAGGGAGCATTGACTGAGAATTCAGGGTGTCATCCAAGGAGCTCTGAGTAAGGATATAGGGTGCCACTCTGGAAGATCTGAGTAAGGATACAGGGTGCCACTCGGGCAGATCTGAGTAAGGATGCAGGGAGTCATTCAGGGAGCTCTGAGTGAGGGTCCAGGGTGTCATCCAAGGAGCTTTGAGTGAGGATTCAGGGTTCCACTCTGGAAGATCTGAGTGGGGATGTAGGGAGTCATTCGGGGACCTTTGAGTGAGGATTCAGAGCGTCAGCCGAAGGAGCTCTGAGTAAGGATACAGGGTGCCACTCGGGAAGATCTGAGTGAGGATGTAGGGAGTCATTCAGGGAGCTTTGACTGAGGATTCAGAGCATCATCCAAGGAGCTCTGAGTAAGGATACAGGGTGCCTCTCGGGAATATCTGAGTAAGGACACAGGGTGCCACTCGGGCAGATCTGAGTAAGGATGCAGGGAGTCATTCAGGGAGCTCTGAGTGAGGGTCCAGGGTGTCATCCAAGGAGCTCTGAGTGAGGATACAGGGTGCCACTTGGGAAGATCTGAGTGAGGATGTAGGGAATCATTCAGGGAGCTTTGACTGAGGATTCAGAGCATCATCCAAGGAGCTCTGAGTAGGATACAGGGTGCCACTCGGGAAAATCTGAGTGAGGATGTAGGGAGTCATTCAGGGAGCTTTGACTGAGGATTCAGAGCGTCATCCAAGGAGCTCTGAGTAAGGATACAGGGTCCCACTCTGGAAGATCTGAGTGAGGATGTAGGGAGTCATTCAGGAAGCTTTGACTGAGGATTCACTGCGTCATCCAAGGAGATCTGAGTAAGGATACAGGGTGCCTCTTGGGAATATCTGAGTAAGGATACAGGGTGCCACTCGGGAAGATCTGAGTGAGGATGTAGGGAGTCATTCAGGGAGCGTTGACTGAGGATTCAGGGTGTCATCCAAGGAGCTCTGAGTAAGGATACAGGGTGCCACTCTGGAAGATCTGAGTAAGTATACAGGGTGCAACTCGGGAAGATCTGAGTGAGGATGCAGTGAGTCATTCAGGGAGCTCTGAGTGAGGGTCCAGGGTGTCATCCAAGGAGCTCTGATTGAGGATACAGGGTGCCACTCTGGACTGGAAGATCTGAGTGAGGATGTAGGGAGTCATTCAGGGAGCTTTGACTGAGGATTCACTGCGTCATCCAAGGAGATCTGAGTAAGGATACAGGGTGGCTCTCGGGAATATCTGAGTAAGGACACAGGGTGCCACTCGGGCAGATCTGAGTAAGGATGCAGGGAGTCATTCAGGGAGCTCTGAGTGAGGGTCCAGGGTGTCATCCAAGGAGCTCTGAGTAAGGATACAGGGTGCCTCTCGGGAATATCTGACTAAGGATACAGGGTGCCACTCGGGAAGATCTGAGTGAGGATGTAGGGAGTCATTCAGGGAGCTTTCACTGAGGATTCACGGCGTCATCCAAGGAGATCTGAGTAAGGATACAGGGTGCCTCTTGGGAATATCTGAGTAAGGACACAGGGTGCCACTCGGGCAGATCTGAGTAAGGATGCAGGGAGTCATTCAGGGAGCTCTGAGTGAGGGTCCAGGGTGTCATCCAAGGAGCTCTGAGTGAGGATACAGGGTGCCACTCGGGAAGATCTGAGTGAGGATGTAAGGAGTCATTCAGGGAGCATTGACTGAGGATTCAGGGTGTCATCCAAGGAGCTCTGATTAAGGATACAGGGTGCCACTCGGGAAGATCTGAGTGAGGATGTAGGGAGTCATTCAGGGAGCATTGACTGAGGATTCAAGGTGTCATCCAAGGAGCTCTGAGTAAGGATACAGGGTGCCACTCTGGAATATCTGAGTAAGGACACAGGGTGCCACTCGGGCAGATCTGAGTAAGGATGCAGGGAGTCATTCAGGGAGCTCTGAGTGAGGGTCCAGGGTGTCATCCAAGGAGCTCTGAGTAAGGATACAGGGTGCCTCTCGGGAATATCTGACTAAGGAAACAGGGTGCCACTCGGGAAGATCTGAGTGAGGATGTAGGGAGTCATTCAGGGAGCTTTCACTGAGGATTCACGGCGTCATCCAAGGAGATCTGAGTAAGGATACAGGGTGCCTCTTGGGAATATCTGAGTAAGGACACAGGGTGCCACTCGGGCAGATCTGAGTAAGGATGCAGGGAGTCATTCAGGGAGCTCTGAGTGAGGGTCCAGGGTGTCATCCAAGGAGCTCTGAGTGAGGATACAGGGTGCCACTCGGGAAGATCTGAGTGAGGATGTAAGGAGTCATTCAGGGAGCATTGACTGAGGATTCAGGGTGTCATCCAAGGAGCTCTGAGTAAGGATACAGGGTGCCACTCGGGAAGATCTGAGTGAGGATGTAGGGAGTCATTCAGGGAGCATTGACTGAGGATTCAGGGTGTCATCCAAGGAGCTCTGAGTAAGGATACAGGGTATCCACTCTGGAAGATCTGAGTGAGGATACAGGGTGCCACTCTGGAAGATCTGAGTGAGGATGTAGGGAGTCATTCAGGGAGCTTTGACTGAGGATTCAGAGCGTCATCCAAGGAGCTCTGAGTAAGGATACAGGGTGCCACTCGGGAAAATCTGAGTGAGGATGTAGGGAGCCATTCAGGGAGCTTTGACTGAGGATTCAGAGTGTCATCCAAGGAGGTCTGAGTTAGGATACAGGTTGCCTCTCGGGAATATCTGAGTAAGGACCCAGGGTGCCACTCGGGCAGATCTGAGTAAGGATGCAGGGAGTCATTCAGGGAGCTCTGAGTGAAGGTCCAGGGTGTCATCCAAGGAGCTCTGAGTGAGAATACAAGGTTCCACTCTGGAAGATCTGAGTGGGGATGTAGGGAGTCATTCAGGGAGCTTTGACTGAGGATTCAGAGCATCATCCAAGGACCTCTAAGTAAGGATACAGGGTGCCACTCGGGAAGATCTGAGTGAGGATGTAGGGAGTCATTCAGGGAGCTTTGACAGAGGATTCAGAGCGTCATCCAAGGAGATCTGAGTAAGGATACAGGGTGCCACTCGGGAAGATCTGTGTGAGGATGTAGGGTGTCATTCAGGGAGCGTTGACTGAGAATTCAGGGTGTCATCCAAGGAGCTCTGAGTAAGGATACAGGGTGCCACTCTGGAAGATCTGAGAAGGGATACAGGGTGCCTCTCGGGAATATCTGAGTAAGGACACAGGGTGCCACTCGGCAGATCTGAGTAAGGATGCAGGGAGTCATTCAGGGAGCTCTGAGTGAGGGTCCAGGGTGTCATCCAAGGAGCTCTGAGTGAGGATGCAGGGAGTCATTCAGGGAGCTTTGACTGAGGATTCAGAGTGTCATCCAAGGAGCTCTGATTAGGGATACAGGGTTCCACTCTGGAAGATGTGAGTGGGATGTAGGGAGTCATTCAGGGAGCTTTGACTGAGGATTCAGAGCATCATCCAAGGAGCTCTGAGTAGGATACAGGGTGACACTCGGGAAAATCTAAGTGAGGATGTAGGGAGTCATTCAGGGAGCTTTGACTGAGGATTCAGAGCGTCATCCAAGGAGCTCTGAGTAAGGATACAGGGTGCCACTTAGGAAGATCTGAGTGAGAATGTAGGGAGTCATTCAGGGAGCTTTGACTGAGGATTCACTGCGTCATCCAAGGAGATCTGAGTAAGGATACAGGGTGACTCTCGGGAATATCTGAGTAAGGACACAGGGTGCCACTCGGGCAGATCTGAGTAAGGATGCAGGGAGTCATTCAGGGAGCTCTGAGTGAGGGTCCAGGGTGTCATCCAAGGAGCTCTGAGTGAGCGTACAAGGTGCCACTCGGGAATATCTGAGTGAGGATGCAGGGAGTCATTCAGGGAGCTTTGACTGAGGACTCAGGGTGTCATCCAAGGAGCTCTGATTAAGGATACAGGGTTCCACTCTGGAAGATGTGAGTGAGGATGTAGGGAGTCATTCAGGGAGCTTTGACTGAGGATTCAGAGTATCATCCAAGGAGCTCTGAGTAAGGATACAGGGTGCCTCTCGGGAAGATCTGAGTGAGGATGTAGGGAGTCATTCAGGGAGCTTTGACTGAGGATTCAGAGCGTCATCCAAGGAGCTCTGAGTAAGGATACAGGGTGCCACTCGGGAAGATCTGAGTGAGGATGTAGGGAGTCATTCAGGGAGCATTGACTGAGGATTCAGGGTGTCATCCAAGGAGCTCTGAGTAAGGATACAGGGTGCCACTCTGGAACATCTGAGTAAGGATACAGTGTGCAACTCGGGAAGATCTGAGTGAGGATGCAGTGAGTCATTCAGGGAGCTCTGAGTGAGGGTCCAGGGTGTCATCCAAGGAGCTCTGATTGAGGATACAGGGTGCAACTCTGGAAGATCTGAGTGAGGATGTAGGGAGTCATTCAGGGAGCTTTGACTGAGGATTCACTGCGTCATCCAAGGAGATCTGAGTAAGGATACAGGGTGCCTCTCAGGAATATCTGAGTAAGGACACAGGGTGCCACTCGGGCAGATCTGAGTAAGGATGCAGGGAGTCATTCAGGGAGCTCTGAGTGAGGGTCCAGTGTGTCATCCAAGGAGCTCTGAGTAAGGATACAGGGTGCCTCTCGGGAGGGAATATCTGACTAAGGATACAGGGTGCCACTCGGGAAGATCTGAGTGAGGATGTAGGGAGTCATTCAGGGAGCTTTGACTGAGGATTCACGGCGTCATCCAAGGAGATCTGAGTAAGGATACAGGGTGCCTCTCAGGAAGATCTGAGTAAGGACACAGGGTGCCACTCGGGCAGATCTGAGTGAGGATGTAGGGAGTCATTCAGGGAGCATTGACTGAGGATTCAGGGTGTCATCCAAGGAGCTATGAGTAAGGATACAGGGTGCCACTCTGGAATATCTGAGTAAGGATACAGGGTGCCACTCGGGAAGATCTGAGTGAGGATGCAGTGAGTCATTCAGGGAGCTCTGAGTGAGGGTCCAGGGTGTCATCCAAGGAGCTCTGATTAAGGATACAGGGTGCCACTCTGGAAGATCTGATTGCGGATGTAGGGAGTCATTCAGGGAGCTTTGACTGGGGATTCAGGGTGTCATCCAAGGAGCTCTGAGTAAGGATACAGGGTGCCACTCGGGAAGATCTGAGTGAGGATGTAGGGAGTCATTCAGGGAGCATTGACTGAGGATTCAGGGTCTCATCCAAGGAGCTCTGAGTAAGGATACAGGGTGCCACTCTGGAAGATCTGAGTATGGATACAGGGTGCCACTCGGGAAGATCTGAGTGAGGATGCTGTGAGTCATTCAGGGAGCTCTGAGTGAGGGTCCAGGGTGTCATCCAAGGAGCTCTGATTGAGGATACAGGGTGCCACTCTGGAAGATCTGAGTGAGGATGTAGGGAGTCATTCAGGGAGCGTTGACTGAGGATTCAGGGTGTCATCCAAGGAGCTCTGAGTAAGGATACCGGGTGCCACTCTGGAAAATCTGAGTGAGGATGCAGGGAGTCATTCAGGGATCGTTGACTGAGGATTCAGGGTGTCATCCAAGGAGCTCTGAGCAAGGATACAGGGTGCCAATCGGAAAACTCTGAATGAGGATGCAGGGAGTCATTCAGGCAGGTCTGAGTGATGATACAGGGAATCATTCAGCAAGCTGTGAGGGAGGACACTGGGTGTCGAACAGGGGGAGGTGGGGCTCTTAGTGAGCAGGCAGGATGCCATGCATGGCTGCCAGAATGAAGATACAGGATATCGTCCAATTAGCTCTGAGTGGGGCTGCCGGTTGTGGCTCATGGAGTTCTGAGTGAGGATGCACTTATGGGGAATCGTCCAGCGAACTCTGCATGACAATAAAGGGTGTCACCTAGGTAGCTCTGAGTGAGGACACAGGATGTCGTCCTGCGAAGTCTGAGTTTACCTGGGAAGTCTGAGATTATATACAAGGATACAGGGTGTCATCCATGGAGCTCTGAGTGAGGACACAGGTTGTCATCCTGGGAACTCTGAGTTTATGTACAAGGATACAAGGTATCGTCCATGGGACTCTGAGTGAGGATTCAGGGTGCCAGCCAAGAGGTTCTGAGCGAGTTATTGCGTGTTGGGCAGGGAGCTCTGAGTGAGCAAGCAGGGGTACCTACAGGGAACTCTGCATGAAGATACTGGGTGCCATCCATGGGTTCTGAGTGACCACGCATGGTGTTATCAATGAAGCTCCGTGTGAGTTATTGAGTATTGGGCAGGACGCTCTGAGTGAGAAAGCAGGGTTTCCTACAGGGAACTCTGCATGAAGATACTGGGTGTCCTCTATGGGTCCTGAGTCACCACGCATGGTGTTATTAATGAAGCTCTGAGTGAGTTATAGAGTGTTGGGCAATGAGCTCTGAGCGAGCAAGCAGGGTTTCATACAGGGAACTCTGCATGAAGATACTGGGTGTCATCCATGGGTTATGAGTGACCATGCATGGTGTTATCAAGGAAACTCTGAGTGAGTTATTGAGTGTTGGCCAGGGAGCTCTGAGTGAGGAGGAGGGTTTCCTACAGGGAACTCTGCATGAAGATACTGGGTGCCATCCATGGGTTCTGAGTGACCACGCATGGTGTTATCAATGAAGCTCCGAGTGAGATATTGAGTGTTGGGCAGGGAGCTCTGAGTGAGGAGGAGGGTTTCCTACAGGGAACTCTGCATGAAGATACTGGGTGTCATCCATGGGTTCTGAGTGACCATGCATGGTGTTGTCAATGAAGCTCTGAGTGAGTTATTGTGTGTTGGGCAGGGAGCTCTGAGTGAGCAAGCAGGGTTTCCTACAGGGAACTCTGCATGAAGATACTGGGTGCCATCCATGGGTTCTGAGTGACCACGCATGGTGTTATCAATGAAGCTCTGAGTGAGTTATTCAGTGTTGGGCAATGAGCTCTGAGCGAGCAAGCAGGGTTACATACAGGGAACTCTGCATGAAGATACTGGGTGTCCTCCATGGGTTCTGAGTGACCACGCATGGTGTTATCAATGAAGCTGTGAGTGAGTTATTGCGTGTTGGGCAGGGAGCTCTGAGTGAGGAGGAGGGTTTCCTACAGGGAACTCTGCATGAAGATACTGGGTGTCATCCAGGGGTTCTGAGTGACCACGCATGGTGTTATCAATGAAGCTCCGAGTGAGTTATTGAGTGTTGGGCAGGGAGCTCTGAGTGAGCAAGCAGGGCTACCTACAGGGAACTCTGCATGAAGATACTGGGTGCCATCCATGGGTTCTGAGTGACCACGCATGGTGTTATCAATGAAGCTCTGAGTGAGTTATTGCGTGTTGGGCAGGGAGCTCTGAGTGAGCAAGCAGGGTTTCCTACAGGGAACTCTGCATGAAGATACTGGGTGTCCTCCATGGGTTCTGAGTGACCACGCATGGAGTTATCAATGAAGCTCTGAGTGAGTTATTGCGTGTTGGGCAATGAGCTGTGAGCGAGCAAGCAGGGTTTCCTACACGGAACTCTGCATGAAGATACTGGGTGTCATCCATGGGTTCTGAGTGACCATGCATGGTGTTATCAAGGAATCTCTGAGTGAGTTATTGTGTGATGGGCCGGGAGCTCTGAGTGAGCAAACATGGTGTCCTAGAGGGACCTCTGCATGAAGATACTGGGTGTCATCCATGAGTTATGAGTGACCACGCATGGTGTTATCAAGGAAACTCTGAGTGAGTTATTGAGTGTTGGGCAGGGAGCTCTGAGTGAACAAGCAGGGTTACCTACAGGGAACTCTGCATGAAGATACTGGGTGCCATCCATGGGTTATGAGTGACCACGCATGGTGTTATCAATGAAGCTCTGAGTGAGTTATTGAGTGTTGGGCAGGGAGCTCTGAGTGAGCAAGCAGGGCTACCTACAGGGCACTCTGCATGAAGATACTGGGTGCCATCCATGGGTTCTGAGTGACCACGCATGGTGTTATCAATGAAGCTCTGAGTGAGTTATTGCGTGTTGGGCAGGGAGCTCTGAGTGAGCAAGCAGGGTTTCCTACAGGGACTCTGCATGAAGATACTGGGTGCCATCCATGGGTTCTGAGTGACCACACATGGTGTTATCAATGAAGCTCCGAGTGACGAGTCACAGCTTCATCCCGGATGCTCTGAGTGAGGATAGAGAGGGCTGTGCACTGAGTTCTGACCACACATTAGAGTTGCTGTGAGCATACATTGAGCTATCGCGAGAGCTCTGCCGTCACGTGGTGTGGCTGTGGGCAATGGCATGCAGTCTGCTATCCGGTGAGCTCTGATGGTGCCCTAGAGTTCCTGTGTGAGGTTTCCAAGTGTCCTGCAGTGAGCTCTTAGGTCTCTCCGTGGGGGTGGGGGGGAGTAATGGGGATCCCCATCCAGGCTGCCGAAAACCCCCTCACACATAAGGCAAAATGTTATATGTGCACACCACAGAAAAGGGAGCCATAAACAACTGTACACTTAGACAATGAAGACACTGCAACTTGGTTCAGGATTAAAAGGCCACATTGAGGAGAGAGCCCCCCTGTGACGAGGCCCTGCTTTCACCTGTCACCAAGACAATGGCGCCACTTGATGGAGGCCTGGACTTTTTCACGGGGGCAAGAGAACCCCATGTTACTGGTTGTTCAAAGTACCCACCGGCCACCTGACCTACCTATCATGTATTTCTTTCTACCTAGCTGCCTAGGGTTGCACGGCAGGTCCATCTATAGCAGGCCGCCAAACTAGAGATTTGCCAACAATGAGAAGTTGATGCCACCAGGTGCCTCAACTGGTACCCTCCACCGCTGGCTGGTTATGACAGTTTTCACACATCAGTGAGGCCCAGCTTCTTCTAAGGTAGGCGGGTAGGACAAGGTGCCCCCAATGTACCAGCACACTGACTGAAGCTTCCAGGCGAGACTTACTCTCAAAGGACCCATCAGAATGAAATGACCAGGCTGGGTAAGGTGACCTCCCCCCATCGCTTCTATGGCTAGTGGCGACATCTACTGAGGCGTGTCGCTAAATGAGCTCACCAGGCTGCCGGCCGCCACAGCGGTCGAATGTTCAGAGCTGCACCTTGTTTTCCAAGTCAAGACCTGAACCACAGTCCAGGAGGTCCGGTAGCTTTGCTGGAGATAGACACAGCAGTAGTGAGATCACAAAAAAGAGGAGTTTAAAGTCAGTGACCAGCACCTTTCCAGGCCCCCAAGGTAGAGATTTGAGCTTCGAATGTGGGGCCCGCCAGGTAATGCTTGCAATGCCGGCGCATGACGTTGCTATGCTATGGAAAGGGATAAGGGCAGAAGAGGAAGTCCCTTTGTTCTGAAGACCATTAACAATATGCGGCCAGCCCCCTACAACGAGCAGGTGGCAGGACACGGATCTCTGATGCCATGTGATTTAGCGCACCCATTGATCCAGATAAGAATTTAAGGTAAGAATAATGTAGTCAATATTGTGGCAATGCGGCAGTTAAAAGATATTTTGGGGGATTAAAAAAGTGTAGCGTATTTTTAGTCAGATAAGCATATATTCTGATTAAGAAGTGTGTTTTCTTCTAACACAAGCCTTCTTTGTAGCGAGCGATTCCTGTAAATGGAAATAATTGTTATCATGTGGGCACATCAGCCAGCCATCTGTATGGCCTGAGCACCCCACCTGAGCAGCGCAGGTGGCATAAAGGGTCAGACACATGTTTACCTAATACTCCCTGTGGTCTGAGCACCCCACCTGAAGGGTCAGACACATGTTTACCTAATACTCACTGTGGTCTGAGCACCCCACCTGAAGGGTCAGACACATGTTTACCTAATACTCCCTGTGGTCTGAGCACCCCACCTGAGCAGGGCAGGTGGCATAAAGGGTCAGACACATGTTTACCTAATACTCCCTGTGGTCTGAGCACCCCACCTGAAGGGTCAGACACATGTTTACCTAATACTCACTGTGGTCTGTGTACACCACCTGAAGGGTCAGACACATGTTTACCTAATACTCCCTGTGGTCTGAGCACCCCACCTGAAGGGTCAGACACATGTTTACCTAATACTCTCTGTGGTCTGAGCACCCCACCTGAGCAGGGCAGGTGGCATCAAGGGTCAGACACATGTTTACCTAATACTCACTGTGGTCTGAGCACCCCACCTGAAGGGTCAGACACATGTTTACCTAATACTCCCTGTGGTCTGAGCACCCCACCTGAAGGGTCAGACACATGTTTACCTAATACTCCATGTGGTCTGAGCACCCCACCTGAAGGGTCAGACACATGTTTACCTAATACTCCCTGTGGTCTGAGCACCCCACCTGAGCAGCGCAGGTGGCATCAAGGGTCAGACACATGTTTACCTAATACTCCCTGTGGTCTGAGCACCCCACCTGAGCAGCGCAGGTGACATAAAGGGTCAGACACATGTTTACCTAATACACCCTGTGGTCTGTGTACACCACCTGAGCAGCGCAGGTTGCATAAAGGGTCAGACACATGTTTACCTAATACACCCTGTGGTCTGTGTACACCACCTGAGCAGCGCAGGTGGCATAAAGGGTCAGACACATATTTACCTAATACTCCCTGTGGTCTGAGCACCCCACCTGAGCAGCACAGGTGGCATCAAGGGTCAGACACATATTTACCTAATACTCCCTGTGGTCTGAGCACCCCACCTGAAGGGTCAGACACATGTTTACCTAATACTCCCTGTGGTCTGAGCACCCCACCTGAAGGGTCAGACACATGTTTACCTAATACTCCATGTGGTCTGAGCACCCCACCTGAAAGGGTCAGACACATGTTTACCTAATACTCCCTGTGGTCTGAGCACCCCACCTGAAGGGTCAGACACATGTTTACCTAATACTCCCTGTGGTCTGAGCACCCCACCTGAAGGGTCAGACACATGTTTACCTAATACTCCCTGTGGTCTGAGCACCCCACCTGAAGGGTCAGACACATGTTTACCTAATACTCCCTGTGGTCTGAGCACCCCACCTGAAGGGTCAGACACATGTTTACCTAATACTCCATGTGGTCTGAGCACCCCACCTGAAGGGTCAGACACATGTTTACCTAATACTCCCTGTGGTCTGAGCACCCCACCTGAAGGGTCAGACACATGTTTACCTAATACTCCCTGTGGTCTGAGCACCCCACCTGAAGGGTCAGACACATGTTTACCTAATACTCCCTGTGGTCTGAGCACCCCACCTGAAGGGTCAGACACATGTTTACCTAATACTCACTGTGGTCTGAGCACTCCACCTGAGCAGCGCAGGTGGCATCAGGGGTCAGACACATGTTTACCTAATACTCCCTGTGGTCTGAGCACCCCACCTGAAGGGTCAGACACATGTTTACCTAATACTCACTGTGGTCTGAGCACCCACCTGAGCAGCGCAGGTGGCATCAGGGGTCAGACACATGTTTACCTAATACTCCCTGTGGTCTGAGCACCCCACCTGAAGGGTCAGACACATGTTTACCTAATACTCACTGTGGTCTGAGCACCCCACCTGAGCAGCGCAGGTGGCATCAGGGGTCAGACACATGTTTACCTAATACTCCCTGTGGTCTGAGCACCCCACCTGAAGGGTCAGACACATGTTTACCTAATACTCCCTGTGGTCTGAGCACCCCACCTGAAGGGTCAGTCACATGTTTATCTAATACTCCCTGTGGTCTGTGCACACCGCCTGAGCAGCGCAGGTGGCATAAAGGGTCAGTCACATGTTTATCTAATACTCCCTGTGGTCTGAGCACCCCACCTGAGCAGCGCAGGTGGCATCAGGGGTCAGACACATGTTTACCTAATACTCCCTGTGGTCTGAGCACCCCACCTGAAGGGTCAGACACATGTTTACCTAATACTCCCTGTGGTCTGAGCACCCCACCTGAAGGGTCAGACACATGTTTACCTAATACTCCTGTGGTCTGAGCACCCCACCTGAAGGGTCAGACACATGTTTACCTAATACTCCCTGTGGTCTGAGCACCCCACCTGAAGGGTCAGTCACATGTTTATCTAATACTCCCTGTGGTCTGTGCACACCGCCTGAGCAGCGCAGGTGGCATAAAGGGTCAGTAACATGTTTATCTAATACTCCCTGTGGTCTGTGCACACCGCCTGAGCAGCGCAGGTGGCATAAAGGGTCAGTCACATGTTTATCTAATACTCCCTGTGGTCTGAGCACACCGCCTGAGCAGCGCAGGTGGCATAAAGGGTCAGTCACATGTTTATCTAATACTCCCTGTGGTCTGTGCACACCGCCTGAGCAGCGCAGGTGGCATAAAGGGTCAGTCACATGTTTATCTAATACTCCCTGTGGTCTGTGCACACCGCCTGAGCAGCGCAGGTGGCATAAAGGGTCAGTCACATGTTTATCTAATACTCCCTGTGGTCTGTGCACACCGCCTGAGCAGCGCAGGTGGCATAAAGGGTCAGTCACATGTTTATCTAATACTCCCTGTGGTCTGAGCACACCGCCTGAGCAGCGCAGGTGGCATAAAGGGTCAGTCACATGTTTATCTAATACTCCCTGTGGTCTGTGCACACCGCCTGAGCAGCGCAGGTGGCATAAAGGGTCAGTCACATGTTTATCTAATACTCCCTGTGGTCTGTGCAACACCGCCTGAGCAGCGCAGGTGGCATAAAGGGTCAGTCACATGTTTATCTAATACTCCCTGTGGTCTGTGCACACCGCCTGAGCAGCGCAGGTGGCATAAAGGGTCAGTCACATGTTTATCTAATACTCCCTGTGGTCTGAGCACACCGCCTGAGCAGCGCAGGTGGCATAAAGGGTCAGTCACATGTTTATCTAATACTCCCTGTGGTCTGTGCACACCGCCTGAGCAGCGCAGGTGGCATAAAGGGTCAGTCACATGTTTATCTAATACTCCCTGTGGTCTGTGCACACCGCCTGAGCAGCGCAGGTGGCATAAAGGGTCAGTCACATGTTTATCTAATACTCCCTGTTTTCATGTGCTGGGGCCATTGGTCTGAATTTAGGAGTTAAATTAAGCAGCTGTGCTGCGTATCTCGACCCTTTTCCGCACCCTAACTGCGTGGTAATTGATTGAAGAATAATTTATTAAATAAGGTTTCAGGTCAGTGCGAGAACGAGCAGGATGAGGCCTCTGTGAGCTCCATGGATTGATACACTCAGTGCTTTGAGGTCCACACACGTGTTCTTATAATGAGCGTCCTCAAGTTCTGTGCTGCTTTGATCACGGCTGTTTGCATTTCCTGCCCTTTGAAGGCAGGTGTAGGAGTTGAATTCCAGGTCCCCTGACTTCCCAGGGTGGTCATTTTGGCAGGTTCCCGTGTGATATAAAGGGCAACGCGTTTGTCTTGAAAACAAGAAAACGCGCACCACGCAGGTTTGAATCCGACCCTGCGCTTAGAAACCACTTCCTGGTATTAAATCAACAACAAAATAAATTCATATATAGAAAGAGTCTGCAACCTTCTGCTCTCTGGACGTTTGGAACTTCAACTTTCATTATCCCTAGCATGCAAAACCAAAGGTGAGGGATCATGGGAGTTGTAGTTCACAGCATCTGGAGAGCCACAGGTTGCAGACCCCTGGTTCCAGACACTTCGTGCTGCTCTGCTCTTGCGACAAAATTATTAGGAGGCAGAAGGTCAAACATCTTTTTTCTGCTGATAAGACTCCATTTTAGGAGTGTCACAATTGAACATTTGCTGTTGCATCCAATGGTTCTTCATCAGTGAATGACAAAATTGCATACCCTGGCCTGAGAGGGCAGAGCATTTACACCATGCCATGAAGACATGGCAAGGTGTCAAGGTGTGCCAGCCTTACCTGGTTTCCTGGGGTTAATTTCCATTCAGAAGTAGGCAGGAAGCCTGCATTCAGGGCCGGTGGGAGAGTAAGGAAATTGTAGGCAGCTGCCTAGGGTGCCATCAGCATAGGGGCATCCAGGAGGTTCCAAATCTGGCCCCAATTTCAGGGCGTGGATGCAAGATGTGGCACCTCGTATCCAAATACCTGATTGACAAGTACCCAATCAAGCAATCCCTTGTTTTGATAAGTGCATCTTGGTGAGAGGTGGGGGAGGGGGGTGCAGTGGAGGTGTAGCCGCAGGTCCCTTACTTGTGATAAAGCAAGTACATCATTGCCTTCCCATTATACACTAGTACCTACTTTTTTGTAGCAGAAAGCGTACGCCACGTGATTCATATTTGTCAAGATTGCATTAACTTGCAGCCAGGGGCGTTGCTAGGGGGGGGCTAAGGGGGCTGTAGCCCCTGATCTTTTGGGTGTAGCCCCGGATAGAATCTCAGGAGCTACAGCCAAAAGACTAGCTAGCCCCCAGTCCCAACAGTTCCGACATCAGCTTAGCCCCGGGTGTTTTCCAGACCTAGCAACTCCCCTGCTTGCAGCTCATTTCACCCACTAGTAATCAGCACAGGGATTCGGGAAAGCTTACTATGGCAGTGAGCCTTTGGTTGATTCCAGGTGAAAGGTTTCACTTCCGGGTTTAGATACTAGACGTCATAGGTCACCGAAAGTTGAATGGCTTCCAGGTCAGAGTTAGTTCCTTGACGTGGTCAGAGGTCATTCCACACTTATGTGATGATCAAACACACCTGCTGTAGAGCACATCCGACCATAAGGAGAACATCTGCAATCCGTGGACCAGGGACATCAGTTAAATGCAAGATTATTTAATGGCATGACATGTTAGACAAAAAACGTTCAAAAGCAAATGCATAGAAAATGTAAAATGTTCCCTCCTGTGGTGATCATGTTGGGTTCAGCTTTTGCTCTGAATGTCCATATTGCTGTGTGCACGTTCTCTTCCAGGGTGCCACGCATAGACACATTCCGCTAGTTCTGGTGGGTGTCCAAGGATGACGCCAAGCTGCTCTAGTCCTGTTTTACTTGCAAAGTATTCCTTATTTATTTGTTTATTTGTTTATAAAGCACCAAAAGCACATGGGCAGCGGGCCGCTAGGAGAACATTAACACAATAGGACGAACATAATGACTGGACAAGTTAGGTTAAGCTGCCAGAGCGGGGAAGTGAGAGTCACTCAAATAGAAAGGTTTTCAGTTGTCGAAGAAATCTAGTAATGTTGGCTTCGAGCCTCAAGGCCAAAGGCAATGAGTTCTAAAGGTGAGCTGAAGGGACCGGGAAAGATTTTCCAAAACCACGTACTCGTTTAAAGCCAGGTTGGGTCACTAGGGCCTGATTGGAAGAGCGACGAGCTCTTGCGGGGCTATAGGGGCTCAGCATCGCCTTGAGGTATTCTGGTGCGTGCCCATTTAGGCATCTGTGAACAAGCATGGCTGCTTTGATAGTATACGCGCAAGGACTGGCAGCCAGTGTAGGGATTGTCGGCTGGTAGCGATTTGTTCTGTCCTGGATTTCCGTCTAACAATACGCGAAGCATCATTCTGGACAATTTGCAGTTTAACCAAGCATTTCTTGTTGGCGCCAAGTAGCTGGACATGACGATGATATAGGCGAGATGCGATAGAAGCACAGGCTAAAGCAGCGCAGTTAGTCTCTGAAAGAAACGGGCGGATATTCTTAAGCAGGTGAAGATGGTACGAACAGGATTTAGAAATCTGACAGGCATAAGCGTCCCCCCGAGAGCGGAGTCCAAATAGGACCCCAAGCCACTTGTCTTCAAACTCTTTAAGCCTGGGCTCCCCCCAAGCAAAATGTGGGTCGTACGACCCCCCCCAAAAATGCCAAATGGTCATGAACTATCCCGTGCCGTCACCGCACCCTACTCCCAGTATAGTCCCGGGGCTCCCCCACCTGCTCCCATCACAGTCTCTGTGCTCCTTCATCCCACTATTACCCAGACCTTGGGCTCTCCCCACCCCACCAAAGACCCTGGGCTCTCCCCATCCTGCTCCCACCACTATCCCATGGCTCCGGCCCATCCTGCTCCCACCACAGTCCCTGGGCTCCCCCACCCTGCTCCCAGCAGTCTCAGGGCCATTGGCGGCTGGTGAATTTTTTAAGTATAGGGGCATAAATATTTCCCACACATATGCCATAGCTACCGAGCGTAGCGGGGGATTCCAAACCAATGAAGAGGGTTCGGGGGGGGTTACCCCCCCAGATTTATTTTTAAATAATGGGTTAAAATGCTGCATTTTAGAGTATACTTTAAAAAAGAAATTGGGTAAAAAGCCAAACAGTTTTCATTTGGCGCTGGGGGGACCAGGGGGCAGGCATGACATTTTTTTTACTGGACATCTATGACAGTAAAAAGATACCATCCCTGTCGCCTGGGCCCCACAGTGCCTAACACAATCAACATGATTATGTGTGTATGCAAGGCGCTGGGGGGCCCATGGGAAAAGTATGGTATTTTTGACTGGACATCTATGATAGATGTCCAGTAAAAAAAAATACCATCCCTGTCCCCTGGGGTCCACAGCGCCTCAGAAGGAGAGGTGATTTTGGCAGATGGATAAGGGGATCATTCAACAAAGGCATTTTTAAAAATGCCTTTGTTATATTACCCTCCTCCCCTCCCCCCTACTCAGCAAAATGAGCTCCATGGACAAACATAAACATACACACATTCATAGGGCACTCACAAAGCAAGCATGACGCTCCACCCCGCTCCAGGCATCTCTGTCCGTATGTGCGATGAGGGAACAGGAGCTCCACCTGACACATACAGACATGCAGATCCCCAGCCACCATTTCCAATGAGCCATGCAAGGCTTGCGAAGCAAAACACCCCAAGCCTTGCATGACTCAGTGATCACGTGCGGCTGGGGAACTGAACGGTCAAAGGGAAACAAGTTTTCCCTTTGACAGATTAGTTAGCCCAGGAGCTCTCCCTCAGCTGGAAAAAGCAGCTGAGGGAGTGCTCAGTGTTTCACTGGGCTTGCTCCTCGGCTCTTCCATAATGGGTGAGGGGGCCACTGGGTCGACGCCCCCTCACCCATTATGGATGAGCCACCAGACTCGGACTGGCCTATAGGGCAATGTCAGAACCAAAAATGCAAAATGCTCGAGTGGGCCAGTTTTGTTGCCCTAAATGGGCCACTTTGGCCAGTTTGATGAGTTACTTCACTATGCAGTTAGTAGTTTCGACCATTGTTGCTGAATAAATATGCCTTAAATATCCCAATTTGCTTACATTTTAGCAAAATCACCCTCTTGGGTATTATTCAAACAGTCTGTCATAAAGGAAGGAATTGCCATTTGCAACTGTGGGACACTTTTTCATTGGTGCCGGAGACAGTTTTATGCTCCAGTCTGACCCTAGGAGCCGCCCCTGCCCACTCACACACACATAACAAGAAAAAGTACTGCTACCAAGGGGTGGTAACAACGAAGGCTATATTGTTGCGAGCCTAATGGGGTCACCCAATATCAATCAAAAACTAATGATCAAATCATGAATGTTAAATGCCAGAAGGAAACACGCAGAAGGCCAAACAGGTGATCTCAATAGTAATTTAGCTTATTAAATTAGTGCAGAACATATTATAACAAATTGAACAAAACAGTCCCAAACACTTTTAAATTGTCGTAAGAGCTGGTGCCTACAAGATTGTATATGTGAACAAAACAGTAATGAAGTGAATGACAAACAAAATTATTATTTTTTTTTAAATGAGAACACTATCCTAGATAAATATATCTCAAAGTGAAATCTCTTTTGCGATGAAGTCAATCAAGAAATATAAAAGAAAAAGGAGAAAATAACATAAAAGGAAACATTTTCATCACGTAGCCATTAGTGCTATATCCAACCACCTTTTTATGTTGCCATTTCTCTAAAGTTAAAGACAATCCTAGAGAAAGAGAATCAATGTTGCCTGAGCTATTTTCAAACAGAAACAGCGTGTGCCTTGCACACACATCAGAGGCTCTATGTGCCAAATCAAAGAAAAGCCCATGAAACTGAAAATTGGTACTGCCTGGAAAATCTTTAAGCAGGTAAGGCTTGTGCCTCACTCATAAATCAGAGGCACCATGTGCCGACGTGGCAGGGGGCCGAATAGTCAATTGCGTTGTCTTTTGTTCAAATGCCCGCTGGGGCCAGTGAAAAAGAGCTAGTGTAAACCCCCTTGTCACAGTTGCGTTTCGGCGGCAGATCAGTGGAGATGAAAGATGGCCGCCTTCTTCAGGGCGAGGATTGCAGACCCACGGGAGTGCAAAATCCCCTTGCCTTTCACACAGTAGTCCCAAAACCCCTGTAGTTGCTGGAACTGTCCTTCTATAGCGTGTGTGTCATGGAGGTAGTCCCAAAATCCATCCGGACACCCGGTGGCACTTCAAACAGAAAATAAGGTATTCAGCACAGCCCTCAGTATGGGTAGGAGTGCTGCTTCGTACTCCGAGTGGGAAAACAGGGTTCACCAATTAATCTCAAGATTCCTCATCATGGTGTGCATATCCCCAGTGTGTAGCATGTCGAAGTGTAAATCATCTGGACGCTGTGATCCTCGGTTAAAAATGAAGCTGCCAAACAATTGAAGCAGGCTCTCAGCGTTGTAAGGAGCTGGGCGCTGTGTCGTCCTGCATGGACGTTACAATAGAGCCGCCAAACAAATGAGGGCAATGTCAGAACCAAAAATGCAAAATGCTAGTGTGGGCCAGTTTTGTTGCCCTAAATGGGCCACTTTGGCCAGTTTGATGAGTTACTTCACTATGCAGCTAGTAGTTTCTACCATTGTTGCTGAATAAATATACCATAAATATCCCAATTTGCTTACATTTTAACAAAAAACACCCCATTGGGTACTATTCAAACAATCTGTCATAAAGGAAGGAATTGCCATTTGCAATGTCTACACTAAACTTTTCAGTAAACCTGCAATGGTAGTGGAAGTCCTTTGTCTATGTCCGGTCAATCATGGAAGGGCTCCATTTTGGTTTCCATTCACTCTGTTAGTCCGAGTCCCCTTTCTTTGTCTGCCTTCTCCATTCAACGTTACACACCCCCCGGTTGAGTGCTACTACACTTCACCGGCGGCCTCTCCCTTCATTGTGAAGAACAGCTGACACACGCAGCGTTCTTCAGAAGCAAGCCGTAACGTTCTTTAAAAGCAAGCTGTCTGCTGCTTCCACGTGGAAGAAGTCACTTCTAAATAGTAAGTTTCATTCTACTTAATTTTCTAACTGAACCATGACTGACCTACGCGCCGTCATTCTTTTCTATTATGCAGCTCTTCCATACTCTTCGTTCCATAGCCTGATATCACCAGCCCCAGGCTAGGAGTTTTCGTGTCCTGCACAAAATACGAAGCGCTCCACGGTCATCCATATATATATATGGTGAGTTTATGTTACCTTTACCATACCTGCACACCGGCCATATTAAATTACCGTTGCACATAAACTATCGCCACCTTTATGTCTTTTTTTCTCCTCTTTTTTCACTTTAGGTGAAATTTCAGATTCAGTCCCTTTTTTCACTTGTCAAATCCAAATAATGTGCTGAATGCACGACATACTGCATGGTGAGCACATTATGTGCCCCCTGAGGTACGTTCTGCCATGTTTTGATTTATGTGCCTTTTTCTTGCACAGTATTTTTGTACTCTATTACACACATTTCTCTCTATATGATCACACTTTTATTCATTTTTCCACGAGGTGACTTAGCTTTTGGGCATGTTCTTTACTCTTTAAGGGCGTCTCTCTGGTAATCTTCAAGTTTTTTGTTTGGGGTTACCGCCAACTTGGTTCTGGGGCACTGAGGCCTGATGCCCTCACCATATATTGGCATGTTCTTTAGCTCCCTTCCCATTTAAAGTCAAACCTTTTGAGTTCATAAAATGTCCCCTGTTACTACCTTTTCAGGAGGACCCCCTACATTAAGGCTGTCTGTATTAAGGCTGAATGTGAAGATCCCAGTACCTGAGGAAGGTGGTCTCTACCCATCAATATACCACCGAAACGCCAACTAGTTGAGGTTGAGCCTTGATGTGGACCAGGACCTGCAACTCTGCACCAGAAGCTCCCAGAGCTGGGAGAACAGACCCTGAAAGACATACCCTGTCCTCTAGCTCCTGAACTGGATCTCACAGCATCTGGAGTGGCAGATCAGCTAAGGTTCCCTGTTCTGTAGACTTGAAACTAGTGGAACTGCTATTGAAGCCGAGCTTGATGCCATTGATGCCGAGGGATCCCACCGGTGCTGGCTGGTTCCTGACACGCTTCCGAAACATTGAACAAGTGCCTGCATCGTTAGTCCGCTCAACGCTGCATCATGCCCTTGGTGACCCCCTCATCTGCTAGACTCGAATCAACTGCTCTACACTGAGACCGACTGACACTGCTGGAAAGCCACTTGGTGACTCGAACCAGGGATTATGTCATGACTCGACCCAATTTCCTCTCGAACTGCCGCTTCGGCGAACTGCACATCGGAGTAACGGGATTACTGTTTCAACAAACGTTGCCTGTCAACTTGAACAGCTGGAGCGCCACTCATCAACCCATCCCATTGGCTACAATCTGACTCAATCTGGCTTGACTTGAAAGCGATCCTGGTGAGAGCCCTGACCTGCTTCTCTGAGCGCCACCTTCGGCCTGCAAACAGCTACCGCATGCGCCCACCAGCTTCGTCCAATCCACTGTACCCGAACTGAGCTAGATACGCTCGCACCACTGCTCGAAGCTGGGCTCGACACTGTTGAACTGCCAAGAACCACAAGAAGGTACTATTGACTATTAACTGACCCCTTTGTCCAGTTTCGGGCCCTATAGACTGGACCTAGAAACAGTGTACGTGCCCATAGCACAGTCCCATCCCAGGCACAGGAGCTGTTGAGGTCTCATTTTCAGAGTGGATGAGTAGATTAATGAAATATGATTTAAAGGAATGAGTGTGGCTGCTTTGTAGAGGGCCTCCCAAACCAAGGCCTGCACATGCCTTAATTGTAGGAACATTAATTTTATTGCAAAATGGAGACCAGGGGATATTTCTTCTGCTCAACAGTTAAAAGGCGTCTGAAGGCACCTGTGACAGAGCAGCCAAGAAATGATGTTCACGTCATTGGTCCTGGTTTGACCCCAGCTTCCTATGTATACAGGAGAGCCTTAGCTCATGCCCGCCCCCATTTCCTGACCGCCGTCTGCAAGACGTGCAGCACTGCCTGACTCGTGAACACTGAGTCTTTGAGAGGAAGCTGTGCTACAGTGGCCAGTTTAGTGCTGTGCCAGTTTAGTGCTGTACTGTATTCTCCTGTTAAATGAAACGCGTGCACACAGACAGGGCAGCGATTTACTTAGCCTGCACAATCCTCAGTTGGGATCTGCTGCACGTGTCATTGTGTACACGTCTTTTGAAAGCTTTGTTCACCGATCTCTCGCTTCAAGAAGCCACGGCATTTGTACACATATTGTGGATATTCAGAAACAGAACCTTCCCAAATGATTACATTAATATTGTTCATGGGTACTTTTTAGAAATATATTTGATCTTTTCGTTGCTTTTAAGTTTGAGATGTTTCTACTAACTTGGGGATGTGATTCAAACATTAAACAATGTTTCTTTTTGATTTCATGCAACGGGGGACATGTGTCATGCTTGCTCTCGACGTTTGCCTGTTGAGTTACTTTATTCAAGCATTTCATACTTAATATTGTCACATCATAAATGTATAACTGGTATGCACGGCAGCAATGTGTTCCCAACTTGGCCGGTGACTTCCTGAATCGAATCTCGGTGGGTAGGCCTGCCAAGTCGGAGCCCATCAGCCCGACAGTCCAGGAGCTGTTTACTCTCCTCCCCTCTCTGCTCTAACTGTAGAGGTACAGAGATAGGGTCTTTACTGGACACTGCATGATCCTGGACTCTGCCGGTGCTTGCCCCACGCTCAATCCTAGAGCAAAGACTTCTTTACTACATTCAGTGGCGGAATGGAAACAAATTGGTGTGGGGGCGGAGTTTGGATGAGGGGCGAGTTCATAGGGGCCGGGACTGCCAGTTGAAATCCGATGAATGGAAATGTTCAAAATAATAGTTTAGAAATGGCACAATTTATTTTATTGCTTAAAAAGTACACAAACCATAGTAATCGTACTTTTCAAGCCATCATAGCATGCTCCATCTGTGTCAAAATGTCTTTTGACCATCCAAACTACACATACCAGAATTCATTTGGGAAAGGCAATTATCACCAAGGCCGCAAAGCTGGGGGCTCAGTGATCACTGCTTTTCCAAATGGGTTCTGCTTTTTGCTCAGTCACAGGGTCTTTGACCCTCTGGGAACCCGGGGGCTTGTCTCAGTGATGTAATCTTCATTGTGCGAGGTCTCTGTGCACGCAAGTGCGCTCGCACACAGCAGATTAGGTCTTTGAGGCGAGCCCCCATGAGCTCCAAGGGTCCGCATTGGCTCAGGGCTCATGCTGCCTGTGACATAGGTAGGGGGGCGGAGCCAGAAGAGCGCTCATGGCGCCAATGTGCTGTTTGCGGCTCTGCTCCCACACTCCATAGCTTTGCACTGCAAGCTGTTTGTTTTTTTTGTGTTTTTTTTTTTTCTTCTTTCAAATACGCTTTATGGACGGAGGCTGGCCGGATCCCGAGACAGATCTCCTCAAATTCCAGAAGCTCCTCAAGACTTTCCTTTTCACCTCCTCCTTCGCCCTCTCCCTGCCTTGCTAAACCCCACAGTCGCTGAGATTGGTGACCAGGGTCCTTATGTGTCCTTCTGGGCCCTGGCCTCCCCCCCCAATAGCCTTCAGGCTCCGCCCACTTTCAGCACTTGCCTTTGGGCGCCCACTGGCCTGTGCTGTCTCATAGGCCTGCACTTACTGTATTGGCAATTGACCACTCTTACCAAGTGATCTCTCCCAGGCACTTAACAGCTGCTTGCAACTTACTCCTTAGCACTTCCCTCCGTGGAACTCCTAGCACTTACCCCCCTCCCTCGTCCCTTCTCTCTGATTTTCTGCACTTGCACATTCTGAATGATGACAAGGCCTAGTAGGACCACCTCTTTCTTTCTCTTCATTGTTGTTATATTTGCCTTTCATTCCCATGTTCTCTCCCTGTTACCCTGTGGGCACTTTGAAACAAAATTTACTTGATGTAGAAGCGCATTACAAATGCACAATACAATAAAATAAAGAAATAGAGTACAATTGTTATCATGGTGAACAGTGGCACAACCATGACATGACTTGATGTGCATACAGCTGTCTGGGCTGCTGGGCCCACAACAACCATGTTGGGTCTCTTTGATCGACTTGGGACGGGTTGACACATTCTTCCAGGAAACGGGGACACCCCTTGGGAGATCCCTTGGAAACCAGTCCTTCAAAGGTAATCATGTCATTAAAAGGCCACCTCATACCACAGTGCTGATTACTGTAGACCTTTAAATGTAGGAATGAGGAAGGGTCTGAGTTGGCATAGCCCAGAGAAGAGCTTCAGTCCACAGAGTGATCTCGCCATCTTGGATTTTGCTAGGACTCCCAAACTGCCTGTTCTCCCTCCCCACTTCCTGCAGACAAGTCACTCTGGGTTTGACATCTGAAGGCTAAGGGCATTTCTTTCTATTTTATTTTTATAAGTGTTATGGCTCAGACAAAAATATTAACCTTTCACTTGATACACAAACGGTGTCCGGTTAAAGGATTGAATACAAAAGGATCGAATGCAAAAGGTGAGAGTCAATAGGATCGAAAACAAAAGGTTTGAACATTTTTTTTAATTATATATTTTTTTAGTGGGTTTCGTTTAGGTAAAAAAAGTGTTTTTTACCACAAAAGTAAAAAAAAAAAAACTTTTCGAACCTTTTGTTTTTGGTCCTTTTGATTCGACCCTTTTGATTCGATACTTTGGCCTATAACCTACAAAAACATGACAAAAAAGAAAAATCAAGTTTACGTTCTCATACAAAGCAAATACCAAAATAAGTTACATAAAACAATATATTTTTTTTTTTATTTGTTTATTTGTTTATGGTTTACATCTTAAAAAGAAAACCAATGCTTGAGCAATCCATTGCGATAAAATCCAAACAACAAACTCATAAATACAGAAAGCAAAATACAATTATCATTCAAATTTCATCCAGAAAAAAAAAAACATACAAAATTTCATTTTTTCCCCCCCTCAAAATACAAAATACAAAATCACTAAATAAATAACATAAGGACAAACCCTTAAAGAGACACAATGACAAATCACCAGAACATCAGTATTAACTTAACTCACAAACCGAATTTAAAAATGTTATTTTGCGTATGATCAAAATAGGGGAGTATCCATGCCTCATTTTATACCAAATATAGTCACGGTCAACACATGCATTTGTGGAAAACATTTCAGCTACAACTATTCAGTTCTCTGCTTATTCAGCATTGGGCATATTAGCAGGATGTAGAATAAAGTCTCTTCCAACCCCACCTGATTACAGAATCAACACCATTTCTTAACCACTGATGAGTTTCTTACATTTAAAATATGATTGGTGTACATAACATTCAACCTGAATCTCATGAAGGAATTTCTGATAGACCTGGACGGGTATTTCATCAAGTAGTTTTCCATACTAGGGAAACATTTCCAGAAGGAGTGGGCTTGATTATAGAGTTTAGAGTCTACCACTTCACTCATTGTGTATGACCAGTCAATCCCCCGTATGATAAGTTTACATTTTTTTGGGCCTATTCAGCAGAGTACTCTTTGCTATACCCAATTCCTCCAACATCATTTCAACCTCCTTATTTCATCTAATCATAAACGGGCAGGTTGAATCCCTTCCCGCTTGAGTGTACAGGTTACTTACCCCAGACATCTTACATTTTCTCCATAATAGGAACCTCTTACCCATTACCAAAGAGTGGAGAGATTGCAAGCCAAATTCGTAACATATAATCTCGATTGGAATGCATTTGGGTAAGAAAAACAAAATACCCCTCCAAATGATACCTTCCAGGACCTTCAGAAAGTCCATAAAGTTAGTAGCAAACAATTCCAGTCCATAAATTAGCCTTGGTACCACTTTTCTCAAATAGAACTCCAAAATTGGTTTCATGGAGTATCTCCCAAATTTTTTCTCTACCAATCTCATCTGCCTTAAAGCCACTTCTGCTTTAGCCTTGAGTTGGTTTTTAATCAAAGGAGCAGAGTCAGTACCTGAATAGCAGTACCCCAAATACTTGAAGGCTTTTTGCGGCTTAATGTGTTTACCTTTGCAAAACCAGGTATAGGACTCCTGCTTCCTGTTAGATTTGCCCATGCACATAATTATTTTTTTTGTTGGATTTATTGTTAAGTGAAGTTGGCTTATGTATAGTTCAAACTCGTTAATAAGGCGCTGCAGACCTACTTTAGTGTTGTCTATCAAAAGAAAGTCATCCGCATACTCAAGCCACGAGATACACATACCATTCAGTTTTGGAGAAACCAGACCCTTATTAGAGAACACTGTTTGGGCTCCACTGACATATAAATTAAATATAGTAGGTGCCAGCATACAACCCTGGCGCAGAGCATTACTAGTTTCCATCTGCGAGGATAGCCCACCTTCTGAGTTCAATCTTATCACCTGCGTGGTGTCGGTATGCAAGGCAATCACAATTTCCAACAAATTATTCGAAATACCCAGAGATTTTAGTTTGTTCCATAAAGTGGGCCTATCAACTAAATCGAAGGCCATACTAAGGTCCATCGATGCTACAAAGGTCGATCTTGCACCCTTTACCAAGGCTTTACTCTGTAAGCATCTACAATCCATGCCACACTTTTCATTAAACCCATTTGATTCAGACTCAACATTTGATTGGCATCTATGCATTTGTGAATATCAACCAGCACCAGAGAGGCAAATATTTTAGATTCTGAATCTGCTATCGCTATCTGACGATAACTAGCTGGCAACATTCGTGGACCCTTTTAAACACTGGAATCACTACTGAAACCCTCCATGACTGGGGAATAGTTTTAGTTAGGCACACATCTTTAAAGAGAATACATAAAATCTTTGCCCAGTATAAAGGATTGGATTTTAGGACTTTGTTGGTGAGATTATTTAAGCCTGGAGCACCAGTGTTTTTTGATTTGATTATCAGACATTTTACCTCTTCGACCAAACATAACATGGCCCAAGATGAAACCATCGCCCCGACTGTTGATAGATCTGATTACTTGCCCTATATACATCTGAGAAATGGCCCACCCATACCTCTTCCGGCATTGGGTTCAACATCGAGTCTTCCTGAGAGCAGTCTACATTGTTTATCAATTGCCAGAAATTGGATGACGAAACACCCCTCATTGCTCCTAGCATCTTTTCACCATCTCGTTGGGCAGTAATACAGCGATGGTTAATCAACCAATTCTTATAAGATTGTTTCAGCATTTTTATTAAACTTATGGCTCCAGCATCAGAGGACCACAATTTACGAATTCTTCGCACCTCCCTTTGAAGGCCCACTTTTTTCTCATGGACCTCATGATCCATAGAGTGTTTATGGCTTGGCTTTAAGCGACCCCTACGAGAGGACAGATCATGCAACCTCTGAATTCTACTACCAATGGTAGCTTCAAAACTATTCACAGAAAACATAAGCATACGCTGTTCTAACGGGGTTTCTTCGTATTCACGGATCATTGTTGCTGTGAATTTTTGAGTTAAGTTATAGGACCATTTGATCCTATTCTTAGAAGAATTTAGTAGAAGTCCCTTGTTATAAACCTTTTTGTCCCTCTGCAAGACCTTAGATGCAAACTCAACCTTTAACATGCAATGATCACTCTCTGGTACCTCATTTACCTCAAATTTTACCAGGGAATTACTCAATTTTGCTGACAGAAAAATGTAATCAATTATAGAGGAGCAGCCCCTAGACCTCCAGGTAAAATGCTCGTTTGCAATCAATTCTAGACCCCAAAGGTCCCTAAAGAATAACCATACAGCACCTCTTAACTTCTGATTTCTAGAGGAAATGTTGGCCCTATTAAGATATAGATCGTCACCAACCAACCTATCAACTGAACAATCAGCATTTAACTCTCCTGCCATCATTATTTGACCCCCTATATTTTTACTGCACCATGAATCAATAATTATTCCAAGGCATATTAACTTGTTTAACAACTGCAAATCAGATAGTTCATTCGAGTTCCAATAGACATTTATTAACAGCAAAGGAAAAGCACCAACACCCCCCCTCCTTAAAAGATGTTAATAAAAAAGATTGTCCATTGTTCCAGCCCCCTGTTTTAATAAAACCGGGAGAATCTTTAGAGGCCGTGATCAGGCCATCTTGGGTTTGCCCCTCGAATCCCTTACCGCACATAGTTCATCAACCTCAAAACCCTCCCAGCCCACAGAAGTAGTTAACCACGTTTCCTGAAGGAGAATTAGATCGAAAGTGAGCAGATCATTCATAAGTTTCTCATTGTTAAGAAGGTGGTAGCAGCCTCTGGATTTCCAACGAATCACTTTCAAGTTATGGTTCCTTACTAAAGTGATTTCCCTATCTGTTTTAGATTGCTGATTGCATCTTATATGGCCAGCCATCTCCAATCCTGTTGGTCTGACCCGTCTTCCGATCTGGAACGTCTTTCTTTTCGTATACAAGACCATTTTCTCTAAACCCTCCTGCATCAAAGGCTTGCATTGGAACCGTCTAATCTTTAAATGGCAAAAGATCAAACCCCATGCGTTGAAGGGCTTCTGCCTCCTTCAGCAACATTGATCTCACCAAGGGGGACGGGATTACAAGCCTAACAAAATCAAGTCGATCTTTATGGAGAAAATCCACCAATCGAATATCGGCTGAGGTAATAAGGCTCAGTTTTGGAATCGATGCAAATAGGGAAAGAATATAAGGTCTATTTAAAGGTTGATATCTCCCATCACTGAACAAAGAGCATAATATCAGACCAGGTAGATTCGCAAATGCAGGCGGTCTTAGACCATGTTCATAACTTATTTCTGCGCTATCCCTCAGTGTCCCCACCTTCTCAAACTCATTTACATTAAAGGAGCTGGTTAGGCTTATTTATTTTCTTGCCTGTTGGGCCATTTTTATTGTTTGATAAATTCTCAATTCTCCCTTTTTCCTTCAGAAATTTGTTTTCATTCATAATATCTTGAACATTCCTCAATAGATCATCCACTCTTTTCTGCGGGTTTGCAGAAGACAGATTGACATTTTCTTCCAACTCTTTACTACGGCAGAATACCAGACTCCCCCCTGCCATTATTGGACTCACTTACAATAGTGAGGTTGGTAAAAGGCAGAGTGTTGCAAACACTTGTATCCTTATGAAAAAGGCCCTTATTCATTGTCTGCACAATATCTCTTTTGTCTGGATTTAAAAGGGATCCAGATTCCCTGGGCATCTGTTTGTTAGCAACAATTTCCTTGTCATTACCCTTGCTAGTGACCAAAACATGATTGTTATGGCCTAACTCTTCAAACTCCTTATCTGAGTTATTTGAAGCATTTTTAAAAATATCAAAAATATCAATTAGGCCGCTTTTAAGGCTATTTAGTTGGTAATGAGAGGGTTCCTTTTTTTCATAATTTCATACATCCCATCAACCCCTTCCTGATATTCACTCAGTGTAGATTGATCAGTAGAGTGTTTGTCGTCAGGGAGAATGGTTGGGACCACTTTTTCATTAGTAACATCTCTCTGATTCTACATGTATTATTGAATCATTTGTTTCATTTTCAATCAGATGTTTAAAATCCAGGTCCCTGAGAAATTTTCTAGACGTTTTATTTTTCAGATCACCTTCTTTTTGATTTGTTATTATTTTTCTTAGCTTGTTTTTTGGCTGCTTTGGAGTTGGGAATACATGAGGACACAATGGAAAAAGGAGCCTCTCCACCCGTACCTTTAGTGCTTGGTGTATCATTCACCCCGGTCTCTTAGCTGGCATCGCTCGACCATTTTGCACACTCTTAGCAACCACTTCAGAAACATTTTGAGCAGAAATTAACCCATTAGATGCTTTTTCAATTGGGAGATCTGAAAGCAGAGATTGTACCCTCTCTAATCCACTCCCTTCGGTTGAGTGTGCAATTTTCAACTCCAAACCCAACCCCAAAAAACCCTCCTTGAGTATAGGAACAAATAAGTCTGACATTATGTTAGGCAGCTCATCTGTTACCTTAACAATCCTGGACAGAACCTCAGTTTGTTTCCTGAGTTCCGCCAGAATGGCACGATTAAAGATGCCTATCATTGTTGATGTCTCATCTCCCAGTGGGGACTCATCTGTACACCCCAACTGAATGTCATATACCGGATCTTCAAAAATGTCATCAGAAATAAAGATTGCTGGGGTGTTTACGCCAAGATCATCAAAGACACTACCTTTCCCCACTAATGGGTCTTCTCTGGGGACACCACTATTCAAATCATCTCCAAACAGGGGTTGAGAGGAATCCATGTTAATATCCGTGTTTTTTCAAAACCACGGAGCAGTCCTGGGCACACTGCAGCAATTCTCCCTATTCCGCACAAGGCGCGGGAAGGGGAAGTGCCACCGCACGCGCCAGGCTAGCTCTTCGCATGCTGACCGCATTGAAAAAAGCAGCCCCTTGATCCTTCCTAATTGCAGGCATTTTTTGTTTCCTCATACCACCTTTTGTATCGCAGTATCCACCCACATATTTAGGCAAATTGCTCAGTAATAGTAGATAATCAAACTCAAAACACGCAATAAATGTAAATGAGAGATATTCACCCTCACCCCCGACACCCGAACAGCCAAACAGCCAACACACTTGCGGTCCACACTTCGGATGCACGCACGCGGGTGCGCGAGGACCGCAGTGTTATGGCTGAAATGGCATCCAGGGGGCGGGGCTTATTACGTGAGGCGTGATCCTCACTGAAAGAGCTGAAAGAGAAAGGAAGCTGTCACTGCAGGTAGGAAACTTCGTGGTACAAACAAAGTCAATGAAACTAACAGCAGAGAAGCAAGAAGACTAGCTGCTAGTAATATGTCTTAAGATTATATCCAGGTCCAAAATAATGTCACTGTGACTTGGTTTCGACTCCTTACTTCTTAACACTTCCTCATGTGCATACAGGCAGTCCACAACAGAGAATAGCCAAATTGAAGACAACTTCAAGATAAGGCGTTCGAGCAGCGTTCGAGCAGCCTGCTCAGCCAAACAGCCAACACACTTGCGGTTCACACTTCAGATGCACGCGCGCGGGTGCGCGAGGACCGCAGTGTTATGGCTGAAACGGTGTCCAAGGGGCCGGGCTTATTACGTGAGGCATTATCCTCACTGAAAGAGTTCTTAACACTTCCTCATACGCATACAGGCAGTCCACAACAGAGAATACCCAAATTGAAGACAACTTCAAGATAAGGCCTTCGAGCAGCGTTCGAGCAGCCTGCTCAGCCAAACAGCCAACACACTTGCGGTCCACACTTCCAACAATATATATAAAATGTACTTTCATAAAAAAGAAAAAACAGGGAATTCGGTCCGTTTCCTTCATCGTAACTCAGTTATGTTTTTTTGTATCTGATATAGAAAACCGGTTAAAGACAAAATCCGGGTCTGACCCTGGCCAATCATCAGGTAGACCACACAAAATTGTTGACTTTTTTCATCCCCAAGTGTTTATCCCTTTCTGTGCTTAATGGTTCCTTTATTAGCCAAGTTCTTGCAAAGTTTACAGCTCTGGTCGGTCGTACCCAGCCCCTGATTTACACGTCCTGGTCAGAATTTGGTTTAACCTGAAGCGTAGGTAAGTTGTCCTACATTTAGGACAAGGGAAGATATGAACGTACTTCAGGAGCACTTCTCTTTTCGTGAGAAATTTGCTGTATTCAACGTACAAGCTGTAAGGGCATTTGTTACAGCAGCCAACAGACTTGCTGTGTACCAATTCACTGTAGCATTTTGGATCGCCACCTTTGTGTTGATTCTGCGGTGGAACACTTTTGAAGAAAGATTCACTACAACCTGATTGTGAGTACAGTCTATTCCAAATTCCTCTGCCAGAGAAGTGAAGACAGGATCTCCAATGAATAGGAAAGCTCTTCTAAATAACCGTCCAAAGGGTCAATTTGGGATGTCCAGGTGGCTGGACAAGACCTAAGGCAACTGATCCACTGGTACCCAGAACCCTGCTTACTGCAGAAGACAAAGGCCTGCATGTGTTCTCCAAAAACCTTCCTTGTTGGGAAGGGCAGAGGAAAGGACTTTGCCCCTGAGACCCTGGACTTGGTCTCCCAGCAACCACAGAACCAAGGAAGTGGCTCTGGCTTTCCCTGCAACTACAAACTCCCTCAATGTTGGTTTTAGCACCTTGAAGACTGTGTAACTGCCTTCACATCAAGCCCCGGATTTCACTTGACTCCAAGAATCTACTCCACTGAGTCTTCTAGCATCTCCAACTCAATGCTGCCTGCCTGGTTACCAGCTTCTTCGAGGTCTAATCCTTCACCACTGCAGTACCCCGATGCCATGTTGAGCCAGTCGAGCCCACGCACCGTCAAATGCAAGTCTCTGCTTCTATGTATCCGGGGCTGCCGGGCCTTCCAGTGGCGCTGACCGAACATCACCTGCCTTTTTGCAGAGTCTTCGACCTGTAAGCCATCGCCACTGCAGCGGCGCACTGCGTCGGTGGATACCATCAACTCCATTGCTTGACTCGACTCAAGCTTGGCACTGAAAGCACCCAGACACCTGCTTCTACCTTGGAAGACAAGGACGAAAGGTATTTGGCCCTGTCCCCCTAGTCAGCCTTTTAGGAACCAAATGCCTTTTAAACCTCCTTCCTTACCTTTTGAATGACATATTTAATAACCTTGACATTTTGCTGCTGAAAGATGGGCCTGAGTACCCCTGTCTACACACCCAGAGTTCATAGAACCTTGGTAGGACATTATTTTATTTTGGTATCTTTGTACTACTATTGCTTGGATTTCATCTGCACCAGCTCACACCCCTCCTGAAGAGTATAGTCTGACCAGGTTACCAAAAGAGGCAAAGAAGAATCCAATACAATAATCTCCTCCTATTAATCCCCACACCCACACCTTTGGGTTTCTCTGAGTACTTCGTTAACCTTGAGTAGGAGTGCCTTATGCTTATTATACAATAGAATAAAACAATACAATACCTGTCGGCTGTGCCTGGTTCACTTTCATGTTTGAGATCACTGCTGGTTTTGTATTCCTGTAGAAAAGGAGTTATTTGGTCACGGCACCCCTTCTGTGCTTTACTTCCAAATACTTCTCAACTGTCACGTTAACCAGAAACCTGTGGTTTAATAACAAGAGGTGTGTCCTGGTGGCAGGAAATGTGGTTTAATGGCCAGGAATGGTGTCTATGGCTAAAGGTGTGATGTAATGGCAGGAGGTGTGTCCTAATGGCAGGAGGTGTGTCCTAGTGACAGGAGATGTGGTTTAATGGCCAGGAATGTTGTCTATCGCTAAAGGTGTGATGTAATGGCAAAAGGTGTAATCTAATGGCAGGAGGTGTGTCCTGGTGGCAGGAAATGTGGTTTAATGGCCAGGAATGTTGTCTATGGGTAAAGGTGTGATGTAGTGGAAAGATCTGTAATCTAATGGCAGGAGGTGTGCCCTAGTGACAGGAGATGTGGTTTAATGGCCAGGAATGTTGTCTATGGCTAAAGATGTGATGTAGTGGCAAGAGCTGCAATCTAATGGCAGGAGGTGTGTCCTAGTGACAGCAGATGTGGTTTAATGGCCAGGAATGTTGTCTATGGCTAAAGGTGTGATGTAATGGCAAAAGGTGTAATCTAATGGCAGGAGGTGTGTCCTAGTGACAGGAGGTGTGGTTTAATGGCCAGGAATGTTGTTTATGGCTAAAGGTGTGATATAGTGGCAAGAGTTGTAATCTAATGGCAGGAGGTGTGTCCTAGTGACAGGAGACGTGGTTTAATGGCCAGGAATGGTGTCTATGGCTAAAGGTGTGATCTAGTGGCAAGAGCTGTAATCTAATGGCAGGAGGTGTGTCCTAGTGACAAGAGATGTGGTTTAATGGTCAAGAATGTTGTCTATGGCTAAAGGTGTGATGTAGTGGCAAAAGCTGTAATCCAATGACAGGAGGTGTGTCTTAGTGACAGGAGGTGTGGTTTAGTGCCCAGGAATGTTGTCTATTGCTAAAGATGTGATGTAGTGGCAAAGCTGTAATCTAATGACAGGAGGCATGTCCTAGTGACAGGAGATGTGGTTTAATGTCCAGGAATGTTGTCTACGGCTAAAGGTGTGATATAGTGGCAAGAGCTGTAATCTTATGGCAGGAGGTGTTTCCTAGTGACAGGAGATGTGGTTTAATGGCCAGGAATGTTGTCTATGGCTAAAGGTGTGATATAGTGGCAAGAGCTGTAATCTAATGGCAGTAGGTGTGTCCTAGTGACAGGAGATGTGGTTTAATGGCCAACAATGTTGTCTATGGCTAAAGGTGTGATGTAGTGGCAAAAGCTGTAATCCAATGACAGGAGGTGTGTTTTAGTGACAGGAGGTGTGGTTGAGTGCCCATGAATGTTGTCTATGTCTAAAGATGTGATGTAGTGGCAAAAGCTGTCGTCTATTGGAATGAGGCCCTAGTGACAGGGGAGGTGGTTTGTGGCTAGGAATGTTGTCTAGGGCTGAAGATGAGGTGTGCCATGAAAATTCGGTTGTCCAGTGGCAGGGATGTATCTTACTGAATGAAGATGTGCTTTAGTGGGTACAAATGTTGTATATGGCTGAAGATGTGATGTAGTGGCTAAACCTATCATCTTATGGAAGGTGGTGTGTCCTAGTGACAGGAGATGTGCTTTGGTGGTTAGAATTGTTGTCTGACGATGTGGTGTAGTGGCAAACGCAGTAGTCTAATGGAATGATGGATGGGCTATTGGCGGAAGCTGTGCTTTAATACCAGGGGATTTAGCCCGGTGGTTGTAGGTACTGTCTTGTGTTAAAACATGTGGTTTAATTGCCAGGGAAATGGTCCAGGGCAGTGTTTCCACCCCTCTTGGAGTGAAAGTACTGTTGGCACGTATCCCCCAAATGCCAGAAGAGAAGTGCCTATTTTGTATCAAATACAGCTATGGTCCTTGCATTTGAAAGAGCCTTGCACACCCAACGCATTCTGCAGGCCCCTCTAGGTCTTTAGGTATTTTAGTGGGTAGGGTTGGGGACACCTCTCTGGACATCCTCCAGGCCCTCCCTATAAGGTCAATCCCACAGTTTGAAGACCAGTGGTCGGGTGTTATGAGGCATGAACTGTGTGTGCCCTGTTGACATAGTCTAATTGCAGGCCACATGGACATAGTGGGCCTCATTACACGTTGTGCGGTAACCATGGCGCTATTAGCGTCATGGTTGCCGCCGGTATTTTAACGTTGTGCCCTGCACAACTGATCAAGGACGCGGCTAGAGATCTAGCCCCCTTCATCACAAAACATATTAATGCCTCCTTCACTACGGGCACCATCCCTCGCAATCTAAAGGAATCTTGGGTACTCCCTCTTCTGAAAAAGGAAACATTGGACCCCAACATTCCCACAAATTAAAGACCCATCACCACGGTGCCTTTCTTACTAAAAATATTAGACAAGGTAGCGTACACCCAAATCCAGAACTTCCTTGAGATGAACCATCTCCTTGGCACTCGCCAACCCGGTTTCCATCCGCAACACGGCACAGAGACTTCCCTTATCGACTAAAAGGCCCAAATAGACTCACTCAGAGACAAGGGCAAATTAGCTCTCCTCCTCCTTCTAGACCTCTCAGCCGCCCTTGATTTGGTGGACCACAGAGTCTTATGCAATCACTTGGACTCGGCGGCCCACTTCTCAGGAGAGGCTATAGTCTGGATACAGTCATTCCTTAGTGACAGGACCATGAGGGTGTTCTCCCCCGCAGCGGCAGCAGACCCGATTCCCATCACCTGCGGAGTGCCCCAGGGATCCTGTGTCTCGCCGATACTCTATAATATCTTCACCAAGCCACTCTTCGACGATCTCGATAATCTGGGTATCACCTACACCAACTACGCAGACGATACCCAGATTCTCCTACCACTTACTGGGGATTACGTTGAAGATCTGGCTTTGGTGAACAGAGTCTATAGCATCGTTCAAGCATGGATGGCCAACCATGGCCTATGCTTGAACGATGACAAAACAGAGCTCATCATCCTGGGCACTGCAGCCCACATCTCCAAACTCAACCAAAACTATTCAGCCTTCATCATCGATGGCAACACTATCAAGGTCGCCAGAGAAGTAAAAACCCAAGGTTTTTACCTTAATGCGACACTATCCTTAACCAAACAGGTGAACTCACTGGCCTCATCCACGGCCTATACATGTAAATTAATATGAGCCGGGAAACAATTCTTATCAGATGACAGCTGTCTTATCCTAGCCAGAGCCCTCATTTTATGAAGATTAGACTATTGTAATGCCCTTTACATAGGGACAACCAAACAAATCATCAATAGAATCCAAGTGCTCCAAAATAATGCACTTAGAGCGGCACTAAGTATCCCTAGAAGAGCACATATCTCAGAAATAAGACGTAAACACAAATGGCTCTCCACCCAAGAAAAAATCAACCTCAAATCTGCCTCCCTTATCCACAAATGCTTAAACAACAAAGGCCCCCGCTACCTTTCAGAACGCTTCAACAGAAAAAATCCCACTAGACTTACAAGGACAGTCAGCCCTAACTGCCTCCTAGTGCCCAGATTTAAACTAGCCACTATTGGAGGATCCAGCTTCCCAGTCAAGGCAGCGCAATTATAGAACGCCCTACCTCATGCACTTAGATCTGACCAAACGTTCAACAACTTCAGAAAGAATGCGATATAAATGGCACTCTACCCCTCGCACCTCCACTTGTACTTCACCTGACACGCATTGACCTGCTATATTGTTTGTTCGCCACTGACTTGCTATATTGTTCGTTCGCCATAGATTTGATTGTTTGGCTGCGCTTTATCTGCACTTGCACTTGTCTTACCTGCTGAGTCAAGAAATGTCCACTCTGCCTGCTCTGTAACTTGTTACGTCTGTAACTAAGCTGTAAACCTCCTTGTCTCTTGCGCCCTGCTACCCCAGGGTCCGGTGCGCACAATAAATAAATAAACAAACAAACAAACGTGTCCGCCTTGGTGGATGGCGGAATTACCGGCCTACTCCAAGGTGAGCGGGGCCGGTAATTCCCCATTCACCAAGGCCCTTCCCCATTCCCATTTTTGCCCCCATAGGGCATAATGGGAATGGGGAAGGTGGTAATTACGGTACTGCAAATTGCGGTACCGTAATTAGCACCGAGTTCCCTTTGCAGCACCCTACTTTAACGGCTGGTAAAACCAGCCGTTAAGGTCGGGTCCCGCAAAGGGAACTCGTAGTAAGGCGGTAAGGGTTTACCGGTACCGGTAAACTCTTACCGCCTACCGTGTAATGAGGCCCAGTGTCTGATACAGATAGGGGACTTCGAAAAGTGGACGAACCATGATCAAAATACATCAAACGTTGAAAATAAAGAGTGCAGGTATATGTCAACCTTATGGCAAAATAATCTTGTTAAATTCAGTACCTGCCGTCACAAAGATCCAGCCCCTAGTATTGTGTCTGCCCAATAACAATGTGAAATGTAATTATGGTGGAGCAGTTCATCTGCGCTCAGTAACAGGATTGGCTAAGTCCTGTGGAACATGAAATAAATGTCATGGAGACTGCTTGTTAGCTTGCAATTTTGCTATTTATTGCTTTGCTATTTAGTAGTCATAGCCGGTTTTACAGATCCTCAATGTTCAACCAATTTGTTGATGGTAAACAAAACATAGTCATAAATTGTTCAAATCAGTTTTTAAATCATCAATATTCATCACAAGTGATCAAGGCTTTTGTATGAGGTTCTCAACAAAATGTTCCACTCTTAGAGATTCAAACATAATATTCAATATCTCCAAAAATTATTCAGTTTCTTTCAAAGGGTTGGGTGTGTCCAGAATAAATATTCCTATTCCCTCTCTATTTCTCTCTACACGTGTTTCATCATATTGTTTATGTGGCTCCTCAGGCGAGAAAATGTAGGTTTCCAATGTAAGGAAGGCATGATATCGAAGCAAGACAGAATCAAGTGACCACACTTCAAGGGTGTTTAGTGAACTTTCACAAGGGGGAGAAAAAAGCCTATCCAATCCTAAATCTATAGATGGGAACAAGGTGCGACAATCAAAACAATGATAATGCAGTCCTAAAAATCCTATTGCCAATCCTCACTGCTAATTTACAAATAGTGTGGGGGTAGTGTTCAAGAAAAAGAAAGAAGTGTTCACAAAATAATAAGTCAGGATACTTGGCCCGTTGGCCTCCCTTCCACACGTTTTCAACACAGTGCAAGGCGGTTCACTCAAGCAATGCGCACACTCAGGCTTCCTCGACACAAGGGTGCCGTTCCAAGTTCAGCATCAGGGCTGTATGTGCTCAAGTCTCTGTTCCATCAAAGTCTTTTGATTTGGAGGGCCTGATACAAAACAAAACATCAGAAAGTTATTTTCTTCTTATCAATTTATGAGTTGGGCTTCTTTCTCTGGATCCCCATCATCCGGGCTCCGAGCCACTTATTTTATTATTCTGAAAATTCCTTTTCGGTTATCTCACGGTTCACCACAGATCCCCCTCAGCCGGGCTCAGATCCCTTTGTCGCAAACAAAAGATTGAATGTTGGATCCCCCTCTTATGGGCACAGATCCATTTCACAAACAAAAAGTTCAATGTTGGATCCCCCTCTTCTGGGCTCAGATCTGTTTCACAAAAAACAGGCTCAATTAGTCTCTCTCAGCTGGGAACGGACCAATTTGAACTGAAGGCTTCCAGCCCTTTAAGATGAGTAGTGGTATCCTTGAGATAGATGGGGATGCAGATTTTAATCATACATCAATAATCAAGACAACACAAATAGTTTGGCAAAAGTTTGTCAGTTTTAATGCAAGTATATAAAAGAGGGAGAACAACAAACATCAGCAATCGCTTGATACTCTGACTCTAACTACTTCATAAAAAAGTTGGGTTCTTATACCCATGATTGGTCATAGCTGACGTGTTGACCCGCATCCTTACCAACGTCATCCTGCGTGGCAAACTACAGAAACTTATCGGGAAGTGGGATTGGTTCTAAGTGAATAAATAAATATAGGTTCTATATCTGTATGGAGTAACGGATAGAGTTACATTTAGAAGTGTGCCCAATAGCCATTATGTGAAAATTGCATTTAGAAGTGTGCCCAATAGACACTCTGGAAAGTTGCATTTAGAAGTGTGCCCAATAACCTTGCTAAGAATTTAGTAGTGTTCCCAATAACTACTCTTTGAAAGTTGCATTTAGAAGTGTGCCCAATAACCCTCTGTGAAATTTAGAAGTGTACCCATTAGCCTCTGTAAGTGTTACATTTAGAAGTGTGCCCAATAGCCTCTCTGGTAAATTGAATTTAGAAGTGTTCCCAATAGCCTCGCTGGAAAATTGAATTTAGAAGTATTCCCAATAGCCTCGCTGGAAAATGGATTTTAATAGTGCGCCCAGTAGCCTCTCTGTGGAAAATTGAATTTAGATATGGGCCCAATATCCTCTGTGAAAGCTGCATTTAGAAGTGTGCCCATTAGCCACGCTGTGAAAGCTGCATTTAGAAGTGCTACCAATAGCATCTGTGAAAGTTGATTATAGAAGTGTATCCAATAGACACTCTGGAAAGTTGCATTTAGAAGTTTGCCAAATAGCCTCTCTGGAAAATTGAATTTAGAAATGTGCCCAGTAGACGCTCTGTGAAAATTGCATTTAGAAGTGTACCCAATAGCCTCTGCGAGAGTTACACTTAGAAGTGTGCCCAGTAGCCTCGCTGATAAATTGAATTTAGAAATGTTCCCAATAGCCTCTGTATGGAAAATTGTACTTAGAAGTTCGCCCAGTAGCCTCTCTGTGGAAAATAGAACTTAGAAGTTCGCCCAGTACCCTATCTGGGAAAGTTGCATTTAGAAGTTTGCACATTGAAAGAGCATATAACCATTCATACCACACCCCATGCTTACTCTCTCCTTTACATCACCACTCAACTAGAACACAGAGATACTATGACACCATTCGGTATAACTGTTCTCATACGAACATCCGCCGCTTACTCCACATCATTCTATGTAAACACTGCTGGTCTCACACCCCCAGCCAGGCGTTTTCCTCAGGCCTCACGCAGCCACATCCGTTCTGGATAAATCCTGCCAGAACTAACATATTCTCCTGATCTCTCAACCACCACACCTACTGATAAGAATCAGCTATTACACGTGTACCGCACGAGCTGCACACATATCCGGTGCACACACGCACCTTTTGACCCTCCCTACTCTCTCTACTGATCTGAACTTCGGTTCCCAAGGGCGTTCAACCTACCAGCGCCTTCAGACCATACCAATGGTATATAAGGTGCTATATAAGTGCAAAATAACAATAACAATAATAGGATAGTTAATATCAGGTGAGGCAACTAAGCCCTCCCTTCAAAATGGCCACTATGAACATCACTAAATGTATGACGTCCCATTGGCTACACAAACTATAGGATCCTCAACTACGTGGTCCCCTACAATTGGTTGACTTTAACCCCTGTCAGTACTTTTCCACCTACGTGAGCAGCATGCAGACCGAACAACCAGGTGCGGGTGAGCTTGTCTTGATATCAGCATCCCACCAATTAAAAATGTGATCCATCATCACCTCAATGGTCCAGTGTCAATTAGTACTTTTAAGTTGGCCTTGAGTCTGTACTGTTCTCTGAGAATTTTAAGGAATATGGGCACTATCCGGCTTCCGTGCGTAGGTGTGATCTTCTCATCCGTCCAACTTTCTTCCATCACGTGACTGAACACCATGAAATTTAGCCTTTCTGTGTATTTTATTTTATTTTCGAGAGTCTTCTGACATCTTTTGTTTTTACTTGACCTCTCTGAACAGGAGCTTCTTTTCTTTCACGTTAATTGTATCTAATGTCAGCCAACTCCAGTTTGATAAGACCTTATCTTATCAAGCCTTCTTGGTCTTCTTGGCTCACTGAGCCTTCTTGGCTCAGTGAACTCCTTAGCTGAACTGTATTCTGTTTAATTCAATTGCTTTTCTCAACTGCGACACTAGAATGAGGCCTTCTTCGTTGTTCAGCACTGCTTTATAGGTAGTGGAAACATCCATCCTTTACTGGTCCATATGTATCTTTGAAGTATATATGTATATGTTGGCGCTTTCCACAATCTAACTATTTTAAAAGCAGGTTGCAAGCTTCATGATTACTTTGCTGCTTGTGTTATATTGCATCTGTACACGTTTAAACTAACTAAGTTTCTTCATCAGGTTTGTGACATAGGTTTTTTCATCTTGATCCCAAGATGTCACTTATCCTTGGTATTTCTTTGTTCTTTATAAATGATCTGCCTCTCTGGTCTGGTTATCTTTCTATATGGGTGTCGTTTCAACTTTGTGTGACGTCACCATTCATCCTGGTCATTCAGTTTCTTTGTTTCATTAGGACTCTCGTTCAAATGTCCATCATATTGTCTTGGATGCAAGTATGGTTTCCTTAATGGGTACTTTATGTCCCATATTCTCTTAGGTATAGGCATTCGTATGGGTACTGAAGAGAGCCTGCGCTCTTCTCTTTGCTGGTTCACCTGTTCAATATACGTCACATATTTTGGTACATACATTTAAGGTAATGGAGGCGGGGCCGCTGGAGAGGGGTACTTGGCTCCTCCTCTACACTCCCCCCTCTGGGCCATTTATTGACCACTCTCACATCATCTTCTGTATCTAGACATCCTAGTCTGAAGAAATACTTCTTAGGGATCCATATTTGTATGACTCCCTCAGGCATCCGGCTGATTTCACATGCTCATCTTTGTTCCATGTCATGAGCATGCACTGTACACTTGGACTGCAATAGATCCATCTCCCCATATATTTCCTATGGTCCTTTGGATACAGGAACTTTGTTCCCTCAGGTGCATGGATACTGGCCTTCACGAAGTCTCTGATTTCTTCATCAGTCAGATATTTAGGCTTCCATCCTGGTTCAACATCAATCATGATTTTCATCCCTATGGCTTTCTTTGCTGTCTTCTTGCATTGTGAGATTATTATCTTAATCACACAGAATCCAAGCATCACTAATAATAACAAAGCTCCTAAAAACTTGAACATATCTGCCATACAATGTGGAACCCTTGAAAAGAGTGATCCAAACCAGCTGTCATCAGCAATGTCTTCGACCTCTTCTATCATCTGGCCATGGAGCTTCGTCAGCATGTCTATGGCTTCTGTCAATGTTCCATTCTTGTAATCATGAGAAGGTGTAAATGTGCAACATGATTCTCCAATTTAGGCACAAACACCTCCATCCATCGCTGTGATCGTATTCAGGACATATCTGTTCTGGAGAGTCATCAGTCTTATGGCTCCCAGTTCTTCTCTGATTGCATTGAATCCCTTTATAGTAGTATCCATCGTCTGTAGCAGTTCCCATCTGGTGATCTGAAGCCACTTGGTATTGCTCCAGCCTGGATCCTTCGCATAAAGATCAACGTGAACACTGAGGAAGTCTGGCTGAACAGTCTATGTTCATATGGTATAGCATCAAAGGCTTCTATTGATTTGGCTGAAACATAGTTCTCTCTCTTCATTCGATGTATTAGTTCCACAGATCTCTTCTTACTTAAATGAGCATCTGCTTTCGGGAAACTATCAATGTTCAGGTCACCTTTAGGAATCACCAATGCAGGAACATGCACATTCACCAATGTGCAGATTCCTCCCCATTCCTTTGGCAGTCTGATGTAGGCTTTGGATCCACAAGCCCAATAATGATCCATAATTACTGCCATCCCATGCACCATTCCTGGCACATCGAAGATTCGACCACAGTTCTGATTTTCCCCCATTTTTCTTGTACCATTGTTCCTGAAGCACAATTTAGAACTGTCCAATGGTACTATCTGTAAGGGTCCTCTTCTGTCTTCAACCCATGTCAGTAGTTTAGCAAGTTTTGGCCTTAATGGCTTACAGCCATTCTGCACCATGTCAATAGTAGGTAGATCACCACTGCTTTCTCCCATCCATCTGGTGACAGTACTGTTCCCCAGATTTGCATTTGACCTTTGTTCTTCCATCTGCGAGCTTCTTCTGCAGATTGTCCTGTAACCTCCAGTTTCTTGTTTACCTTCCTTTTGATTCCAGCTCCTTTTACTCCAGGCTTCTCATATCTGATCACATGATTTGTCGTATGGGCTCTGTTTCTTGTCTTTAAACCTTGTATATAGTCATCTTCAACTGGATCTGTCTTTTCAGTTGCCCATTTGAGAGAAGCATCACTTCCCATAAATTGACCTCTTGTTTTACAAAGTGCTATGTGAGAAAGACAATGTCCTGTTTGGACATCAATTTCAATAGCTATGAAGATTTTGACATCCCCATACTGTATGGTAGGAGGGCACATACGAAGCATTCTTCATCTGACATGCTTCTTCCAACTTCTTTCATTTGTTGGTACCATATGTTATTTCCCAAGTGTGCTGTGCTGTCCAGATACTCATTCAGTTCATAATTATCTTCTTGGGTGCTTCTTTTGGTTCTCAAAGTCTTCATGTAGTTTTCAATGCCTATTTCTTTAAATGCCTCACCACAGCTTCTTCTGGCTGATCGATTTGCAGAAACATCCATCCGGGTTCCCTGCATAGAAGAAAGTTCATGAAGTCTTTCTTTATCCATCTGTCTTTTTCTGGCAATAGCTAAAAATGACCATAAAGATTCTTCTATCATCTCTGCACGTGATTTTCCTGTGGGACTTGTGCTTGGGCCTTTCGTTGCTGGACCAGGTGTGTCTTCATGCATTATTTGTGTAGGCCCATCCTTTATCAACCCCTTACTTTGCCTGATCCGCCGACCCTGTCTCTGGCGTTTAAAAACAGTCTTTGAAACAAGTGCTGTGTGTGATTGATACCAACATCCATTTCAAACTCAAGTACCTTCCCATATTTTCTTGGGAAAGGAATAACTATATAGGTTCTAGGCTGCCTTGTAGTTGCCATGCTCACCTTTTCTTTCTGCTCAGAAACATTTACAGGTGTCTTAGCATCATGTGCTCATATATAAAATGCAGTTCTCACTGTCAGTGAAAGCAATAGGAGTATGAATATAATGCATGTGTAGATGATGCAGTGGTAAGTAAGCCCACAGAATCTGCTTCTGGGACAATTTGTACGTCTGTCCTCATGGGGCAACACAATATTACCACTTTGATTCCTCATCTCGAACATTTGATGCTAAGGAAGGAAAAACAAACTTTAATAGCCCTGCATTTTTAGATTGCTTTCTGGCAGCTGTTGTCTTCATTCAGCATTCGTCCTCGATCAATTATCTGCTTTCTGAATGGTTTTAGGAAATAACTTTATCCTTCTTTCTGGAACCAGTTTTTTCACCAGTCGGGATGCAAATGTTCCTTTATCGTGAAGAAAAATGTCCTCGGTGAGCCTCTATGAAATCTGCTTCATTTGTTAGTTCCCAATCGATGCCTCGAATCTGCTTCAGTCAAGATGAAATGTTGCTTCCCTGTCAGCATGAACAAAGAGTTTTGTCCTTTATTCAATACCTCAATTTGTCCTTCAAAGGAAAGTTTCTACACAGCTCTGTGATTTCTCTCAGAATAGATTACCCCCTGGATGATTATTCCTTTCAGGGTCACATTCAAGTTCGCAGTGTTTCTTAGATCTCTCAGGAAAGTTACCACATCCGTGTGTCCTCCAATGAGATGCAGGTATTCTTCAATTAGACAAAAGAACACCACACTGACCAGTCTAGGTGCTGCGTCGGTTGATAAGGGCATTTGTGTTTTCCTCACTGAACTCAGGCAATTTCAGAAACTCTTCTGTGATAATTATAAGCAGTCTTCTTATGAGCTTTTCATTCTCAGGGTTTTGAAAATAAGCTGGAATGCGACAAGTTCTCCCCACCAAAGTAGGATAAGAACGTAACACCTGTACAGGAGGGCAGAGCATCCTCTGACGGGCCCATAGGTCAGAGCTCACCCTCTAGTACCTGTAAGACAAGATAGCTGCACCTTGAGGAGGTTGGGGTGCAGGATTCTCTTACTCCGATGCAATTCAATAAGAACAACTCAATAGTTTGGCAAAGGGAAGTCAGTTTAATGACAAGTACAAAAAACGGGGAAACAAATGGTAATCAACAGAGTCGCGATCACCTGTCTTGCTTCCACTCCCAAATTCTTCATTCAGACAGCAACTTTTATGGGCAAAATTCGTCATCATTTGACGTGTAAAACTCATATGTTTGTCATACAATTCTATTGGTCGGAAAGGTAACTTAATTATAGGTGCTATATCTGTATATCCTAACAGATCATGAGGATTGTATAACTCTTATCGGGTGGGCGTCTACCCTCATCCCACTACACCACTCGTGATAGACGTCACTACAACTACGACGTCTTATTGATTCTACAAGCTATAGGACCCTAGATTATTTGGTCCATTGTGATTGGGTGGGTTACACCCCTAGGCATACATCTCCACTTTAATTAGCAGCATGCAGAATGGACACCCAGATGCGAAGTGCCTCAAGATTCACCCTGCCCCCCTTCCATCAATCAGTACCATTAGGGCTATGTGTCAATTAGTTGGCTGAGGATGGCCTCGAAACTGTAGCTTCTTATCAGGAAAAGTTATGGCATCCTGAGTTCTGGGTGACATCAGACGTTGGTACCTCTTTGCCCTTGGCTGGTCACGTGTCTGTTCACCGTGAATCTGCTTCATTTTCCTTTTCGTGTATTTGATTCTTACTTAGCCTCGCCACCTGCCTGGGGCCTCCTTATCTCGACCTTCACTGGCTGGCTGGTATGCTCTGAAGTTTCAATTCTCCGAGGCAGCTGCCCTCCTCCCTTCCTTAGGTTGACCTCGAATTCCCAGGCATGAGCTACTTTTTACTAAGTTTCGATTCCGCGCTTTCCTTTGGCTTTGGCTGGAATATGAATCTTGGCCTTGTTAGTCCTTTCCAACATGGGCTTAATTCTGCTTTACAAAATGGAGTTGCACTTGTATAGTGTGCTTTATTGAGGTAGATACATGATTGGCGCTTGCCGATCTAAGCTTCTACTAAGCATTGCAAGCAGTACCGTTTACTTAGCCTCTTGCGTTCCGAGCCTATTTACATGCATTCAGTCAGTTGCCCAATTCGATCCTGGTTATGTTCTTTGTGCTGCAACGTTGTATCTTCTTATACGTCTATCACATCATTATTTTTTACATTTCGTCCTTGTGTATCTTCTTTTGCTCGTTGTTTTATGATTATCTGTACATTACGTCTGGGCTCTTATGTTGTCACCATTTGCCTTCCATTAAGGCTCTGTGGGTCTCTTCGGGGACAGTCTGTAAGTAGTCTTCATTTCGTGTCAGCTGCTGGTACAGTTGTCTGAGAGGGTACCGCGCATCCCATGGCTGTCTGGTTATAGGCATTTCAGCCGGTGTTGCTCTTCTGATGGGCATCGGGCATAAGCTCAGTATAGCTCTCTGTTGGTTCAATTGCTTCTCGTACATCATGTATTTTGGCGAGTATGTTCCTGGTACCTCGAAATGGGGGGCAGGGGTGCATTTGACTGTAATATCATACTACTAAATTCCACAGTGGTATTCGGAACAAACACAATACACGTATACTACTAACCTTCACCAAATCTAACTGTGATGTTAACAGAAGCTTTTTACCTGTTTCACCATTATAAACCAACCATGGCTTCTATGCGACAGTTTTAAATTACTTTTTCCTTGTTTCTTTGTAAACCAGCTATTACACATATGTGTCAATTTCGATGAATAAATTGAATTTATTGTAACAAACAGTTTCCTCTTTCCTGTGACCCTCACTAGCTAGTCTTCAACTACTAGCTCGTTGTTGTTCTGGACCCACCTACCTTACCAAGGTTGGCCTGGGGTAGCTCATGTTACGCTCACCTGACTCCCACGGAGGCGCTGGCCTGGTTCGCGCTGCTGTGACCTATTCTAAGGTGATGCGCAGGGTTCGGAAGACGGACTGGACCGGGCCCCCAAATCTGGCTTGTCTGGCTCGCAGAAGTATCCTTCTGTAGGCGAAAATAGGGGATTAACTGTCTGCGGGGTAATGCAATCAGCCTCCCACTTTCCCCTCTCACCCTCCTCGAAACCCTTCTGTGATTTCTCGTAGTGTCTCACCTTAGGGTCTGGAAGGACGAGCTCTCCATCCTGCTTCTGATGCAGGGGTTCGTTGGTATCCAGTTACTTCACTGGATTTTCGGATTGGTGAGAACCAAACTTGCTTGGCTTCCAGGTACGTTTTTTGATAAGAGGTTCCCCTTGTGTCCATGCATTAATGTACTAATGCTAGTGTCTTTTTCCCCATAGGGGCCGGGGTACGGAATGCCGGGGAACAGGCATCGACCCGAGATGAGAGGTGAAATCCTTGTAGAAATCAGGTAAGTCTTTAATGAGCGTTTTTTGGTAATGTCTTTTCATTCGCTCATTAACGCTGATGTCTCTTTTTCCCCTTAGGGGCAGGGGTCCGGAAATGCCAGGATGCGGAATGAAGAGGGAATGAATCAACAGGTAAGTCTTAACATGGAGATTTAGCTTTCCTTATTCCCTTCTCTCTCTCACCTTTTGTTCTGGTCTTTTTCTCCCTAGGCGCTGGGGCGTGACTGCGAATCCGGATGATCGCTGCTGAACATGGAGGCGCCCTGTAAAGGTGAGTGGAACGCGGCGCTTCAGCGATCGACGCAATGAGCTTTTAAATTAAAGTCTTCCTTTTCAGGATTGTCGGCGAGATGTCTCCGGGATGCAGATTTAGCAGGTAAGGACTTTTCCTTCTTCTGTTCTCTTCTTCTCTTCCTTTGCAGTGATCCAGGATGCTGGCAGGCGTGGCAGAAGTCAGGGTGCAGGAGCAGACACGGTGAGCGTCAGCTGCTAGATGCAGAACAACGCGAAGCACGTGTGGCTGTTCGGGTGGGGTTTAAATAGCCTTGGAAGAAGTTCCAGGTATGTATCCTTCCTCCAATCAGGTATGTATCCTTCCCCGACCACGCCCGGATGGTAAATTAGTCCCACAGGTAAAGTAGTTCCTTTCAGACCTCAAGGAGGCCCGGATCCAGCAGCATGGTCTGCATCAGGTAAGTGCACCCAAGCACTCCCATAATGAGCCTGGCGCCTATGGCGCCAGGACTGATGTCTTTTATGAGCCTGGCGCCATAGGCGCCGGGACACTGTCCAAAGGGCCCCTATATGGGGTTGCTGGGTCCTTCCTTGAGGACTGGATGTCCGCTTTCGGGGACGCAGGACTTGAACCGGCTCCCCGGGAGCGGGCATCATGACAGCACTCCCCCCCAAGGCCCCTCCCAAGGTTGTTCCCTCCGGGGGTTTTGGTTTGCCTGGGAAGAGTCGGTGGAATTTCCTGACTAATCGAGGTGCATGCACATGGTCGCTGGGTTCCCACGACCTCTCCTGAGGTCCGTACCCCTTCCAATCAATTAGGTAGAACAGTTTTGACCTAAACATTTTTGAGTCTAAAATGTTCTTCACTTCGAATTCGGGCTCCCCACTTATTAGAATAGGTTCTGGAGGTTTGAGTAGTCGGGTTCCGGGTAACACTGGTTTCAGAAGTGACACAGGAAAAACAGGGTGAATTCACATACTAGCTGGTAAATCAAGTTTAACAGCCACTGGGTTCATTATTGCCGTAATAGAATAAGGTCCCAGATATTTTGGGTTAAAAGTTCGAGGCCCTTTGAGTGGTAAATGTCTGGTAGCTAACCACACTTGATCCCCAATCTGATACGGAGGTGCTTCACTCCGATGTAGATCAGCATACTCCTTGTATTTTCTCTTGTCTTGTTGTAAATGCGTATTTGCCTCTTTGAAGGCTTGGGTAATTGTAGAATGCAGATGTTCTACTGCAGGCATTCCGAGGTTCTGAGGTGAGGCAAGGTTTGAGGTTCGAGGGTGATGCCCAAACAAAGTATAAAAAGGACTGTGGCCAGTTCCAGAGTGTACCGAATTATTATATGCGTATTCGGCTATCCAAAGAATGTCTTTCCAGTTGCTTTCAGATTGCTGTAACATACACCGTAAGTACTGTTCAAGGGTCTGATTTGTCCTCTCCGTCTGACCATCGGTCTGAGGATGGTGACTGGTCGATAATCTTACGTCGATCTGCGCCATTTGACAACATTTGCGCCAGAAGTGGGAAATGAATTGGCTTCCCCGGTCAGAGATTAGTATAGATGTGAATCCATGTAGCCGAACAATATTTTCGAGGAATTCTTTGGCTAGGACAGAAGCTGAAGGTAAGCCTTTCAAAGGAATAAAGTGGGCCATTTTGGAAAACAAATCCACAATTACCAGAATAGTATTGTACCCCGAACAAGGAGGCAGGTCCGTAATAAAATCCATTGATAGGGTGTGCCAGGGTGCTGGTGGTATGTCTAGAGGTTGAAGGAGACCGGCTGGTCTTTTTCTTTGACTTTTATTTTGGGCGCAAACACCACAGGACATCACAAAAGATTTAACATCTTTTCGCCAAGAGGCCACCAAAATTGTCGTTTCACTTTTCCTCTGTCTTGGCAATACTGGGGTGTCACTCTATTAATGTATCATGATAACCGGAAATAACTAGTTTGTGTAATTCCTTATGTGGCAGGAATAAGCGACCTTGGAAATAAGGTAAACCATTATCTATGGTAAAGTCTGATCCCTTTGTATTCCATTCCTGTAAGGTTGTAGGGTCCAGGAGTTGTTTCACTCTGGCTTGAATGTCTTCAAGCGTCTGTAACGAAGTCATGCCTAGAATCCTCTGTTCTGGAATTATTGGTACTTTTTCTGAGTTTGTATCAGATTCTCCCATTCCAATTCGGGATAAGGCGTCTGCTTTGCCGTTCTTGCAGCCAGGTCGATAGGTAATCACGAAATCATATTCAGTGAAAAACAAAGCCCATCGGAGCTGCCGTGATGACTGAGCCTTGGTGGTTTTCAAATACTGTAAATTCCGGTGATCAGTGATCACTGTGATGGTATGTCGAGCGCCAAGCAGATAATGCCGCCAGGCTTTAAAAGCGGACTTAATGGCTAACAGTTCTTTGTCCGTGATTGCATAATTAACCTCGGGTGCCGAGAATTTTCTAGACCAAAATGCTACAGGATGCAGTTGGTTGGTTTTGGGATCTCTTTGGGACAGGACAGCTCCCATGGCTAGGCTGGATGCGTCAGTCTCGACGACATAAGGGAGATCTGGACGCGGGTGTTTCAATATAGGTGCAGAGGTAAACTTAGCTTTTAAATCCTGAAAGGCCTGCTCGGCTTCTTCAGACCATTCAAACGTTTTAAGTTATTTTCCTCAAGAGTGCAGTAATGGGTTGTACCACGCGTGAAAATTCCGGGATAAACCTGCGATAGAAATTGGCAAAGCCGAGCATGCTTTGAACCCCTTTTACAGAGCTAGGTGATGGCCATTTGAGGATGGCATCCACTTTTCTTGAGTCCATTCGGACTCCTTTGGGTGTCAGGATGAAACCTAGAAACTCGACTTCTGTGGTGTGGAAAACACATTTCTCCAATTTAGCAAATAGTTTGTGTTGGCGGCAGTTTTTTCAAGTACTGCCCTGACGTGTTTTCTGTGATCAGATTCCGAAGAGGAGTACACCAGAATGTCATCGATATATACGACAACACAAACATCGATGAGTTCCCGAAGGACATCATTCATGAAGTATTGGAAGGCAGCCGGCGCGTTACACAATCCGAAAGGCATCACCTGGTACTCGAATAATCCGTATTTAGTACGGAAGGCAGTTTTCCATTCGTCGCCTTCTTTAACTCGTACCAGATGATAAGCCCCCCGGAGATCTAACTTGGTGTATATGCAAGTGTCCTTCACCTGGTCAAGGAGTTCAGGGATCAGAGGCAGAGGATAACGGTTTTTAACCGTTATCTGGTTCAATGCGCGGTAATCGATACAAGTTCTAAGGTCGCCTTCTTTTTTGGGCACGAAGAACAAAGCCGAGGATGCCGGGGACTTTGACAGGCGAATAAAACTATTAGCTAGGTATTGATCCAAATATTGTCTCAAATGCAGATTCTCAGGTTCGGTAAGGGCATAAATCGTGCTACAAGGGGGTTGTGCACCGGGCACCAGATCGATTTGGCAATCGTACGATCTGTGAGGAGGTAACGTGTTGGCCTGTTCCTTTTGGAAGACGTCCTGAAAGTCTTGGTATTCCGGAGGTAGTTGCATGGAGGCAGAGGTTACAGATGCTAGATTAATCTTCAGGTTTTCTGGGTAGCAGGTTTGTGTACAATCCGGGAAGGTTATTCTCTTAGCTCGCCAATCAATTCGAGGATTATGTGTCTCTAACCAAGGATTCCAAGAATAACCTGAAACTGTGGAGCCTTGATTACATCAAACACAACACCCTCCCGATGGCCGTCGGGACCAATAAGAGTCACCTCAGTAGTGGAATGTGTTACCGGGTCCAGAGGCAATTTCAGTTCCATCGACTGTGGTGATGACATCTTTGTTGGTTTTAGGACGGAGAGGGAGGTTAATCCTAGAGACCAATTCACGATCCACATAGTTTCCAATAGCCCCACTATCGATGTATGCCTTTATTGCATGCAACCGCTTAGGCTGTCCTGGATCTACGAGAAACATTGGCACAATGAAATGCGAGGTCTGAGAGTTAGTTTTCAAGCTCGGCAAGCGGACCCTACACTTGTCGGCGGAGTCGTTTCCCAAAACAGAGTCTTCATGGTTTTTATTCAGCGGCTCCTACCGCCTTTCGGGGTGGTTTTGCCGGGCAATCTCGTAGAAAGTGTCCAGAATTCCCACAATAAAGACATAATTTTAACTGCCGCCTCCTTTCACGTTCCTTTTGAGTTAAGGGTCCTTTAACCCCTCCAATTTGCATAGGCTCAGAGACATCAACTCCCTTGGGATTAGCATGGGTCTTGACCAACACCCGGGTCTCAAACCTGGAACGATCTGCTTTTCTGTTTTGATGTCTGTGATCCAATTGGACCACTAAGTCTATATACTCTGTGCATTCTTGGGGCGGATTTACAACTTGGGCCAAGACATCTTTAAGTTCTCCGCGAAGGCCTCGATAAAACAACGTGACTCTTTATCCTCTGGCCATCCCGTTTCCACATTAGTCTATTAAAGGTTGCAATATAGGATAGGAGGTCCTGATTGCCTGTCGCAGGATAGAAGTTCGTCATCCAGAGCCTGCTCCCTGAGAGTGTCGAGAAGTAACCTTTCCATGCTTGCTTGAAACCTTTGAAAATCACAGAGAATCGGGTCATCTTGAGTAACCAGTGGAACTGACCAATCGGCAGCGCAGCCGCTGAGATATGACAATACAAAGGCTACTTGTCTGATCATTAAGGAAGGCCCAGGTCTGCATAGGAAGTGCAAATGACACTGATTCATGAATACGGCGAATCGTTTGGGTCCCCAGCAAAGCGTTCAGGTGGGGCCAGCGGCATGTTTCCAGGTAGATTAATCTGCACAGGGTTACTGGAAACCACAGGAGCGGGTTCCCTCCGGAACCGGGTAGAGGAGTTTGCCCAGCTTGACCTTGCAAAAGCTGTCTGGCCAGGTCATCAGTTCTTTCCTTTGATATTATTAATTCCCTCCTGAGGGCATTAGTCTCTTGACGAGCGGCATGTACTTCGGCCGTAATTCCCCAGTAATTGGGCCAACTGATCAGTCTCAAAACTTTCCATAGCGCCTGGGTGGGAATTTGTAGGAAGGCTTTGCGTTCTGTTACGCTCACCTGACTCCCACGGAGGCGCTGGCCTGGTTCGCGCTGCTGTGACCTATTCTAAGGTGATGCGCAGGGTTCGGAAGACTGACTGGACCGGGCCCCCAAATCTGGCTTGTCTGGCTCGCAGAAGTATCCTTCTGTAGGCGAAAATAGGGGATTAACCGTCTGCGGGGTAATGCAATCGGCCTCCCACTTTCTCCTCTCACCCTCCTCGAAACCCTTCTGTGATTTCTCGTAGCGTCTCACCTTAGGGTCTAGAAGGACGAGCTCTCCATCCTGCTTCTGATGCAGGGGCACGTTGGTATCCAGTTACTTCACTGGATTTTCGGATTGGTGAGAACCAAACTTGCTTGACTTCCAGGTAAGTTTTTTGATAAGAGGTTCCCCTTGTGTCCATGCATTAATGTACTAATGCTAGTGTCTTTTTCCCCATAGGTGCCGGGGTATGGAATGCCGGGGAACAGGCATCGACCCGAGATGAGAGGTGAAATCCTTGTAGAAATCAGATAAGTCTTTAATGAGCGTTTTTTTGGTAATGTCTTTTCATTCGCTCATTAACGCTGATGTCTCTTTTTCCCCTTAGGGGCCGGGGTCCGGAAATGCCAGGATGCGGCGCGGACCCGAAATGAAGAGGGAATGAATCAACAGGTAAGTCTTAACATGGAGATTTAGCTTTCCTTATTCCCTTCTCTCTCTCACCTTTTGTTCTGGTCTTTTTCTCCCTAGGCGCTGGTGCGTGACTGCGAATCCGGATGATCGCTGCTGAACATGGAGGCGCCCTGTAAAGGTGAGTGGAATGCGGCGCTGCAGCGATCGACGCAATGAGCTTTTAAATTAAAGTCTTCCTTTTCAGGATTGTCGGCGAGATCTCCGGGATGCAGATTTAGCAGGTAAGGACTTTTCCTTCTTCTGTTCTCTTCTTCTCTTCCTTTGCAGGTGATCCAGGATGCTGGCAGGCGTGGCAGAAGTCAGGATGCAGGAGCAGACACGGTGAGCGTCCAGCTGCTAGATACAGAACAACGCAAAGCACGTGTGGCTGTTCGGGTGGGGTTTAAATAGCCTTGGAAGAAGTTCCAGGTATGTATCCTTCCTCCAATCAGGTATGTATCCTTCCACGACCACGCCCGGATGGTAAATTGGTCCCACAGGTAAAGTAGTTCCTTTCAGGCCTCAAGGAGGCCGGGATCCTGCAGCATGGTCTGCATCAGGTAAGTGCACCCAAGCACTCCCATAATGAGCCTGGCGCCTATGGCGCCAGGCCTGATGTCTTTTATGAGCCTGGCGCCATAGGCGCCAGGACACTGTCCAAAGGGCCCCTATATGGGGTTGCTGAGTCCTTCCTTGGGGACTGGATGTCCGCTTTCGGGGACGCAGGACTTGAACCGGCTCCCCGGGAGCGGGCATCATGACAGCTCATGACTCTTACTCTCTTTCCTTTGCCAATACGCCTTTTTGAGTCAGTCCCGCCTTTAACAAAAAAGAAGACTTCCTAGCCCCCCCTATCAACCCAGGCAGGGGTGCAGGCAACGTCTGGGACCTCCTCTACACTCCCCCCTCTGGTCAGTTCATCGACCACTTCTGCTTCCTCCTTTGGATTCATCTTCCTTGGTTCTTCGGTGTCCTGTTGGTCGTCTTCAGGGTTTGTACATGATGGTGTGCACGTGTCCATATTTTTATCCCTCCTTTCAAACTTCCTGCTGTTTTTACATTCTCGTCCTTGTTCCAGGTCATTAGCTGGCATTGTCCATTTGGGCTGCAATAGATCCATTTCCCTTCATACTTCCTTCGTTTCGTGGGATACGTGAATTTTGTTCCTTCTGGCGCAAATTTGCTGGCTCTCACAAAGTCTCTTATTTCTTCATCAGTCAGGTCTCTGGGCTTCCAACCTGGTTCGACATCGACCATGACTTTCATCCCAATGGCTTTCTTTGCAGTTTTCTGGCACTGCGTGATTATTATCTTGATAACACAGAATCCTAGCAGTATCATTACTAGTAAGGCTCCCAGAAACTTGAATATATCTGCCATCCATTGCGGGACCCATGAGAATAGTGCTCCAAACCAGCTATCATCATCCACTTCGTCAGTTTCATCGATCATCTGGTTCTTCAGGTTTGTCAACATACTTATGGCTTCTGTTAAGGTTCCATTTTCCTCATCTTGCAAAGGTATAAATGTGCAACATGATTCTCCAATTTTTGCGCAAACCCCTCCATCCATCGCTGTGATCATGTCAAGCACATATCTGTTCTGGAGGGTCATTAATCGGATTGCTCTCAATTCTTCTTTGATCACGTTAAATCCTTTTATGGTGGTGTTGATGGTCTGCAATAACTCCCATCTGGTTATCTGCAACCATTTAGCATTCACTCCCACTTGGATGTGTGGCAAGAGTAGTGTTGTGAATACTGTTGAGGTGAGGCTAAACAGCCTGTGTTCATATGGGATTGCATAGAATGCTTCTTCTGATTTAGCAGAAAAGTAATTCTCTCTCTTCATCCGGGATACCAGTTCCACAGATCTCTTTTTCCTTAGATGAGCATCTGCTTTCGGGAAACTGTCAATATTCAGGTCCTTTTTTGGGATCACTAGTGCAGGAACGTTGACATTCACTATTGTGCATATGCCTCCCCAGTTTTTCGGTAATCTTATATATGCTTTGGATCCACACACCCAGTAATGATCCATAATTACTGCGGTTCCATGTACCATTCCTAGAGCGTCGAAGACTAGTCCACAGTTTTGATTTTCTCCCATCTTCCTTGTGCCATTGTTCCTGAAGCACAATTTCGGGTTTTCCAGTGGCACTATCTGCAAAGGTCCTCCTCTGTCTTCGACCCATGTAAGTAGTTTTGCAAGTTTTGGCCATAATGGCTTGCATCCATTCCACACTATGTTGATGTTAGGTTCGTACTGACCAATGACCATCCAGGCTCTGGCGATCACTACTCCTTTCTCCCATCCGTCTGGTGAAAGCACTGTCCCCCAAATCTGCATTTGGCCTCTGTTCTTCCAACTTCGAGCCTCCTCTGGAGTTTTTCCTTGGACATTTAGCTTTTTATTCACTTCCCATCTAATTTCAGCCCTTTTTACTCCAGGGTTCTCATACCTGATTACATGATTCTTAGTATGAGCTTTGTTCCTTGTCTTTATGTCTTGAACATAATCATCCTCGTGAGGATCAGTTGCTTCAGTTGCCCATTTCAGGGAGGCATCACTGCCCATGAACTGGCCTCTGGTCTTGCACATTGCTATGTGCGACATACAGTGTGCTGTCTGGACATCAATTTCTACAGCCACAAAGATCTTGGAGTTTCCCATGCTGTACGGTAGAAGTGTACGGTAGAAGTGCACAGACAAAGCATTCTCCTTCAGCTTTTCTTCTTACGACCTCCTTCATGTGATGGTACCAAATGTTGTTTCCCAGATGTGCTGTGCTATCCAGGTAGTCATTCAGTTCATTGTTATCTTCGTGTGGGCTTCTCCTTATTCTTAGTGTCTTTCTGTAGTTTGCTATAACTACATCCTTAAATGCGTCTGTGCTGCTTTTCCATGCTGGGGGTCTCTCAATCATGCTTGTCAGAGGGGCATGCTTCATTATCTGTATCGCTGTGGTGGGAGAAGGTTTTGTGTTCCTCTTCTTCTCCTCTTGTATTCTCTCGTAGAGCTCCTTTAACCACCACCTGTGTACCGTCTGTCCAACATGTGGCCACGTCGTGGGCCTGGTGCTTGTAGGAACTGATGTGCCACCTGCGGTAGTCACTGTGGTTCTATTTTTCAGTTCATCATGCAGTTTCTTCTCTCTAATTATAAACGGGAACAAATGGTCTATCAGCATTTGTGTCTTTGCATTGAATTCTTGTGTAGCTGTCTCTGTCTTCTTGAGTGCTTTGGTTATATCTTCTTTAGTTGGTCTTTCGCTTGCTTCCTCTCGGTCACTTCCACTATTTTCTGGAACTGGTTGTTCGGTAGGCAATCTCTTACTTTCTGTTGCCATCATTCGAGGTTCTGTAGCCATTGACACTTGCCCTTGTTCGTGTACATTCAGTGTGTGTGTGTGTGTGTGTGTGTGTGTGTGTGTAGTGGTCAGTGCTACGTTTTCATTCATTCCGCGCTGACCCTGTCTCCAGCTTTTCTCTTCATTCGTTACCTCAAGTGTGTATGGATCACTGCTAATTACATTCAATTTTAGTTTGTTTACTTTATCATCAGGTTTTCTTGGAACCGGAATGACTATATAGGGTCTGGGTGCTTTCATGGGATTCGTACGTACATTATCTGGTGGGTGCACTGAAATTGGGACGCTTCGTGCACCAATAAAGAATGCAGTTCTGATTGTTAGTGACAGAAAAACAATAATAATCACTATACATATGCACTTTATCGTTCGATATGACAATTTGCAGCATTTTCTTCCAGGGAAGTGGGGGCGCCCCTCCGCCTGTGGGAGGACTAGGTTACTGTTCTGGGCCCCCATTTCAATCATATCAATTGTTAACATTCTATAAAGTTCTCTTCTTTTCATTTACTGCATTATTGTCTTTCAGAAAGTTTGTAACATGAAGTGTCTTGTGCTTCGTAAGTGTCCCCCCTCTCGAGGGTGACAATTGTCTCTGGTTCCAGGATGCAGTTCTCTTGCTAGACTATGGGCCTCATCACGAGTTGGGCGGTGACGCCGGCGCTATTAGCGCCGGCGTTAATAGCCCTACCGCCAAAACCCCCAGCGCTAATAGCGGAGGATCAAGGGGTGTGGCGGAAGGGTATTGCCCATTGCCCACTGAGCCCATTCGGGAATTCCCACTCCCCATTGGGCTCAATGGGGAATTTTTGCGCTCTTATCGCCGGCAGTTTTCCCGCCGGTGGTAATAGCGTGAATTTTTGGCGGATTTCCCCCCAGTTCAAAGCTGGGGAGAAATCCACTGAAGCCTGATTTGGTGGACCCATAAATCCGGCGGTAATAGCGCTACTGCTGGATTTAAGGGTTACAGCCAAACTCGTGATGAGGCCCTATGGAAAAAGATTAGACTAGCCCCTTTGGTGAGTCACATTCATTGAGCATATTCAAAATGGGTCAATTCTCAATGCATTCCCCGAATCTGCTTCAGTCCTAAGGACATGCTGGAACCTGTTTGAATGCGGAAAAATGGAAAAAATGGAAAAATAGGAAAAATGGAAAAACTGGTAAAAAATTGAAAAATATGGAAAATGTTAGAAAATGGTAATACTCAAAATTAAATCAATAATAAGAATAAAAATGAACATAAAAATGAAAAATAAGAATACAACAAAACGGTGAAGTTCTCTTCTCTGCTCTTCTCGATCTGTCCCTCGGCGGAAAGATAAAGAACTGTGTCTCTGTCTCCTGGATCTGTCCCTCGGCGAAAAGATGAAGAACTGTGTCATTATCTCCTGGATCTGTCCCTCGGCAGACGGTTTCACTGGAATCTCCTTAGGTACTCTCTTTGAACGTTGGACAGCTCCACCTGGAGCATGATGCCATGGAGGAGTGTTCCCATGTGTGCAGTGTTAGCTGGATCTCTGAGGAAGGTGATGACATCAACCTCTGCAGGCCTTCCCACCATTTCTGGATAGTCCGTGACTAGACGAAACAGGACATTATGTGCCAGCTGGCTGTCCTCGGGTCACAGGGACATTTGTCCTGCTTTGCTGGGTTCTGGATCACAGGCCTTTCTTTTGACGTGAACAGTCTCTGCACTTTCCTGCTGCGTGGATTGCGACCGCGTAGTTTAGCTTGATCCACAGTTGGTTCAGATATTCATTGTTTCTTGGATCTCTGATGTACGTTAGTGTATCCGTGGTTCTCCCAATGAGTCCTGGGCACTCCTCTATAATGTGAAAGAAAAGCGTGTATGTCAGTTCATCGATGATCACTTTTGGTGGCAGCATTTGTGTCCTTATTACTGTATTCGGGCAACTCAGCGAGGGCTTCCACGATGACAGTCAGTAGTTGCCAGATTGCTTTCTTATTAGCAGGATCTTGTATAAAGTCTGTGACACTGGAGACTCTCCCTACAAGTGACGGGTATGAAATTACCACTAACTGAAAGTAGGTAAATACATCCCATGTGAGATTTCTTTCTTGAGATACCATGTAGTCTGTGAAACAAATTCTTGATATTGGCTGCTCAGGGCACTGTTTTGCTTATAATCGGAAAAGTATTTCGCTCACAGTCTATCAGAGTCTTTGTTTTCAGCAATGCTTAAGGATGG